>JAJNOH010000019.1:600000-910030 GCA_022376275.1 Xylariomycetidae sp. FL2044
CTCCTGGCGGCGGCGCCACCGCTACCGATGGACGTCGACGTGATGGAAGAAGCGGAGGCGGAGGAGAATTATAAGGGAGGAGGCGGTAGATCACCACCACGATCGTCATCATCCTCCTCATCATCACGGCATGGAAAGGAGACGTCCGCCCATGCAAATGGAAACAGAAACAGAAACGGAACCGGAAACGCAAAAGCGAGACGTCATCATCATCGGGAGAATGGGACGGGAGAAGAAGAAGATGAGAATGATAAGGATGACTCTAAGGCGATCCAAGCCATCAGCGGCGGCGACGACGGCGCCGGGGTACAGGGGCAGCAGCAGCAGCTCGTCGCAGACGGCCAGGTGGTGGACTTCCGGACCCTGGTACTCCTCATGAGGATATGGGTGGTTCAGGCGTTTCTGGAAGTCCTCGGGCCTCGAAAGTAAAGTAATAAAAAAAAGGAAAAAAAAAAGGTTACGACTGTTTATCAAGTGTGGATATAGACTAGCTGTTGTTGTTACGTGTGTTAGATCAGTGATCGTATGTAGGTTAGGTTAGACTATTCCTGGTTGGTTAATAATACCTCCTTACACATGGTATACACGGTTTATTACTATGTACAGCATTTCAACAGGAAGAAGAACAAGAAAAAAACATCAATCCCCCGCAAGATTTCTCTCCTTCTCTCTCTCTCTCTCTCTGTATCTCTTTCTGACTCACTGAGTCTCTCAAATATTTTTTCCTTTCTGGTTTTTCCCTAGCCAGTAGCTCGATCATAACAAAGTGTAATAGCCCGGGCCAGATAAAGGCCACACGCAAGATTCGGGCAGCTTGGTATGTATCAGGGGTCCCACATGCATGCGCCCTCCCTTTTCCCCCTCAGGGGGTTATCCCCCCCTTGGAAATATCCACACGAACACATTCACAATAAATCCTCCTAGTGCGCCGAGAAACTTTCCCATTGGGTATCTCCCGCCCAACCAGTTCCTCTCCGGACCTCCACCCTTTTCCCTCTGTCGAGAACCTACTCTCGTCCCGTTTTTGGTCTTTCTTTCTTGACCATGTAAATCGAAATAGGTAAGGCATGGCGCAACAGACCGATGTCTCTCGCTGCAAAGGTGGACGAAACGAGGGATCAAGACTAGTCGGACCATCCCTGAAACCCGAGCTGCTGAGCCTGGCCATACTCGGAACCCCTTACTACGGCCGCGGCCTCCTCGTGATGCAAGGGCACCCCGGAACTCGTCTGTTGCCACACGACAGGGGCCTGCTCTGTCGTCGTATAGTTGTCATCAGGACTCGCACCTGGCGGCCGATGGTACGAGTGTTCCTATCTCCCGTACCTATCGGGCGGTTGGCGCTCATAGAGGTGTCTGTCCTGAGGCCGGAGCTGTTGCTGCAGGATTGACGAGTGCTGCTCACGCAATTGTGCCTCGCGCATATCTGGACCAGGAGGTGGATAAGCTCGCTCATAGGTGCTGACAGGCGTGTAGCTTCTGGAGGGTCCAGGATCGCGCCCGGGCCCCGGAGTACTGGCGAAACGATGGTACCCTGCGGGTGCTTGTGGAGGCGGTGGCTCTGGACCTCGTGAGACTGGAGGATATGGGGCTTGTAGAGGTTGCATCCTCGATGGGAAATCACGGAGGGCCATAGGATCATGACCACGAGGTGGCGGCGGAGCGCTCGCCCACGAAGTCTGCGGTGGGACGGAACTACTAGGCGGAGGAGGTTTCGGCGTAGACGCATGCTGGGCAGCCCACGGGGATTGTGTCGGTGGCGGTTGAGTAGATTTCGGTGGTTGGGGAGGATGCGAACCCCAGCCAGGTTGCTGTTGCTGCTGGAGGGGGTGACCTTGATGGGTGCCGGGCCAGGCAGATTCCCGGGTCGGTTGAGGTGGCTCATGGCCTCGTGGAGCAGCAGGATGGACGGGATATTGTGGCGGAGGCGAAGCTGCGTTCGGAGCTTGCACCTGTGCGCCATAGGAATATGGCGCCTGGGACTGATACTGCACCTGAGGTTGTTGACTTGGTGGGTAATGGTGGGAGGTCTGAGGGGAATGAGTGGATGGGCTGTTGTGAGCAGAAGCATAGGAACGGGGACGACCTCCGAAATAATCTTGGCCCGCTGCGGCCTCCAGCGTCATATGTCTGGGAGTGCTGAGCGGCTGCGCTTGGGGCGAAGCCGAAGCATATGGCTTGAGCGGTGGCATACCATTTGGTGCTGGGTGAGAATTTCGTCCGTAGCCATACGGCTGTGCTTCGGGAATGCCCGAATCGCGACGCACATGAGATGGAGGTGGAGGTGGAGGTGGGGGACGGGAAAGGTTGGTCTGAGGCGGCGGCGTTGAAGAGGATTTGGTTGCCACAGGTATTTCGGCCACCCGCTTCGGCGGAGGAGGAGGGTCATCATTATTAAGGAGGGCAAGGATGCTAGAAGTCTTGGGCCGAGTGACTGCCGCCGGTGGTGTCGGTTGGGCCGGTGGTGCGCTGTACGGCTCCGGACCGCCACTAGTGCGTGACATGGGCCGCGATAGATGGGATAAGGGCCGAGGCGGTGCTGGTGGAGAGGGAATGGGCTCTCCCAGCAAACCTCGCGCGGGTTGCTGCTGAAGGGCAGCGAAAGGAGCTTGAGGCGCTGGGGCGACTGCACGAGGAGCCTCTGGTACGCGGCCCATCTTCACCGCTTCGACGCGGGAGGCAGGAATCCGATTGGCTTGAGGTAGATAAGGATCGAATTGATGAATTATATCGGGCTCCTGCTTCACACGCATATGCTGCTGGTGCTGGTGCTGTTGTTGCTGCTGGTGCTGGTGCTGTTGTTGCTGGTGCTGGTGCTGCTGCTGCTGCTGCAATTGTTGTTGCTGTTGCTGCTGCAATTGTTGTTGCTGCAATTGTTGTTGTTGCAATTGTTGTTCCTGGAGCTGCTGTTGCTGTAATTGCTGTTGCTGCTGCTGCTGCTGTTGCTGTTGCTGTTGCTGCTGCTGCTGTTGTTGTTGCTGTAGCTGTTGTTGCTGTTGTTGTAGCTGCTGCTGCTGCTGCTGCTGTTGTTGTTGCAACTGCTGATTTTGTTGTTGTTGCTGGTGGCGCTCTCGCTGTCGAGCTTGTTCCTTCGCAGCTTTGGCCTCGGCCTTTTGCCGCTCCACTTGAGGATCCATTACCGATCCGGGAAGGGGATGTCTCATTGGAGGCTCAGATCTCATCGGAGGCTCAGAAACAGGTGGTGGAGCCTGCGGAGGAGGCTTTTGTACGAGTGGGGTGCGACCAGATGGCTGGATGAACGGTTCCCGGTCCCTTTCGGAGAAGGGAAGAGGCGCCTTGAGAGCTCGATTGCCTGGGGACATCGTCTGCGTCACGGGATGTACAAGAGGCTGAGATACTTGCTGAGAAGAGCCAAGGCCTTGCACCATTGACGGCGCCTGCAGCGGCTGAATGAATGGTGACTGCACGGCCGGCTGCGAATGTGGCTGTGGCTGTTGTTGTTGTTGCGGTTGCGCTGGTTGCGCTGGAGGCAGAGATTGCGGCTGCGGTTGAGCTGCGATCGGTACGTTGAAACGGCCTGTCATGGTCTGCACCGGAGGATGTTCAAGCTTCGTTGGAGGCGCATCTTCCATGATCGTGTCTGCAGCTACGAGGGGTCGGTTGCCCGTAGTGTCATATCGCTTCTTAGGGTTGGAGCTTGGTACAGGTGGTGGAATTCTCTTCTCGCCGCGAGCTTTCCGAGAGTCGGCGTCGTGAACAATTGTCTCCCAGTCGTTGCCCTCCTTCTTACGTGTGTAATAATTTTTTATCTATACTGTCAGCAGGTTGAAGACGTGATGTTTTGAGCAGCGCATTTACGTACCATGACGGGGGTTTTTGTCCGCATGTGTGAGGCTATTCCGGCCCAATCGCTACCAAATGATCGAAGAAGTGCCGGGAAGTCCGAGGCTTCCGGCACGCTCCAATAACTCGATGCCTGTGAGCCCGATTTACGTTCGGAGTATGGAGGTTGGTTGAGATCCATTGTAGCCACAGTAGGCTGAGGGGGTGGCTCTGGCCGCAAAGGGGGTGGTGCCATTACATCAGATATGGAACCCGCAAGCACCTGCGGACCTCTCTCGGGACTGACCATGGGTTGGGCAGGGTGAAAGGGTGCTACCATGGCGATGGGAGGAACCGGCACCGTGCTGGGAGCGAGTTCATACTGAGCCTGGAGACGACCGGTCTCGTTCTGTCCCTGTTGAGCCGTCCACTCGGGGCCCTGGACTCTCGAGCTGGACCGGGAGCGATTGCCCTTGGCTGCAATAGGTAGTGGTCCGGGGGTAATGGAAGGATTTGTTCGAGGTTGTTTTGGCTCCTTGTCCTTCGCGGCCTGGCGGCCACGTTTGCGCACCGGTCTCTCGGATGTGCCATCGCCTTTAGCCGCAGCACCTCTCCGACCCGGAGTCCCGGCCGGTGTTCCACCCTCCCCTTCAGCGGCAGGAGTGATCTCAGAGTTGAAGGTGGGAGCAGCTGCACGACGAGGCCGTCGCCTTTCACCATTCTCATTCGTCTCTTGTGTTTCCTCGGTATCGTTTTCCCCGTTGCCGAGTTCCGAAACGAGCGCACTGGACCGTTGCTTGCCTCTTCCACCCTTCTTCCTAGGCTTGGGTTTCTTTTTGGCTTTCTCCTTCAATCTGAGTTCCTCCTTCTTCATATAGTAGAACTGGATACAGGTTCCAAAAGACCTTTCCGATATTGGCTCCGCGATCTTCCCCCACTGCTTTGTAAACTCGATGTAAGTCTTTTCAAACAGTGCATACTCTTCCTCGTTGAAGTTGTCGACAGGAGGCAGAACGTCCCAAGCAGCCACGATCTTTTCGGGTGGGACGTGACCGGTAGTATCCTTGTAAGCTTCGTTTTCCAAGTCTTGCGGGGTGATGAACTGTGTCGGCAGCACAGCTTCTTTCTCAGTCCTGTACTTCTCCCGCTCCACTTGTTGCTGGCGTTCCCTCTTCTCGTCCTCCACTCGTCGGGACTCTTCCAGGATCCTCTCAAGATCCCGTTCTGAGGCATACCTGCTACGTCTTGTCGATTCGGGCTTCGACTCTGAGTGGAACCCAGGTTTGTGATTAGTTGTCTCAGTCACGCCAGCGGCGTAGGCGAATTTTTCGCGGCTTTTCACTGCAGCTGGGTCGTCTGACATGGTGAATCGAAGATACCGGTCGTAACTAGATTCGTACTCATCTCTCAACTGAGTCTCCACTGCCGCCCTTGCGAGGGCGTCATCTTTCATCCGCCCAAGAATGAAGGCATTTAAGCTTGCCTTCCGCAACTCCATGGATTTCACGAAGGCTTGGTCTTTTTGCCACGGCTTCACATCAAAATGTGGGAGACTTTCCAAGGGCGGCGTGGCCCCATACTCACGGACTATCTCGATCGTTTGGAGATCAACATCCTCAATGTCGGTCTCATCTTCATCTTCTTCGGGAGAGGGTGTGCTCGACCCCCTTTTGCTAGGCCCCCCGGATCTAATTTGCGCTTCCTCAAACGGAGGATAGAGTGGCTGCTTTCGTGGAGGGGCCGGGCGCATTATGTCTGGCCTTTGAATCTCAGCCACGGGCTGGCTGACATCCAGGGCGTCCTCCATATGCACATCGCCATCGTCGACCTTCGGCTTCTCGTCGTCGATAGGAACTTCGACTGATGGGGTTAGGTGGACATCTTCCTCGATCGACGGTTGGGGTAGCTCTGCTGCCATTGTGATTTCAGACTCGGCAGTCGTTGTCTTGACTGCCGGCGAAACGGGTTTCTTCTCGACAGCTGATTCCTTTTCAGCGTGATCCTCGATCTCCTCTGTCGCCGGTGCATCCTCCATTTCCGTATCCGACTGTGGCTGGTCTTGCCCGGGGATCACAACGCCATCTGGTATAGTGCCCACCATATCTTGAAGGCCTTCTGGTTCGGCCACGATCCTTGCCAAGGCCTGCAGAGTTACGATGTTATAACGAGTTATGACGTCCATGGGAACGGCATCTTCAGCATCTTCCAGCTCTTTCAACTTCTTCTCCACCTCAGCCATCTCAGACTCGATAAGGTCGCCAAAATCTTCATCGTCCGATTCTGATGACTGGTCTAACAGTGGTTGTCTAGACTCCTTTTCGGGTAGACTGCACTGTTTCGAAGGTACTCTAAGCCTGGGCCGTCTGTTCAACCTTGATGCGTCTTCTGTCTTTTGGACGTCTTGTTGTACTGGTCGTGACTCTTTCTCTTGAGCAACTTCATAATCGCGTTTTTCCGCCGTCTCATCCTCGGCCTTGACCGAGCCCGGCGCATCATGAACTTTGGTTTCTTGGTCCAAAGAAGACCCAGCAGACTGGGGCCTCCTCTCTAGTTTGTCCCGATCCTGACCCGAATCCGCCATTTGAAATTCGCGCGGCTGCCCGTCCGTGGAACCCAGGGGCGATTCAGCTTTCGTATCACTACTCCGGGGCCTGTAGTCGCCCTCGGCTGGTTGGTCTGCCTGGGGCCCTTCGGCACGAAAACCGGACGGCCGGGCCTGAGCAAAGCTCTGGGACCTGCTGAGTTTCGGTGACTCAGAATTGCGATTCTTAAGGTTAGGATTGATCCATTGCATGCTAGACGGTCCTGTTTGACGTGGACGTGGAATGGGGGGACTTCGTTCGGCATATGATGATTTCGCAGGGCCGGTGGGTGGCGGCCTAGGATCTGTAGTCGTAGAGGTTCCAGCCGAGGTTGTGCGGTCATCTTTGAGAGCCCGGGGCC
Organism: Xylariomycetidae sp. FL2044; assembly: GCA_022376275.1. Lineage (NCBI taxonomy): Eukaryota > Fungi > Ascomycota > Sordariomycetes > Xylariomycetidae sp. FL2044. Next base: position 606,727 of record JAJNOH010000019.1, read on the forward strand.
CCGTAGGCGGCGCTTTGCCAGTAACAGATGCAATGTCAGTTAACGATGCGGTCCTGTTGGGGACGGATCCGAAGGAGGGCGCGGCGGGGGCGACGGGTGGTGGGGAGACATCTTTGGCTGCGGGTGGTGGCTCATGGGATGTCCTGTCTATCTTGGTACGGACCTCGCGGTCTCGGACATCACGCTCGTCACGAGGGTCCCGGCTGCGCAAGTCCGTGTCAAGGTACCGATTATCTCGATCCCGATCATCCCGGTCCCGATAACGCCCTTCCTGGGAGCGAGCTCTGAAACCGGATCCGTACCTATCGCGATCTTCGACAAACCGTCCGCGGCCTCTATCCCAATCACCGCGACCTCTCCCGCGACCCCGGTTGCCATAACCACCACGGTACGAATGTCCAAAGGGCGGGTCAGATGAGGAAGATCCGGCCGAGAGCGGGCCATCTCTTGAGCCGCGCCTGGCTCGGTCGGCATCAACGCCTAGCGGCGCATCACGAGGATCTCTTGCATCGCGGAAATCCCGACCAGGAGGAGAGCGCGCCCGCGGCGACGGGCGCCGGCCACGGAAACTATCTCTCTCGCGATCACGCCAATCTCCCCGGTCACGCTCTCGGCTGCGCTCGTCACGGTAGGCGTTGTCTCGGCGGTCTCTGAAATCTATGTCCCGATCCCTCCCACGATCTCGGCTATCATCGCGCCAGCCTCTTCCCCTCCCACGACCCCTCCCACGGAAATCGCCCGAGTAGCCACCGCCTCGTGGGCCGCTCGGGGGATCGAGCAAGGCTTTCGGACCCCGTGGGGTATCACGGGGAAGTGCATCGCGGAAATTGTCTCGATTGGACTGAAAGGCGGAATTGTTGGACCGTGACTCGGCTGAGGAGCGGCGCAGTCCGCCGTCACTGTATAACGACCTTCTATCTGGTGAGCGATCTCTAGATCTCGAACGTCGGGAGTCGCCGTCGTATCGAGATCCGGAGTAGCGGGAAGCCCTGTTGGAATAAATATGGTCAGTGCGTGTCTGGGGTACAGGTTGCCATCGAGCAGGTACGGGGTGAAGTCTTCTCTCTATACGTTTGTCCCTGATTGGCATCACATGAAAGAAATTCCCCTGAGAAAATTTCACGACACCCTTCAAGATATTATGGAGTGGGAAGGAGGGAAGGAGTGAAGGAGTGGGGTGCACTGGGTGCTGGGGGTGCCGCGCATGATATATCTGGTAAGGAAAAGATGTGTCGGGCGAAATGACAGATCTGCTAGGTAAACTCTCGGGCGAAGAGAGATATCTCGTGGAAATAGAGCCCCCTAGGTGGAAAAATTGGAGGGGAAGACGGATTGAATCTCACATAAAGTTGAAGCCGGCTGCTAAAGTCGTCCTACTTGGTGAGTTCTCATATGTTCAGGAGATAGGCGCAGAAGATGGCGGCAGTGGTGGCAAGTGTAGACGATTGAGGCGGTTCGTGGTGAGAAGTGTACTGGTTCGGGTCCAGGTGGAAGGTTAAACGCAACCACAAGCACAAACAGGCAACCTAGGTTAGTCGGAACAGCGTGGATGTAGACAACAAGGTCTTCTAATAAAACGCGGACCGGGGTAGCCCGGGAAGACTAAAAATAAAAGGCATACAACGATGTTGGCGCTTTTCGAGATGTATTCGGCGACGGCAGCAGGTGATTCGGGAGGTTGAAGGACTATTACCGGCGCCGTAGGATAGAGATGACATGAAGTCGGTAGAGTTTGAAGAGGCTGAGATTGGAGATCTCGAAGACACCCATCCTCGCGTGGCGCCTTGACTGTGCTGCGCTACACAGAATGAGGACTAGACTGCTAGACCTGCAGGACCAGGGCTGCAGTTTACGCAGTAGATGGGCAGGGTTGAACGACCGAGACAGGGATTGTCACCCGCCTGTGGAAGAAACCCGCTGAATTTTCATCTTTAATGCATCAGCCCAGCAGCCCAGCGGCAACAGGGAACCTTGGAAGTCTCCATTGCGCCCCCCCTAGTAATAATAATAAGAAGGACTGCTCGGGTACCTAGTCTTAGGTATGTACTCCGTACCTAGGGCATCGCCCGCCCGCGTATTGTCAGTATCCGCGTGGCAGCTTGTTCCCTATGGTGTCGCTTAGCAGCACAAGTCTTTTGTTGTTTTGAGGGCAAGACATCCAAGTCTGTTGCCATTTATATTAGTACTTAAGAACCTATTAAAGTGTTGATGTTGGAGGGGAAAAGCCGGTTTAATGGCGTGGTGCGTGGGCGCCTCTTTTGTACCTAGTTTGGTACATGAAAAGTACACAGTACAAAATTGCCTCATTGCCACCCATGGATCTGCCACAGAAACTAAAACGGACTTCCACGGCTGCACGGTTGATGAGATTGATGGAAGTTTAAAAGACACTAAACCGTACTTGAATTTTTAGGCCTTGGGCCTGTCTCAGTCCTTGGCCTCAAAATGTGGGGTGGCATGCTTCAATGGCCCAGAACATATTCGTACTTGAGTACATACTTATAACATGCATACAAGTGCAAGGTTTGTTGCGTATCTATGCAAAGCCATTGCGGAGTGCCGAGGGACATGCAGACTTGATGGCTAGGTACTCTACAATACGACCTTTCCATTTCCCCTCCAGCGAATACTCGTACCGTTTCGAACTTCGGACGAAGCTGGCGCCACCCCCAAAAACATATATCAGTCTTCCTCCGCTGTCGCCTATCACCTTCGTAATCATCTCATGCTACTTTCCTGACCGCTCGGAAAGATCGTGTAGTTAGTCGGTTGGCAACATCAACTTCATCTCTTAGTGTTCCTAGTCGTTCGATGCCCTTCTTTGTCACAACCAACTTTCCAAGCCTCTCCCAAGGAGGATTCGAGGCTCTCTATTCCCGTCCGTCTCTTCTTAATTCCTGGCTGGGATTCTTGCTGGTGGGTTGACGTTCGCTTTGGCTCAGGAGAAACATTATCCTCCTGTCGTTTCCTCTTGGTTGAGTGAACGTCTGGTGCCCCGCCAATTTCCGGCGCATGCTGCCTGCTTGTGGGCGCCTTGGGTTCGTCCTCGTCGTCCTCGGTCTTCACGTGGATGGCCTCCGTGGCTTTCTCTTGAGCCTCGTATTCAGAGCCTGCACGGAGCTTTGCCTGTGCCTTCGGCTCCTTACGGCGCGAGACACGGCTGCTTCCTCCAGCAATTGGTTGACCTGGTTGGTGAAAATCCGAATCGAGCTCTTCTTCATCTTGTTTCAGGAGTTTGAATGGTTCCGACTTCATCTTCCTTTCGAATTCCAACCCTTTTTCCAACTCTGACCACTTGGAAGAGCCACTCTCCCTCTCCCTTCGAGCTAGCTCCGCCTGGAATCTTGTCATATAGAGTGCGTCTTCTTCCGCTGTTGCGTTCGCCGGTGGTTCCCCTCCTATCGCGGCATTGACCTCCTTCGTCTTCCGTGCCAAGATGGTGTGGCTCGTAGCGTCTGCCTTTCCGCTCTTGTCATTGGGTGGCGGCGAGCCTTGCTTTTTACGAGGCATTTGTGTTCTCTCGATTGCCTTTTGGATCTCGAGGCGTATGGAACGTCGTTGTAGCCGTATGGGGGCAGGTAGTGTCGGGAGTCCCTGATGGAAATGAATGTCCTCTTGGGTCTGTCGCTGCTCTTCGATATAGTCTTCGTCGACTGCCCGGCCCGAATCAAAAGAGTGGCCCGATTCGACTCTTGAAGTTGACGTGTGTGGAAGCCTATGAATCAAAAGGTGAGTAGCAGCTCAATACGCACCGTATTACTCGTTGAGGGTGAATCGAAGAGGTATGAGTATCGACTAGCTGATTACAAGCAGTTTTTCTTGTTGCGACAAAGTCTTGGAAAGAGGGTTACATACCTAAAGTTCACTTCGTCGTTCGGATTAGGGCTGTTTGGTGGGAGTAGACTGGAACTGTTCTGGGAGAAGTGGCTACCGTTAGTCGCAGCTGCGTCTGGCTTTCTCAGTCCCCCCTCCTTTGAAATCCGAACCTTTTCCTCAAGCGCTTTCTTGCGCACTTGGTAATCAGCTGACTTTTGGCCTCACTCTTATCATAAGATGACGGCGGTATGGAATGCGAGTAAAATGAAGTCGTTGACGATGTTGCTGCGGCGCCAGCTCCCGAATCGCGTGGATCGATGTTACTACCTGTAGCGTTTGAGTCGTCGAAGTTATCCGGACGACGTGATCGCTCGTCAAGGCCGAAGAGTGCGTTCGTCAGTTGAGAAGAGGGTGCTCTTCAGTAGGACGAGGACGTTCGTCAGTAGGGGTTTGATCGATTTGATGCGGGATAGAGGTAGCAGTCGACCTATGGTCATCAAATGTCTTGTCGATGTTATTTAGGGTTGCAAGAAAGTTCTGCGTGGACACTTTTCTTCGCTGTCTTCCCATCCACAGTGGAGAAAAGGCTGAGAGAAAAGGCTCAAATACCCGATATATACCTAGGTATACGTCTTGGGAGAATGCTCGCGTAAGACTGTGGTACACCAGAGTTGAGATTTCGCACTTGACAAGACTGTTCTTCTCTTTGGGAATATCAGATGGCCGAAGGCTACATGAATTGATACGTGGAGGAGACGGCTGGGGTCTCGATATTTTCTGGAAAGCACGGCAACACGGTGTTGCCCTGTTGTGCGGTGGGTAGCCCTCTATCTGGTTCGGCCAGAAAGCGCGGTGAAGAAATTGAGAGTAAGAACCCAAATAGAGTTGTTCTTCGTCCCAGTTGTGGAAGGCTCTTGTCATGAAAATGGGCAACCTTGGTTCTCCAAAGGTGAGCAATCTTGCTCATCAGAGTATGCCACCAGGGGTCAAATGAACCACCCAAAAGGATAAGGGCAGTTGCTAGTGGGTTGAAATGTACAATACTAAGGTTGAGTGAGTTATCACATTCTATGCGTCCTTCGCAAACGTGCTAGCTACTATGAAGGGGAAGCATGCCGAAGCCTCAAGATACACCTGAAATCTCGCTGTGAGCTACGTGACAGGATCCAAACGCACTAGAAGGCTCAACATACCTTTACATGGTCAGCTCCAGCTTTAATCTTTCCCCACGAGATAGCCTCGTCTGGGCGTGCCCCCGCATCGCTGCCGTCGAACTCTTGGGCAGTATTGATGTAGACAGCATACTCGGCACCGTTCCGCATCAGGCAGGCATTGGCAATATGGTGCTTGATAACACCGCCTCCTAGAATGATCATACCGGCTCGTTTCGCACGCACCGAAATAGTGTTGATCCGTCGGATGTCTTCCACGATATCAATCTTCAATTGGCGTGGCGATGCCTTGAAAGTGTGGAAATATAGCATGTCGCCCAAGCTGCCGTCCGTCAAAGCAGGGCAGAAGACAGGTATGTCGTTCTTGTATGCCCAGTAGTATACGGACCTCTCGTCGTTGATCTCCTTGCCCAGGCGATGAATGACTTTTGAAGGTGTCCAGTTGATCTCGTCTTCGGTTCCCTTACTCGCCTCCTGCTCCTCTAGCATTTTGTCGAGAATTGGCACGACCCAGTCCTCGAAGGCACAGTAGTTTGCGTTGGGAACCATGAGGTTTCCTATTCGGTTCAAGCCCTTCGCCCTCAACTCGGCGCCCTTAGCGTGGAATGAAGACATGTAAGTATCACCGAGGCATTTGATGAAGTCTTCCTCGATACCACCGGCAGTGGTCACGATGCACGAAACGTGCTTGTGCTGGACCAGATATCTGAATATTCCTCGGAGTCCTGATGAGATCATGTTAGATGTATATCCAAGGAAAATTGTCGTCTTGTCGCCTGTTTCAGGGTCTCGCCACGCTCGCTTAGGTTGGTGTCAGCTTTTTTCAGTACTCAAAATCTAGATGCCCTCGTTTGCTAACCATGGAATTGATGATTCGGACCGCTTCCCCCATTGATGTCGCCTGAAATCCCATGTGTTTCATTCCATCCAATACTTCGTCCACAGTGATATTCTTTCCCTTAAAAGCATTGAAGTCAATCTCCTCCACCTTCTGTGCTCCTTCGGGCATTTCGTCTGATGGCACCAGAACTGCGTTTGTCGCCTCCGAGGGCGGCATGTTTGAGTTAGGAGCTGCCATGGTAATTGGTCTGTGCAAAATTGGGTAGACGACTTGCACACCACTCGAGGTAGGAGTTGATGAAGTGTGGCACGACTTCGCCTCGCAGTACCGACCAGCCCTCAGAGTGGTTTCTTTGATGGTAGATTTTTGTAAGACGAATGTGTGTATATATGTGCCGTCCAACAGTCTGGCCACGGTCAGAAGGCGGAAAGTCTGAGATGGTCTTACGTGCAAAGGTCCATGTACTCGTGTATTGGGAGTTGCCTGACGCTGTAAAATCGACTATTATAAAAGGCACCTAAATATTTGTGCACCCTCAGGCTTCAGCACACCCTCAAGGCAAAGGAGAAACTTTATATATGCACTTAGAGAAAGTAACCCTTGTAAGCGTTTACGAGTGCCGAGACCCTAGCTGGCTGCAGAATGACCGCATAGGTAGGGAACGAGCTAGCACGATAAGATAAGGAACAAGAAACAGCAAGGTAGGAAAGCACGAAGGCCTTCAACCTCCCTCGTCAAACGACATCACGCTGGACAACGCTGGCGCATCGGCAATTCTAGTCGGAACCCATTAGAAGGTATTGCGACTTTCTTCTGCATGCGTCGCCAAGATGTCGTCGATTTACAACCTCGAGCCCCAGCCTACCGCCTCGCTCATCTTTCACACGACCCTTGGCGATCTTTCAGTCGAGCTGTTCGCAAAGCAAACTCCGCTCACCTCCCGAAACTTCCTCCAATTATGCCTAGACGGATACTACGACGACACGATTTTCCATCGTCTCGTTCCAGGATTTATCATCCAGGGCGGTGACCCCACGGGTACAGGAAACGGGGGAGAATCTATATACGATGGGGGCGCATACAGTGGTGATCTCGATCCGTGGCCGATGGACCAGCGCAGAGGAAAGAATGCGGGACCGACAGGAGTTAACTTCAGAGACGAGTTTCACTCGCGGTTGAAGTTCAACCGTAGAGGCCTGCTGGGTATGGCGAACGAGGGAAAACCCGACACGAATGGCAGTCAATTCTTCTTCACGTTGGACAAGGCTGAGGAACTGAACAACAAGAACACGGTCTTTGGAAGAATTGCGGGCGACACGATCTATAACCTCGCGCGCATGGGCGAGGCCGAAGTGGCCGAAGGAAGCGAACGACCGCTTTACGCGATACGTATTACTGGTGTCGAGATTTTAGTCAACCCCTTCGACGATATGAAGAAGAGGGAGAGAATCGCGAAGCGCGTCGATACGGCCCATGTTCCCGAAAAGAAGAGGAAGAAGCCGAAAGCTGGGAAGAAGTTACTCAGTTTTGGTGATGACGAGGGTGAGGATGACGCGCCGGTGCTCAAGAAAGCCAAGTTCGACTCTCGTATAGTCATGGATGTAGACGAGGAACCGGAACCACAGCGAAAGGCACCAAAAAATGACACGAAGAAACAGGAAAAGAAAATCGATGCGAAGATACCGCTGCGGGAACCGCGTGGTGATTTGGAGCCAGTCAAGTCTCCGCCCCCATCCAAGAAAGATATTGCCAAGCCAGCTTCCTATGAGTCTTCCCCAGAGCCAGTAGCGCCCAAGAAGAAATCTGCATTGGAGCAAGCAAACGAGGAGATTGCTGCCTTAAAAGCATCTATGAAACGAACGATACACTCGGAGCCGGTCAGGGAGGTTAAGAAGACAGCGCTAGAGCAGATGATACCTGAAACCTCGACGCGTGGACGAAAGCGAGGAAAAGCCGGTGAGGGTGCGTCCTCCGTGGACGACTTGTCCATGTTCCAGGCCTTTCGATCCAAGCTCAAGCATGTTGGTCCTGAGAAGGAAGCTCCGGCTGCGAGGATAGCCGAGAACGAAGCGGATCAAGCTTCGGGTGGACAACAGGATGATGAGGCTAAGCTCTGCGACCTTCACTTCATCGCCAATTGCCAAAGTTGTAATTCGTGGGACAAGGCTGAAAATGAAGATAGCGATGATGAAGGGTGGATGTCGCATTCTCTGAGCTTCGTAGCTGACAAGCTGGGCAAAGACCTGAGCTATAGGAAGAAAGCGGAGGAAGAATTGGTGGTCATCGACCCCCGGGAGAAGGCCCGCACGTTGCAAGAAGAAAAGAGACAACAACGGCAGGCCAAGTCTGGTGGTTCAGGGAGGGAATGGGACCAGGCAAGGAACGCGAAACTAGCCAAAAACTCTGCCTTAGCTGGAAGAGGTGCCAGATAGTCTGACAATGCTGGCAAGAAAGCTGATGAAATTGAAGAAATGATACCCCTATTGTTGTTCGAATTTTGACTTCGATGGAAGGGTTCTTGTTCGTGGTGATGATTATAGACAAGCCCCTAACCTAGGTATTGTTGATGCATTTCATTGACAGCTGCAACAATGACCCAAGGTCTACATTGGCATAAGGTTTTACATCTGCTGTTTCTCTTCTCTAGCTCCTGAGGTCTGCTCAACTCTAATGCGCCGACTGCGCGTACGTATCTTTCACGACAACCGCATGATAGGGATATCGTGATGCCGGTCAGCAACGTCGAACTTATCATTCACTCTGTGACTCCGTGCTGCACGTGCTAGACGTTGCATCTTTGGGCGAATAGTTGGCGTCCTCAGTTATTATTACTAAATGCCTTCTCTGCCAAATTACCCATGAGCAGCGGGCCTGCCAGCGCAGTGCCGCAACACACGAGACGCAATGCAACAATGGAGAGAAAACTCCGGGTTTGCAAGGACATGGCTCCATGATGCTGGACAGGTCAGTGTTGTTTTGGACAACACCGCCTGATTCCTGGCCAGTATTCCCCACACCTGGAATCATGAAATCATGATATCATGATTTCAAGGTGGTCGAAAAGAAAAAAAGAAAAAAAAGAGAGAGAGAAAATAACTGATCTGCCAACCCGCAAGAAAATGCATTGGATTCGAAGTACTTGGAAACACAAAGAATCTTGCGAAACAGTACACGAAGTTTGTGTGCTTCTATCATGATAGGGCTGAGGTACAATGCCAGGGTTTAATGTTTCTGCAGTCCAGTGCATTCCGTTATTTTGTATTTTATATTTTAAAACTGTAACCAACCTGAGAAGCAGCAAGCATGAACAACGAAGCACCAACTGCCCTGAGGAGCGGACCAGCGGTAAGTTCCATTAGATCTAGCGTACCTAATCTTATCAACGGGTTCTCGGATTGGCTAGACACTCAGACATGGCATCGGAGGAGAAGAAGCTACACGGGATGATGACATAAAAATAGCGGAAAATGTAGCGAGTTCGAACCTGGAAGCTGTCACTGTCAGCTGTGGTGGAAAAAGTCCAGCCCGACTTTTACTAATAAAGCCTTGTCGCACCACTATTTTGTGACCCAACCATCACCTACAGCAGCCAGCACACAGCAGACCGTAGGTACCTACTTTAGAGCATTTCGGAATAGCTTCAAGAATAAAAAAAAAACGAGGAACCTGGTGCGCAAGTCCAGTTCTCTCTCTCTCTCCCCCCCTTCCTTTCCATGTGTTCCCTTGTCTGCGACTTCAATTCGATTTCCTTGCTCCATTTCCCTGCCTATTTATTAGGTACATGCTCACGCACAGACTGACAGTCAAAGGACCAGGCAGAGACCGCGGGAGAACGACTTCCTTTTCCCAGGTTTCACGGCTTGTGAGCCGCAAGACCTCGCAGAGTCAGCCTCACCCTTGACACACATTCTCTACCCATCTCAAGTCAAACCAAACCCTACCAACATACCTGCGACACATCCTCTCCCCCAAACTGATATCCGCACTGCCCGACCACTCGGAATCCTTCCTGACCGCACCCGAGCTTCCCTCAAAATTCTTTGCCCTGAGCGACATCGAAAACTTGCGACTTCGAGAACAACGGGCCTTTGCTGAAGCCTTCTCTTCCCTCAAGTCTCAGAGCCCGCACCTTCGTCACATCCTTAGAAGCAAGAGGGTTGGTGGTCTTGGAAGTTTCTTTCCAGCTCCCGACGTGATTCACTGCCTTCTCAACCCACTGCCTTTGAAGATTGCCCATGATATATAAGTGAACGGTTGCGACCTCGCAGGCAGCCTGGAATGCACCATCAAATTTACAAATACCAGAACTCCGGCGACGACTTGAATCCTCTCGGCCTTTCCAATCCCGTCCTTAAAAGATATCCCGTTATTCCGAACGAGGCACGCACAGCCTTGCGCCGCCTCACCGATCGACCGTTACGATCCCGGCTGGCAGCCTGCTCGCTTGCTCAATGACAGCCTGACATTGGGCTTGCAATCCTCCTTCCGTGTGCTTCTCGAGAATATTCGATCCAGAGCATTCGTCTTCCCTCTTTTTTTCCCTCCCGATTTCCCTTCGGCTCTTTGCAACTATTATTCATCGCACTACCGATCCGGCGACGGGTTGTCTTGCGCACGGTGAACGTCCGCCTGGAAAACATTGGCCCAAGGAACACTGGACCACCGAGTTGATTATCTCCGAACAAGTTTGATCCATGTCCACATACTATCCGATGACTTCTGCAACCCAAAATCCCCGGAAGAGACCAGCACCTGGCGCTCTGCCCATGACGCACCCGATGTCTCAGCCTTATAGCAATCCAGAGCAACAGTTGAGGTGGAATGGTCATAGTGCTGGAAACTTCGCCGATAATAGCCCGAGCAGCGTTAATCCCTTCGGCATGATGGCCTCGCCGACACAGACTCAGTTCACCCCAAGTCCTGCTACTCCTTCCACCGCTTTGGCACGACGTGGAATGAGCAATGCGCTCGTCACGGCCCCGCGCGCGTTCACTACGCAATCCAACGAGGCGTGGCCTACTTATAGTGAGGAAAACCTGATGACGAACACGCCCAATGGTGTTATAGACGAACACGACAATATAGAGATACTCGAGGAGAGAGCCCAAAGAGCAAAAAGGGACGCTCAGGCGAAACGCAAGCAAATCCCACCGTTCGTGCAAAAGTTGAATAGGTATGCTGATCTCTCATCTCTTCCTCTTGAATGGGTCGTTTATATATGCTAACGCCCGCAGTTTTCTGGAAGAATCAAAGAATACCGATCTCATCAGGTGGTCGGATAAGGGAGACTCGTTCATTGTCCTCGACGAGGATGAATTTGCTAAGACACTTATCCCAGAACTTTTCAAGCACAATAACTATGCGTCCTTTGTCCGGCAGCTCAACATGTACGGCTTCCATAAGAAAGTTGGCCTTTCAGATAACTCTATGAAGGCCAGCGAGCGGAAGAACAAGAGCCCGAGCGAGTATTACAACCCCTATTTCAAGCGCGGTCATCCCAATCTTCTATGGTTGATCAATAAGCCAAAGACTGGTAATAAACAGAAAGGCACCAAAAAGCGCGGTGACGAGATAGATGGTGAGAGCGACGAAGAAGTTGTTCAGCCCGATGATTCCATCCATCTCCCTTTTAGTCAACCAAGCCTGCCTACCCGAGCTCTCCCGGCCCCGGAATCAGGTCCCCTTCAGAGAAAAGAGCTGGCCATTGTGCGGGACCAGATGACAGCATTACAGCAAAGGCAGAAGCAGATCAGTGATGCTATCACCCGACTCCGGCAGGAACATAATCAGATGCTTCAACAAGCTATTATGTTTCAGAACCAACATGAACGTCACGAGAACTCTATCAACGCTATACTGAATTTCCTGGCGAATGTGTTCAGGAAATCTCTTGAAGAGCAGGGCGGCGCGCAGAATGTGAATGATCTGCTGGCTAGTATCATTGTCAATGTTCAGATGCCCCAGCAGGGCCAAGGAAGTGTGGTTGATCTCGGAGATTGGGTGCAACAGCAAGCACCAGCTGCTGCGGCACCACCAGGAGGGACACCCAAGAGAGCGCCTCGCCTATTACCTCCTATCCCAGCGGACAAGGCGAACAGGCCGTCATCCGCTACGGCTCCACCGAATCATTACCCTAATTTTCCTTCACATCAACAGCCACACGTGGGACAAGTCACGGAAGTTTTCGATACACCAACGATGGAGACTGTCAGCACACCCGCCTACCTCAAACAGGAGCTGGAGTCTAATCCCCAGGAGGGCATGATGAGGATCATCCAAGACGCAAATACCAACGCCGGCAATACCTCGATGAACCTCCCCAACGTTGCCGCCAATACATCTACCCACCTGACTAACGAGCAGAGGAACCGCATGTTGAATATTATGTCTCAGAAGAGTGCGTCTCCGACACCAGTACCGGCTACGTCGCCTATCTCTATGGCAAGTAACCGACCAGCTGCTACGAACTCATCTCCTGTGAACGGCGGCGTGCCTGGTACATCTGCGCCAAGTTCGCTCTCACCTATCATGTCATCGATCCAGCCCCCCTCGATTCAGCGCATGTCGCAGAATCATGACGAACTCGAACAACTTCAGAGGCTGCAGAGCGAGCAAGCTCAGAAGCTAGAAGATCTCAACCATCTTCTTGGCCCATTGAGTCCCTCGGGCCGGATACCCGGGCTCGACGACACCAACGGTTACTTCGACAGCGACATAGATCTGAACCAGTACCTCGAGCCAAACGCCTACACGGCCGACGGGACGGGTCACGACTTCAACTTTGACACGTCCGGGTTCACCGACAATGCCAACTTCGACTGGAACCCAGACACAGTTGATTACGGGTCGGCGGGCGGGGCACTTGATATGACTATCGGTCGTGTGGCGGAGACGAACACGCCAGTTCACAAGTCGCCGAGTCCCAGCGGAACGGAAGAGATATTGCGGGACGATATGGGTAACAGCCCGGGCCGAGCAACTAAGAGGCAGAGGCAATCCTGATGTGGGCTCGGTATGATTAACGACACAAGTATTTCAGCTGACAGGCGTTCGTTCACGGCTGGGGGCGGGCTGGCTGGAATGGGAAAAACAATACATCGGCTTGTTAGAGAGGTCAGGGGGCTTGTTCAAGACGTCAGGGGTCTTGTCCAAATGGGTGTTGGTATCTGTCAATTAGTTGAGAGAAGCATCGGAGTTGGAGGAGAAACTTGATGAATAGGTTTTCTTTTACAGGGGCGCGGTGTGTTATTTCTTCCTGGTCTACGAACTTCCCATGGCATGCACATAGTGGCGTGGGGAGAGGGAGGGGCGGAGGGACGGGGATTTTCCATAGAAAAAGGGGTCACCATACTCGAACGAACGGCGGGATGGACGAAACTGTGGTTTGAAAGGTCTTTTTACAACAAAAAAAATTTAGACAGAAGGTTTTTACACCAACTACTTTTCTTCCTCCTCTTTTTCCTACCCTTCTTTCTCCCCTTCTTTCTCTTCTTCGTTTAGAGTGGATCATTCCCAGCTTCACTGCTTTCATTCATAACATCCGCCGTCATCGTATAGTATCTTCCGGTATGCTGTGACATATTATGGAGCTGGCAAGCTGAGTGGTGTGTGATGCATTATTCCCAGGCTTTTAAGTACAGATCGGGTTTCAAACCATTCAGTAGCAAGTTACAAATCATCAAGCAAATACCCTAGGTAGCTAACCTAGGTAGGACAAAGACGAGAGAGAAAGACTGAATGAATCACTGCCTAGGTGTAACACTCATCCTCGAAGAGAGATGACTCGTCTTCTTTTTTTTTTCTATGTAATCAAGTCCTTCTCCTTTAATGAGACAGCCCACGGTATCGGTACCATCGATAACGTCCGCCGTAATTGAAACCCCCCTCCATCCTCTCAAGGGGAAAAAAAGAACCCAAGGACGGCACAGCCACTTCATATATTAAAAAAAGGTGAAGGCTTCTTCTCATCATCCAGTGGCAGGGATCCCGTCGATCCCCCAATCCTACACATCAAACAGTGGCGTGGGCGCTTATTCCTAGGAGAAACAAGGGGACCTACTTCGTACAGGGTGACACCGCGACGTCATTCCTTACTTGATAAAGGGCAACCTTACCTTAATAACCCTCCAGGCGCTGTCTGTTGCTCAGCCATCATCAACTCTGAGGACAGAATTCCACAACACCAATTGCTTTTTTTCTTTTTCTTTTTTTTCTTTCCTTCCTTCCCTCTCGCCTTCTTTTGCAACAAAAGCGTTTGTTTTGATTGAAATTTTTCGAGAATCGCTTTTTTTGCGTGTGGGAAGAAAAGAGAGAGAGAAGAGAGAAGAGAGAAGGAGAAGAAAAGGGAAGAGAGAAATGGCGCCGAACTGTACAGTCTCACCCGACGCCGTCCCTAGCGACGCGGGCATCGCGGGCATTGGTGTAAGTTGATTTTTCTCTGGCAAAAGACTTACTTACTTAATGTCGAACCCTACATACATACAACTCAACCCACAATTCAATTTCAATTCAAATCACGCCGCTCCGCTGCGAGGCCACTCACTCACTCACACGCTGACCGCCGATGACTTTGATCTAAACCCCCCAGGTCCTCCTCTCCTTCATAATCACGGCCATCGTCGCACTCGCCCTCAGCGCCTCCCTGATCTTCCAGGAGTTCCGCAGCGACACCAACACCAACCCCAACAAACCCTCATCGTCGTCGTCATCGTCGTCGACGCTCCGGCGCAAGCTCCTGAGCTCGTACTCGGACCAGCAGATCCTGACGGGGATCGGGATCCAGTCGGTCGGCCTCGCCAAGGTCGACACCCTGGTCCCCTACCACTTCTTCGTCGTCTGGATGCTCTCGCTGCTCTCCATCGCCGTGCACAACGCCACCCTGCTCGCGCTCGTGCGCGACTACCGCCGCGACTGGGTCCTGCGCTGGCTGCGCCAGTTCCTCATGTTCGTCAGCCTGGCGCTGTCGTGCGTCTCGGGTATTTTTGTTCTGCAGGCCGTGCGCCGCGGCCTGACGGACGACAACTACCCCGTCGCTTGTGTCTGGGTGTCGAAACTCGGTGGTAATGGGGAGAGTGAGAATAAGCCGGCCTCGGACGCCGCCCTCTCGTACGCCGGCACCATCGCCGTCATCGCCGGCAACGTCGTCGTCTTCGTCCTCGCCACCTGGTACCTGCACATGCGCACGCGGCAGCGCCGGCGCCTGTACCGCGCCACCCAGCTCGCCGGCCTCGTGCTCATGACCTGCACGGCCGTCGGCGCCGCCATCCGCGTCGCCGTCCTGGCCGACGCCTTCCGGGGCCCCGGCACCTCCCCCCGCGACGTCGGGCTCAGCGACGCCGGCGAGCGACAGTGGAGCTTCGGCCAGCTGCTCTCCGTCGGCATGCTGGTCCTGCCCCTCGTCTCGCTCGTCGAGATCCTGCGCGGCGAGATCCGCTGCGCGCCCCCGCCGCCCGCGGACGATGGGCTGCTGTTGGTGGGTGGTGGTGGTGATAATGATAAGGCGCAGCTGCTCGATGGGAATGGTGGTGGTGGTGGTAGAGGTGGGAGTGGGAACGAATTGCAGTCGGATCTCAGGAGACGTCGCGATGACGAGTTCCAACCCGTTCCGGGGTTCAAGGGGTCGCAGACGAGCTTTTTCCACGGGGGCCGCTAGGTACACACAAAATAGGGGTGTTGGGGCGTTTTCAATCGGCTGGGTGAATTTTTTTATTTCAGGATTCCGGGGGGCATAATAAATTGGTGGGAAAATGTCATATTGTGTGCGCCATCCTTTCCCGTCTGCGTGTGTGTGTGTGTTTCCCCCTTGTTACTTACAGTATGGCACCTGAGATTTTTTTGAGATACCCCCCCTCGTGCTTCTTCGCTTCTGCGGAAAATATATATACATATATACATATGTCTTATCTAAGTATTTGGCCAAAAGAACCGTTAAACTTGGAAAGCTTGTGAAAAGCCCGTATTGCATCAATCTATTTCTTTTCTTTTCTTTTCGTTTCATTCTCTTCCTCTTATGAGGGAACCACGGAGGAATAAGTTCTACCTACCGTCTTCTGCTGCTTGACTAGCGAACTGGAGGACAGAATGGAATGAATGAATGATTGGAGTGCGCTATGGAATATGAAAACCTTAAGTCAGCCTGCAATCGAGTATTGCTGTCAGTGAAAGAACCGAGTTCTTCGGCCCTGATCATGGTGTTGGGGTTCGAACCCCCCCCCCCCCCCCCCCCTTTTTTTCTTTTTCTCCTGCCCCTCGTTTTGTCAGTCCGGAAATACCGGTCTACTTGAGCATCTTCAATTCTTTTTTTCATACATATGCGGCATAACAGGTCCGCTGCACATACTTAGTTTCAGAGATCCTCAAAAATGGCCCACGTTCGCTTATTGAATCGAAAGGGGCGAGGAGGAGGGTTGGTACGAGTTGCGCGTATACTGTACTTGTTATGCAAGGGGCTTGTTCATAGGGCAAAAACCTACCCAGGTACTTAAGAATCTTCACACTCTGTAGTTACGTTAGGTGTCAGAACCTATTCCTAATATTCCCAACTCTCGGGTTGGATGAACCTTTGGTATCAGTAGAAAAAATCGTCAGAATCGTGAGATTTCGCACAATCCATCCATCATCGTTAGAAGTATTCTGGGATAGTAGCAGAGTGAGTCATGGGTGAACCATCTATTCTGAAGCTGGGTCGTCGCATCGCGGCCAATACAGTACGGCCAGGATTCATGACCACTTGGCCGACAACAATCTCCCGCACACCCTCATTCGATTCCAATACTACTACGCCCGCAAAAACTGATCCCCCGCTGGAGACTCCTCCGACATCGCCGCTGCGAGGCAATCCCGTAGTTAATTCATGACGCGCAAACGCTGCGCGACCTAATGCTCGGCCCCCCCGGAGTATCTGATCAGTTTCCAGCAACAATGCGTTGATAGGGCAGCAATTTCATCATGCGTTTTCAAGCTCGCTCACTGAAGCCCGTTCCTCTGGACGGAGAGAGAGATATCCTTCGCCGAACTTGGCCGCTACGCGTGACCTCAAACGAGGCGCATCTCCGGAAGCTACTTCGTCTAGCCATAGCGCAACACATCTTCAAAAGAACCGCGTCCACGCATGGTGGCCCCCTCAGCCGCATCGCATCGCGCCTCATAGCCGAGAACAGAGAACTCGCCGACTGGCTCCCTCTTCAGCACCCACGATCTGTGGGCACGCCGCTTGCCCATGTCAGCGACGCGCTGGAGCGACATCCCGGGGGCGGTCCCAGAAACCGGGAGAATTCGGCATTCTCGCTCGCTAACGGAACCGATCTGGAGAATGTTCCGCTTCTTCAACAAGCATCCCGAGCGCGCGCTGCGCTTCGCCGGCGCCATGTGCTTCTTCGCTGCAGCGGCCGGGCCTGGATTCAGGCCCGAACGGGTGGCCGATGCGTTACCCCTGGGGCGGGATCAAGATCCCGGCAGTGCGACGGCGGCGCCGGCACGGTCGTAGATGTAGATGTAGGGGGGCTCTCACGGGAAGGTCAGCTTTGCGCGCTGGCGCGGCGGTTTCCGATCCGAACCTGCGATGCGTGGTGCAGGCAGGATCTGGACGAGCCGGTGGTTCGAGAGGCCGAGAAGCCGGCGTCCGGCGGATCTGGCGGGGGGGGGGGGCGCGCGTGAGTAAGTAAGTACGTGGTGCACGACTTCTTCGAGGAGCATCCTGTCCGGAACGCGGATGTTTATCTCTTGAGGGCCATCTTGCATAATTTTTCGTCGGATAAGTACGCTGTGAGTGAGGATTCTGAGGGCGCTAGTCCCGGCGTTGAAGCCCGGGGCTAAGATCATCTTGAATGAGCCGGTGGTGGTTCCGGGGCCCCGAGGAGAAGATCCCGGAGGGGGAGGGGAGGCTGCGCGTATCCGAGCGAATGAATGATCTGGTGATGTTGCAATTGCTGAATGGCGGAGGTAGATCACGAGATGGGAGATTTTCATGAGCTTTTTTGCAAAAGCACATAGGTAGTGGCTTCAAGTTTCGGGGAGGGAAGCGGATAGATAGATGGATCTAGTATGTGGATTCTTGAGGCGGAATGGAATCTGGGTGGAAGAACGGGGGCAACCTTGACTACAGTAGTACAGGTCGGACATTTCAACTCAGATGAATACTAATAAACAATTACTATGATGGAAAACCCATGTCGTTCTGGTTAAGAACCAATAGCCTAGGTTACCTACCTCATTCCTGACAGAAAGAGAAGATAAGTATCAAAACTCTTATCCGGCTCGAACATTATTACCAAGGCCGACTCTAGGCGGAGGGGGCTGGGCGATGGGAGAATAGGGGGGTCTCTCTCTGTCTCTGATGAGAGGCAGCCAACACTAAGTACTTGTGTACTAGTATGCAGTTGCTACGAGCATCTCAGATAACTCGGATCACCTCATCTCCAAAAATCATCAAGGAGTGAGTGAGTGATATGACACACTGGGCCCAGACCCGGTAGCCGTTGGAATAATCTCCAACCCGTCGGGAAGAAGGGGGAATCAATCCCCCGCCTGCCTGCGATCTGTCTGTCTACTCTACTTATCTTACTTATTCTATCTATTCGCCTAAGTTTCTTCCAAGTAGGTGCCCACCCATAGGTAGGTAGGTTAGTATATCCAAACAAGGAGACTCTATCTAATGATCTGCATACAAACCAAGCGTCTTGGAGAGAGAGAGAGAGAGAGTCCCGGTATCATCTGTTATTCCGATACCTACTTACCTATCTACCCAAAAGAGTACTTGGGCATCTGCCTTTCTGTCTATCTTGGACGGACAAGCAGGTGTGATCTGGCCCCCGCTGTAATAGTAGATACTTGAGTATCTATGTTCCATCCATTCTGCCGAGATCGGGCACGGGGAGGGGGCCATCTATCGCATCGAATTGTCCCATTTCAAAGTCCGGGCACGACGGGGAGGGGGAGCGTTTTTTTTTTTCTTTTTTTTTCTTTTTTTTCTCCCTTCGCTGCATGCAGAGAGAGACATTGGAACATGCCGTTAGTTGATAAAAGTACTTATCACCAAGAACGGACCGACAGCCGTGTGTATGCGTCTCTGGTGCCGCCCGACGTATGTGATGCCTATCTATTCACGATCGACAAATACCACTTTCTCTTCTCTATATATGTGCATGCATACCATGCATGCTGCCACTGCCACGTTGATCGCTTCAAATCACGATGCTTCCACTTTCTTTTGACGGAGCGGATTGGGCTAGGCTCGTATTGACTTACTAGGTAGGGTCGTGGTACGTAAGTATCATTGCTTTTGCATGCGCGTTCACCCTATTTTTCTTTTCTAGGTATCGTATTTATCAGAATCTTGAGTCGATCTACTACCTATATGCACGATATGGCGGCTGATAAGAGTGAAAGTGAGACAGACGACTCTATTTGTTACTTACGAGATAGATGTTACACTCCTGTACCAGGATCATGTCAGACAGGGCGAACTTGCGAAGATGGGGGGCGGGGGTACTCAAGATGAGGAGCGCTCAAGATGGGGACATGGACGGCGCCGGTGATAGGTAAGTAGGCAAGTATCATTGATTGCTCGAGAGTTGGTGATCGGAGGTTGCGGCGAAAACTAAGACCTTAAGGGCGTGGTGCAAACCTCCAGGGTGAATTGCGTGATAGCCTCGAGATTGCGTGATTGGCGTCGGCTCTATCCACCCCTTGCCTGAAACGGAAGTTTCCAAGCCCGGGGGGTTCGACAAAACGTGATATGATGCAACTCAGTAGTTAATCTAGATTCTTGAGGACAAGGAGACGAGACGCATCTAATAATATATATATTTGCGTGTCGTGTCCACTTTCGCGTAGCGGGTGGTGCTGGTGTTATTTATTCTCTGTTGTGAACCGCCCGCTTCACTTGTCTTGTCGACAACCTTGCTTCGAATCTCATAGCCTGCCTCATCGAATAGCAGGTAGTTAGAGCGCTTCGTCTGGATACTCAAGCCACATATATCCTTCTCGGGAGAAAACAAACCTTAACATGGCTCCCGTTGCTGTAGATACACCGGTACCGACCGATCTGGTCCAGAGTCTGAAGACCAGCGCCAAAGATGTCAACAGGTCCATCTTCCCAGATGGACTTAAGACCACAGGTCAGCTCCTAACCACCAACCTACCTGTCTCCTTACTACCCCGCGGCAGACCAGACACACTGACAGCTACCACCATTAGGTCAGCACCCACCCCTCTACGACAAAATCTACCCATACAGCGCCTTCCCCAAACATATCGAGGGCCCGACGGTATGGAAGCCAGAAGACTACGCCAACTACCCAGAGCGATGGGTCCACCAGTTCTCCGAGGCGGAGCTCAAGGAGATATCCGACGCCGCGGATCGATTCCGAGAACTGAAGCTGCCCCTGACGGGCATCACGAGGGATAACTTTCCGCTGCCCACCTTCGAATCCTCGCTCGACGCGATGCGCAGGGAAATGCTGAACGGAAAGGGCTTCATCCTGTACAAAGGCTTCCCGGTCGACGAGTGGGGTAGCCACAAGTCGGCGGTGGCGTATATGGGTCTTGGAGCCTACCTGGGCTACCCAGTCTCCCAGAACGTAAGTTTTCATTCTGCCCGTGATCCTCGTAGAGCAAATGAAAGGACTTTTCGCTGACGTGGTCCATTCAACAGGGGCGTGGGCACATACGTAAGTACTCCGGAGTTTAACCTTTTCACTGAAGGCGCCGAATATGGTCCCAGCGGCATCTGCTTGACCTTTTCGCGGACATCGTCTAAACCTAGTTGAGATGATCGTGACTGACTTGGGGGGAAACCCGCAGTGGGCCACGTGAAAGACCTCGGGGAGGACAGCACGCAGATCGACAAAGTGCGGATCTACCGAACGAACGCGCGACAGTTCTTCCACGCCGACGACTGTGACATCGTAGGGCTGCTCTGCCTGGCCAAGGCCGAGTTCGGCGGCGAGTCGGACGTCGCGTCCATCCACCACGTCTGGAACATCCTCCAGGCGGAGCGGCCGGACGTGGCCGAGCTGCTGACCCAGCCGATATGGTACTTCGACCGCAAGGGCGAGGTGTCGCAGGGCGAGGACCCGTACATCCGGGCCGCCGTGTTCTACCTTGAGACGCCCGACCCGGAGGGGAAGAAGGAACAGCGCGTGTACTGCAAGTGGGACCCGTACTTCGTCCGCAGCCTTACGCGGTTCTCGGACGCCGGGGTGATTCCCCCTCTGTCCCCCGAGCAGGACGAGGCCGTACGCCTGCTCGAGGCGACCTGCGACCGCGTCAAGCTGCACATGATCTTGGCCGTCGGCGACATCCAGTTCGTGGCCAACTCGCACACGCTGCACGCGCGCACCGCGTACCGCGACTTCAGTCCGGACAGCGGCCGGCCCCGTCGCCACCTCATGCGGCTGTGGCTCGCCGTCGGCGAGGACGACGGCGGCTGGAGGCTACCCTACTGGGACTCCAAGGAGAAGAAGCGCGGGGGTATCCAAGTCGACGACACGCCGCCCGTGGCACGACTGGATGCTGACTGATGACTGACGGGATACATGTGCCACCGTTCTTATTTGTATGTTAGCTGTTTTAGATGGGTACGCCTGCCTGAGCGAGAAGCATGTGATAGCGTGAGATAATGGAATTTCGTCATGATATATCCTGGACAGTTAACAAGATCTCTAGTATAGATAGTCATATTAGACTGTGTTCCATTTGCTTGTCCTGTTGTCCAGGGTCCTACCAACCAAGAAGGGAGTCGCGAGAAAATCTTCCCCAATTGAAGTTACCATGACGGGAGAATATGGTTGCTCAGAAATCCGTATAGAATGCTCAGAGGCGACGAGGCGAAGAGACGACTGAATTTTCATTGCAAAGTGACCACGAAGCAGCTGCGTTGTCAACGAATGCTGCTAAAACTGGGGAGCCTGGATCACCAATGAAGACAGGCAATTATTTGAGTTGGGAACAACGTTCGAGGTAACGAAAGAGCTGGATGTAGAATAGGATTCAGATGCCTTCCTTTCACGTGTAGCCTTGAGAGAGATGCTCGAGGATATCCAACTCTTCGCTGGCAACTGTTGTAGGTGAGCCACTAACATTGTGCTTCCTCGAAACCTTTGTGGCCTTCGAGCTTGCTTCGAGCATCAGGAAAGAGCCCTGGAGAGTGCCTGACCAGTTGACACGAGAATTCGGAGGATGCTGGTAGGGTTCTTGTCTGAGACTCGAATGTGGTGAAGTGAAGTTGTATGAACTTCATGCATCATTTTTTGATGGTTGCTGCTTTGGTAGATATGCATCTAGAATATGCATTTAAAAGATATTCATTTAAAGTAGCATCATGCATCGGTACCTAGGTATCTCACCTAGACTCCTAAGCCGCAATTGAGACGTTCAGTCAAACTAATGACAACAGGACACATCTTACGACCCCACGAATCATACCGCGAGCGAAGAAGCTGACCAGTGGCATCACTGCTAAGTACAATTCCTCGCGGGATGGTCTGAATCTCTACCTCCACCATCGCCGCGACGGCGCCAACCAGACCCTACCATGGACGCCCCTCCAGTGAAGCTCTCGGAGCTTCTTCGACACCCGGAAGACCTCGACAAGATCCCCGCACTGAAGCTGGAATTCACGCGCAAGAAAGCCGCTGTAGACTCCCAGCTGAGGGGTGGCTTGCGCGACCAATTGGAAACAACACAAGCGGGCATGAACGGCCTGACCGATGGACAGAAGACGGTACAGGCCATCAGAGACGAGATGATGAAGATAGATACCCTCTGTTCCGAGTCGCAGAACATGATCAAAGACTTCACCAGCATCAATCTCGTGTCACAGGCGCACCGAAACTTTGGCGCAGTCGAGACCATGGTCGACAACCTCCAAACCTTCAACGATCGCCTTAACAGAGTCGAAAACATGCTCAAGGAGAACGAGGAGGACAAAGAGAACATGCCTCACCTACTGCCAGTCCACTACGAGCTGACACAGCTACGAAATATACGCGATGATGCCATGGAACAGATACAAAGAGCCGAAGACTCCAGCCTACAATCAACATTGGAGGACTACTTTGCCAGGCTAAACGAAGCGATCGACTGGTTCGATGAGCATGTCGGGCTCATTGCACTGAATATGATCAACCTGCTTATTGCCAATAACGAAGGCCTCGTCGTCCGATTGGCGATTATCGTCGAGGCTGAGGAGAAGAGTGACCAGCGAGTAGAGGCTCTGCAGGAAGCGCTAAAGGACCACAGGGAGATGGCGACAAGATTCCAGAGCATCACCGACGGCGCAAAGAAGGTCAGAGGCTACAAGGAAAAGTTTATCAAGGCCATCACGGTCACCTGCGATGACCAATTCGCTGAGGTCAGAGGAGAGTTTCTGGATGATCCTACCAAGCTCGACAAAATGATGAAATGGTACTTCAACGACCTCAATGCAGTCAGACAAGGAATGGTGCCCCTGATGCCCAAAAAGTGGAAGATACTCAAGACATATGGCGACATATACCACCAACTCATGCACGATTTCTTGGTCGGCATGATAGACGACCCGGACTCCAGCTCAGCGAACACATTGGAGATCATCAATTGGCCCGAGAAGTACTATAAGAAGATGAGGAAGCTTGGTTTCAGCGAGAGCGATCTGACCCCTCACGTCATCGATAACCGCGAGCAAGAACTGGTGAAAGGTTTCCGCGAGCTTATCATCAAGTTCCTCGACGAGTGGATAGACCGAATCTTTGCCCAAGAACAGCGCGATTTCGCCGACAGGAATGTGGAGGGTTCGAACCTGGATACGGACGAGTATGGCTATTTCCGTACGAAGAATCTTGTCGACATGTGGCGCATGCTCCGGGAGCAGGTGGACGCTGCCGGCAACTCGCAGAGGACCGACGTGGCGGAGGGTGTCGTCGATGCTATGTTCCTGCGACTGCGCGGACGTCAGCAGACCTTCCAGAAGATGCTCGAGGACGAATCCGAGAAGTATGAGTCGGGGAGGATACCGGAGCTCGAGGGCTTCCAAGCATTGCAAGACTGGCTCATCGCTACCGCCAATGACCAGATGGCGTGCATAGACGACAACGAGGAGGAGGGCCGGTTCGCGTATCTGACAAGCTTCAAGCAGAAGTTCGAGCCCGTCGTCACGCCGCAGTACATGGAGCGGGCCGAGAACGAGGTGAGCCTGCTGCGGGACGGCTACGTCGACTTCAGTACGTGGTGCATCAACAAATTCGTCAAGCTGGTGATCGCGGTCGACTTCCGGACGGTCATGACGAGCTTCTTCACGCCCCGGTGGTACGAGGCGACGGCGATGAAGCAGATCATCGTCACGTTCGAGGAGTACGTGGGCGACTACCAGCAGGTGCTGCACCACTCGCTCGTCGACATCTTCATCGAGATCTTCGCCGACGAGCTGCTGGCGCGGTACCTCATGTGCGTGCGCAACAAGGGGGCGCGCTTCCGGCGCAGCGCCGACCCCTTCCAGGACAAGATCTTCAACGACATCGCCACGGCCTTCGAGTACTTTCGGGGTTTGCCGAACCCGGACGTCGGCGGGTCCATCACGCAGACCTGGCGCGTCACCGAGTGGTTCCTCCAGCTGCTGACGGCCGAGCGCGAGGCCGTGCCCGACGTCTTCCAGGACTTCAAGTCGCGCTACTGGGACCTGCAGATCACCTGGGTCGAGGCCGTGCTGCGCGCCCGCGACGACTTCGAGCGCGGCATGCTCAACGCCGTCAAGGCCCGCGCCGCCCAGATGGACGTCGTGCGGGGGCCCGAGACCATCATGGGGAAGGTGAAGTAGAAGGAGTAGGTTAGGTTAGTTTAGGTTTTTGTTTTTTCCCGGTAAACTGGTGGTGTCTCTCGTCGGTTTTTTCTACTGGTAAAGGGGCGAGGAAGGGAAAGGGAGGAGGGGAGGAGGGGGGATAAGACATCCCATCCCATCCATCATCCATGCATGTACAGAGTTAAGGCGCCCATGGGGAAAATTTCTTATATACTACTTAGTCAATAGCAATGACAGCCGTGCTTATTCATGCAATAAAAAATATTTCCTACAAAAAAGAAGAAATGCAATTCACACCGTGATTAGACTATAAAGAATTGAAGCTTGGGTTGGTTGAAGCTTGGGTTGGTTGAAGCTTGGGTTGGTTGAAGCTTGGGTTGGTTGAAGCTTGGGTTGGTTGAAGCTTGGGTTGGATTAATATGCTAGGTATATATCTATGGTGTGCCTAGTGTGTCAAACTTGATCACAGCCTTTTTAAGCATATTTTTATTAAGCTAGCAAGTATAAGGGGCGGGTGATATAAATATATCCTAAGTGAGGTAAGGCAGGAGCAATAAAAGGTATAAAAAAATCAAAGAAAAATAATTTAAATTGAAACCTTGGAGCCTCTTGCCTTATAAGGGGAGGGGAGGAGGGGGGTTGGGATGTTACTTACCATGTTTGGAGCATTGAAGGGGTTTGGTTTCCTGGGGGTCCTGGGGGTCCTGGTAGTCCTGGGTCCTGAGGTCCTAGATCCTGGTAGTCCTGGTCCTAGGTCCTGGTCCTGGGGGTCCTGGGGGTCCTGGTAGTCCTGGTAGTCCTGGTAGTCCTGGTAGTCCTGGTAGTCCTGGGGCTCCGGTGAGCCTATGGTGCTCCGGTGAGCCTATGGTGCTCCGGTGAGCCTGCGGTGAGCCTGCGGTTCGTATGCGGTTCGTATGCGGTTCGTATGCGGTTCGTATGCGGTTCGTATGCGGTTCGTATGCGGTTCGTATGCGGTTCGGTGCTCTATCCCGAGTGGAGAGCTTGTGGTTTGTTCACAGTGAAGAACTTTTGTCTTTTCACTCTTTTACCATGTTAGGTTTATTTTTTTTCTCATGTGTCTTGTATTAGACTCATTTTTAAGGTATGGTCTGTGTCAGACTCGAACACCCTTCATCTCTGTGGTTCTGGTCAGTTGGTGAAGGTTAGGTAGCTTAGAGGGGGACTCTTTGGTTGAATCGGCCAGGAGGCTCCAAGGTTTGTTGAGGTGTGGTTGTGATGTTTGGATTTATATATATTGAGGGATGGGAGAGATTTCTTCTTCGTCTTTTTTCTTTTTTTTAAAGAAAGAAGAGGTAGAGAAAAGAAGAGAGAGACGAAGTATTATATGTGGTTCCCTGGGTCAGGGGTACTGGAGAAAAGGAGCAAAGGAGGAAAGTGCGAAGGACAGTGGGGGCCTCTTGCCTAATAGTGAAAGGAGGACGGTGGGAGTTACGCTTACTTTGACTTCCTTCTGAAGTGTTGTCTTGGGGTTTCTATTCTGCCCAACGCAGGCCCAGGTCCAGGACATGGAATGGCGCAATGGAACGTCGGAGTCCTGTGAGGTCGGTTGGTCTACTTCTGCGATGGGGCTGGGCTTTCTAGTAATTTTTATTCTTTTTTCTAGTTGGCTAAGAGGCTCCAAGATTCTTTGCAGAGCAGCTGGGTTGCTTCTCTTTATATCGTATATCTTCGAGGTTGGTCTTGACCAGTGGAGGTTTGGCCGTGTATGCGTATGTATGTGGTGTATCATACTCGTAGATGTCGATGTCGAATCTCAACACTGGCCGGGAACGGCTCCCACGCACTTCCGCCTTCGAGAAAGACGATGATATCAACGCTGCTCGTGGGTACTCTGAGAGGAGAATTCGGTAGAATAAAAAAATAAGAGAGAAAGGGATGGAAACTTCGGTGGTACGAGCAAGAGAAGAATATTATGTTGAACGTTGGGGCCTTGGATGTGGAGAGAGATTGAAGGAGATTTGGTTCCGACTGAAGGTATTGTCCGAGGACTGTCTAACCATCGGACATCCTTGATCACTGAACATCCATGGATGGGCTGCGGCTTCCGTGGTGGTTTGAACGTTACCGATGTTTTCCTTTTTCTTTTTTCTTCACATAAGTGAATCGAGACTCGAATCGGGGTTGTGTCTGCAATCTATCTCACGTTGGATTGTTTCCGACTCTTTTGAAAGGATCATCACGCTCCAACATTCGTTGAAGAGCAACATGAGTATCATGCTCTATGTGCGGTAGCTGCTGAGTAGGCCTATTAGACATGTGTGGGTGTTGGGTGTTGGGTACTGTGCATGTGGGCGTTCATTGCCATGCCATTGCCCTGGCGGAAATTTTTTGTGCCCATTAGTTCTGGTATCAGCATTGGTGGCAGGGAACTGTGGTGTTCTCCCTTCTCCTCGTCCGCTACAACATACTCAAGTTCCTGGCGCGGCATATTATGAAGCCTCAATAACCTCGGATGATATACCTGTAAGCTTGTAAGTGGCTCAGTGTATTATGTTCTCCTAGCTAATCCTGCTCGCAATAAATGTCCTCCGTCTCGTCATTGGCCCGTGACGGAGACGTGTGCGTCGTGAACAACAACGATCTTTGCCTCGAGGTTTACACATTCGTTCCCACCAGGCCCAGTCTAAGATAGAATGATAGGGAGAGGTAGGAGATGGAAGCTAGGTTCTAAGGTCTACTGATGAGGAAAACCCCCTGAACAGCACCCCAAGCCTTGAAAGATATCAATATTTGACGCGGTGGTCGAGGGACGGTTCCAAAAGTTAGGAATGACTGCTTGAGTCGAGTACTTCATAGCATAGCATGTTCTATTTCGGCAAGACCCTGACGTGGTCATTGAAAGCCGATATAGGAGTGTCAAGCGGTCGCCAGGCAGGCCTTCAGCTGAGAAGTTGTATTACAGCAATACATACGGTATTCTCGTATCTGCCAGAGCCAGCCTCTGTAGCGTGCTGCAATGTACAAGCGCCCCCTCAAATCCCGTCGCAGAAGCCTGATTCAGGTACAGCGGCCGGTGACGAGGGTTCACATTCAGGGGCCTTTTGTGTCCTCAGCCCCAAGGAAGTGGGAATCTAAATTTGGACCTGTCTGACGGTAGCTAGTTGCGACCCCCTATTCTCGGTTGACTCTCAGGGCTTCTGGGCCGATACACGAGCTCCCCAGATTGAAGAGCTACCCGAAGTCGTCAGCCACGCGGTCGTCTGTTCTTCGTAGATACGACAGCTGGCGCATGTTGTGCAATGCCCCTTGACGTTGGGATGATGTTGCGAAGCGTAGCAGATTATCTTGATGACAAATGAAGACCTGCTAGAGGTGCTCAGCTGGTCAGATCCCTTTTTGTACTATGCCACGGGTAGCTGGAGAGCTGTTAACACATGGCCAGCATGCATACAACTTGGTACGGATGAACACGGGATATGATGCCCTATGGCCGTGCTTGGTCAGCGCCAGGCCGTGCTATAGGCGAATAGTAAGAGTACAAATGTCGCTGGATATGTCGTACACCACGATCAAATGCAGGACTTGTAATGGGGAAGAATAGAAGCTATGAAGATTTTAGGTATTCCGAAGTAGGCTTATGCTGTGCGTGAGGGCCGGTTTACTGGATGGGAAAAGGGGCTTTCGTTCGAGCAGGACAAGATCGAACTTGCCTCAAATACCGCCTTATTTCCAAGCCGTGAACACTATGCCACCGATGGTATCGAGATACTGTAAGGCAGAGACTCGTATAGGCGATATCGTCCGATAGTCAATCTCATCGTATTGCACAGGGTGCTCGGCTCATTGGATGGCCAACAGATAGCTGACGTTGAAAGCGGACCTTGGCGCGATCATGGCATATATGTTCATACCTAGGTGAGTATCCTAACCAGTGAGCCGTATAGATGTTGGCCAGTTCAGGACCTACCTCCCAGCCCGAGTTTCTTGATGGCAAATCATACGTTCTCTATCACGCAGTTGTATTTCAAGCACAGCTCTCGGACTATTCGCTCAGCCCGATGAGCCTCGAGAGCCATATGGTATCCGAAAGCTCAGTTCAGGATCACTATCAACCCGATCGAGGAAGTCACATCCAGCTAACTGCGGCCGGGAGCACTATGCTTTGACAGATAGGACTTTCAAGCCACAGGGTAAGTGGCCACACGATCCCGGCAAGGGGAATCCCAATATAACCATGGACGGCCAAGATGATCGTGCCCCCTCGTGACAATGATTAATACGAGCGTGGTTGACTGCTGCTAGGTTAATATATGATTCGTATATTCCAAATGTCGGTGTAGATGAATACATAGGTACCTGGATGTTTGTCATACGTCAGTAATCTATCTATCTTCCTACCTCCCTAAGTAGGCCTCCCTGGATAGGTAGGGCAGGGAACGAGCCGACAGGCCGCCAGCGAAGCATCTATGCAGCTACCGGATCAAGCCGCGTCGGGCAGGCCAGAGCCGTTATAGAACCAATTTCATAATGCGGTGAGTCTTGAGCTCAGCCCTTCAGGGAAAGACAGAAGGGTAGTACAAGATGTAACGGTAGGACACAGGCTTATTTATAGACTGACGGCGGGCTGATCCCCAAAGCTATAGCTTCGTAAGGGCGCCGCATCGCGTGATCCTGGAGGAATCCTGTGATTTGTTCGAGCCGGCGCATTGCGCGTCTTGCCGGATAGGTTGGAGGGGACTCCCCTCGGATCCGGGTGGTGACTCTTTAGGAAGACGAGTTTAGCCAGGTGATATGATTTAAGGGGGCGATTTTGGTAGGTGGAGTGATATCGACGGATAGCCCAAAGAGGACAAAAAAGAAACGCCGAATTTCCTATTGCGTGAGAGCGGTCGGGATTAGGAATCGGCAGTTGAGAACAGAGCAGTGTCGAGAATCCTTCTGGAGACTGTAGACTTGCTCGACCTCGAGGGGAGCCAGAGTCGATGTCAACATTCCAAGTCGAATTTTTGATAGAGCGAGCGACGACGAGGTTGGGTTCACGATACCAAGGATACCAAGAGTCGAGGAGGGCAATGATTCGTGCTGTCAAGCCTTTTCCAGGCTTGGCTTGGAGGGATAGCGCGTGCTCGCTGCATGTGCTGTGCAGGTATCAATAACCCAGTGGTTTGGAAGGCGACTTGGCGATGACACTGGGAGGTTCGTCTTCATATATCACCAGCAAACAACAGGGCAATAGGATGCGAGCCAAGCGCCTTGGCTTCTCTAGACGATGGGCACACGATGCTCTTGGCATGTACAGTTTTACGTAGGAGGACGGAGAAGTAGGTACAGTTTGGTAAGATCAACCAAGGCTGACCGGTGCGATGTTGCTCCAGCTGCTGATGCTGCATATTGACCTATCTGTCTGTGGTGTGGTATCGTGAGTCGATGAGAGAAGCAGACGAAGAGGCGACCTTGAGACTGACTGTACCTGAGGAGCAGTCGCGCATCTTGCATCGATGTATCTGCATAGTCTGTAAGCACTGGGAACATGAACAGCTACATACCTACATGTAGGTAGTATATAGGTACGGCACGCAGGTACGTACCTAACCGTCGTTGATATCGAAGGCTTGAGACGGCTTACGGCTTACAGCTCACAGTTCGTAGGAAGATGTTGATGCAGATGCAGATGCAGACAGAGGCAGAGACGGGAGGCAAGCTTGAAGAAAGGGGGAGGGGTAGATAGATACCCCCCTAGCCTCTAGGAGTCTAGGTACCTAGGTAGGTACTGTGTAAGAGGGGCAGAGGGGCAGACAACCGAAAGCCCCTGTGATTATTACCCCTCGGCTCTAGGAAATGGCGTCTTCTTACTGGGCCCTGGCCGGTCCCAAGGTGGTAAGGGGCCTCCAAGATGATGAAGTCGGTGCTCTGATCCTGGTTCACTGGTCGACTCCGTAGCGTCTTTCCCCGAGCGGCGCCGTCATTCGAGATGGGGATGGGGGGTGAAAGTGGAAGTGGATGGATGGATCCCTTTACCAACGCTGGACTCGTCAAGGCGTAGTAGATTCTAAAAAAAAAAGGTTGGATCGAAGGGGAACCACTTTGCTTGAAGGTTTTAATATGTAATAAGATTTCACTACAACCATTCGTTCATTTCTTGCATTTTTAAAAAATATCCTGCATTCTGACTTTGCTTTCTATTTTCTATTTCTCTTCCCGCATCCCTACTCTAGTCCTACACGTACAAAACAACCATAACAACTTCCGTCACCATCGTGCGTTTATACTTGACCTGACCTGACCAGGCTTGTCCTCACCCAAGCCCATGCCTATGCCCGTGTGCCGTTGTCGTCCCGCCTCGCTCTAGCTTCGCAGGTTGTGCCATTTGCACGGTCAAGGTCCATCCCAGGCCGTAAACTTAGAAGAAAAAGATTAATAAGTGAAAAGTAAGCATACTTACCGGATTCCACTTACACCGATTATTTGTCCTTGTTGGACGTGGCCGCCCGCGCTTTCAGCCCTTCGTCCGGTACACATCTCGTGCTGTTGTCGATCACGAGCGCCCCAGTCTAGGCGCTGCAGTCCGACCTGTCCGTCCGACCTGGAGAGGCCGTGAGCGCGTGCGCGACCCCCATACCATCGCCGACTACCTGCCTGCCTGCCTGCCTTGCCTACCTGCCCCAGCCGCCCCGTACCTGACTGACCGACCCTGACTGTCCGTCCGTCCGTGTGTTTCTTGGTTATGCTTACACACGCGCGCGTACAGAGTCAGCCCTCTTTCACATAATCCCGGGACCGTTCTGAACAAATCAGACGCTTGGTGCTGCATTCGCCCGTCAGCACTCTACTCGACTATACACGAACGGCTATCTGACTGCGTAACCCGACGATCCAATGGGAGCCGCGTAGCCCTCACGGATCCGAACTACCTCGAAGTCGGACACCAGCGCACGAGACATGGAAAGCAATGGCAGCAACGCCAAGGACAAGAAGTCCGACAGCGACGCAAAGTCCAAGGATAACACCCCTACAACCACTACCACCACCGATACCAATAAGAGCCCCAGGAAGCGGCGCAAGGTGAACCACGGTATGCTGTGCGATAGTCTTAATTCTCCTATTCAACGCCCAACCTCCCACCCCTTGCCCAGCTCGACTCCCTCATCGTATTCAGTCGTTCAGTCCTTCAGAGGTTACAGGCACAAGGGCTAATTTTGGGTCTCGCGTTCCTACAGCTTGTGTATACTGTCGCCGATCTGTAAGTCTTCATTCAGCAAAAAAAGAAACCCTCTCTCTGCTCTCCCCCTTGTTGAACATACATACATACATACGTACATACATACCAATGCTCTCAAACCCATTGGTTCCATTGCGCGTTCCCGCGCATACGCGCATATGCGCACCTGTAGAAAATAATCCCGTCGTGTCGTCGGTCCCATGTTCCCTCCCCCTTCATTCACACACACACACACACACACACCCTCTCTCGCTCGCCTACTGCGCCGCTGCAGTAAGCTAGCTTCGTTTTCACCACCCCTACGGCGGGCTCTAATGCGCCGTCTGCATCGTGATGAATGTTGCTCGATCGTCTTGGCTAACCGCTGCTGCCTTCCGTCCCTCTAGCATATGACATGCGATCTCGTATGTAAGATCTGTTTCTACACTGCGTCGGTTGCTGAGGCGCATACCGCTTCCCGTCTGCATGAACGAAGATTGACCAGGACCAATCCCTTTGAATAGGAGAGACCGTGTACGAGATGCATCAAGCGCAATATCGGCCATCTCTGCCACGATGAACCCCGGGATCCGGATGCAAAGAAGCCCAAGGGCTCGCACGAGACGCCCGGCCACGACGAATCAGACCTCCAGCCTGATATATCGCGGAGTTCCATAGACCAAAATATCAACTCGATGGCACCACCTGGCTTCGACGGCACTAGAGCTGCTCAGAGTACGAAACCAGGTTTTGGAACCGCCGCGCTAGGCCAGGGAAACCCTCTCCAGCTTGTCACACCCGGGCCGGCCCCTGGTATGCAGGCCAGCGCCTCTGGCAGGAACATGAGCCAATGTACGTCTTGTAAAACCCATATCAATGACGATATCGCTTCGAGAAATAAGAAGTCGAACTGATCTTCTAGTTGCTGGCTTCTCGGACGCCTGGTTGACCGCGCAAAACCAATTTCACGATATGCACCACTACAACCCGCAGTTCATGCTCCCCCAAGAGGTCACTCATGAGTTCAACCTGCTCAATGATTTTCTGAACACCAGCCTTCTCGACGACGCCGGAAACCTCTCGGACGACCAGACTCTTCTCTATAGAAACAACCAGTCCCAGGCCAACCAGTCTGAGATGGCGAGCTTCCTCGGCGGTGATGGTAACAACAACATTCTGCCGCCGAATGCAGGTCAGGGAGGGGGAGGGCGTATGGCCCCACCAAACGTCGATCAGGGCGGCATGATACCCAACGCGACCAACGCCAAGCCGACGGACAAGACGCGTGAATTCTACCTGCAGGCGGCGGATCCATCAGCGGACCCGTCAGGCAACGACGCGCCCGAGGCGCGCATGACACGTCTACTCAAGGCCAAATACGATGCCGGCATGCTGAAGCCGTTCAACTACATCAAGGGGTACGCCCGGCTCTCTACGTACATGGATGGTCACATCGCGCCGGCATCCAAGCAAAAGATCTTGCGGCAGCTCGACAAGTTCCGACCCAAGTTTCGGGAAAAGGTACAGGGCCTGACCGACATGCAGCTTGTCTATGTCGAGTTCTGGTTCGAGAAGACCTTGATGGAGTATGATCGAGTCTTCGCAGCCATGGCGGTGCCTGCATGCTGCTGGAGAAGGACAGGGGAGATATTCAGGGGCAATAAGGAGATGGCCGAGCTTCTTCATGTACCCGTGGAGAAGCTACGAGACGTGAGTTGGTACCCGAAGGAAGCATACTCTATGGACACGCTGCTAAACTTGGAGGCGACACGCAGGGTAAAATCTCGCTCCACCAAATACTGACGGAAGACTCGCTGGTACGGTACTGGGAGGAGTTCGGAACGATCGCATTCGATCCAACGCACGATACGCTTCTGACAGCGTGCGCCCTGAAGAACCCGGACGATCGGTCCAACGACCCGATAGTGAATTGCTGTTTCTCTTTTATGATACGCAGGGATGACCACAAGATGTGAGTAAGCAGGGTTAGGGGACATGGGTTGCAAGTTTTAGTGTGCTGACACATGCATCGATACTACCGCAGACCCAGCCTTATTGTCGGCAACTTTCTCCCGCATGACCCTGACCATGCGTAGGGTGATGTATTTTTTCTGCATTAGACATGGAACATTTCACGATAATGGTGGGCATTGAGGGTATGATGGAGGGCATTGCTACCAACGAGACAATCTCTGGCGTTTTACAGACTGGTCCGGCGTCCACGGTAGAATCGTTCTTGTTCTGTAATGGATGGCATGGATATTTCCAAACAACATTTGAACGGGAGAGACCAAATAAATACCTACCTAGGTAGGTACTTAGTAGGTACATATGACCAACCTACATGTAGGTACTTCAGTAAGTACCTACATAGAGCAAGCGGGTACATACACAAGTGTTTGAGATTATAGAAGGATTTCGAAAGGCACCCATATCCATACATAGATGTATTGGATATAATCTTAGTACATCAACAAGGTCACCTCCTGGCTGCCAGTTGAACTTCAGCTTACCTCCTAGGAGGCACCCGACGTGTGAAGCCAGAAGGGGCCTGAAAGTTCCTCGTGGGTGTAATGGGGGAAGGTGCTAGTGGCAGGTACATGGCGCCTTCCCTAGATGGAAGATGGAAGATGGAAGATGAAAAATGGTAGACAGTTGGAAGTCGCATTGCAAGACAAAAAAGGCTTCCCGACCGATGATCGACAGGCAACAGCAACAGCAACGGCAGCAGAAACGGGCGGTTCCATCTGCCACATCTTCTTCACCTCTACCTAGGTACTCCAATATATACCTAGAAGTAACCTATATGACATACATATGAGGTAGGTATATCATCATCATCACTGCTCTTCTCGGTCCGCTCCAGTCCAGTCCAGTCCACGCTTGCACTGTCAGCTGTTTCAATTTACGCGCCTGGTATATTGACTGCTGCATGCCAGATACGAGCAAATCAAACTCACTGAAACCCATTCGACGTAAAAGGAAACTGTTGAGTAGACTCCACGGCCCAGAATCTAGCCCCCAAATCTGGCCACTCTAGCAACCCAGCTTGTGGCAATGGAGCCCCCGCCAGCCAGAGTAAAAGCGATCACTGGTGTGTAGAATGCTCCCTCGGCGCCAGGCTCAGAACACGATTTGGTGCTGATCGGCATAGCATTCTGCCAGGAGCTGCGCAGGCGGGTCCCCAATGAGAACGACGATGCTGCGTTACAACGTCTGGCAGAGCAAGTGAGAAGTCAAATCGCTACGGTGAAGTCCTATTCTCTTCGTTCTCCAGGGTCTCGTCGTCATGAACAGCTCGACAAGGCCGGGACCGACCTATGGAACTGGTGTACTCAGCAAAAGCGGCAAGACGACCGGCGAGTGCCCCTGGGGAAGACCAAAGTGCTAACGCTGGCCCGCGTCTTCTCTTTTCTCATATTGGCCCTCGCGCAATGGGGCGATCATAATACCAGGGGAGACCTGATACGTCTGCAGAAGCTGGCCATCAAGACCGGCAGATCGTGTATTGGCAAGTTACATCCCGTCCGCGGGTCCCACCAGCACTGCAGCTCCCGCTAACGGCTGCGCAGTGGAGGGCAACCTAGAGGACGCGCGCCTGGTGCTGCAGAAAGCCGCCGAATACAACGGAATTTTGCAGAATCTGCAAGAGACACTGCCAAAAGAGGAGTCGATACGATGCAAGAGGTTCGAGGCCGAGTATCTGACCCTTCGTATAGCTCTGGCAAGTCGCATGTCGCTATCGATGCCAGTCCCATGTATTCGATATGTCTAACGTGTTTTCCAGGCCTGGAAAGAAGACCGCCTTGATGTTGCCGAGCACGTATTCGGAAAGGTCGCCGGCCTGCTTGAGGCCCAGGATCCGACATCGGCGGAGAATCTTGCTGATTCGTTGTTCGAGATCGGACAGGATCTACTGACCAAGAGCCAGTTCGCATTGGCAGCCAAGTGGACGGACAGGGCCTACCAAATCATCAATTGCCAGGACTTGGAACAGCTGTCCAGGGAGGCGATCGAATTAAGGCTAGCCATATCTCAGGCTCTCGTCCAGTCGCATCTGAAGGCCAACAGTCCCGAGGGCTTTCAGAAAGCTGAGAACCATGTGGCCTACATCGAGGCTGAGATCGGTGACAAACTCGTGGTACTTCTTCTACGCCTAGAACTACTTCTGCATTCGCCAGCAGAGGTTTTCGACGGCGCAGGCTATGCAGCTGTTCTTCGACGGATGATCAGAAGCCTGGACGTCTCAGACTCAAACTTCAAACTGATGATCCATCATATAAGAAAGCTCGATGACAAGTGTCCGAGCCTCGCCTTCTCTGTTCTTGATGAATTTATAGTAACCTGTGTCCTCCCGGCACAGCGGGATGACTGGATCGAGCGCTCTGTCATTCTTCGGGTTCATATGGCAACAAGTCGTAGAGACGGGCCAGACACCATTCAGGGGCTGATCACCTTGCTTGATTCGGTCGAGGCACAAACACCAAAGCCCTTGGTGGCCGGTACGGCACTTGCCATCCAACAGGTAAGCCATGTCCTTTCAGCATATCGTCGATAACTGACGGCTTGGTGACGCAAGATGGTGTGGAGAAAAGTCGATGCGGATTTTGGTCGGGAACAGCTCGACGTCGCAGAGCAATGGTGTCGTCTGGCTCTGCACCCTGTTTTGCGCAACTGTGGCCCTTCAAACACAGCCAAGATTGCCAGGTACCACCCTAGTCGTTCCACGTCACGGACAGACTGACCGACGCTCATAGAAAACTTCTCCTCTGTGCGCTCCAGGGGAACCGGCTAGACAGCGCTTTGGAAGTATTGCAGTCAATGAGCGAAGCGACCAAGCAAGAGCCCATGACAGCATATTTAGCCTACAAGTTGGCTCTCCGGAGCGGTAACAGGGAAATGGCGAATGAGTGCCTGCAAACCGTCAGCGACGGACCCTCACAAGACTTAAAATTCCTGTTTGCGTGTTGTCTCGAAGCTCAGCAGATGGAGGATAAGATGTGTGCGCTGCAGGCATTACAACAACTAGCCAAGAAAAAGGAGCTCGAGACTTCCAATGGCATCCATTTCCCTGCCCTGCTTCGGGTCCTAGTTCGTCTACATCTGTCGATGATGAACGATAAGTCCGATCAAGATATCAATCATGAGATGCTTATCGACGACCTCATCGCAGTGCTGGAAGGGGGTAGGTAAGCCCGTGAAAACTTGCATTGCCGGGACTGATGCGTTACGTAGCTGTAGCAGCTATCCGGAGATCTCCACGGAGTGAGGGAGGCGAGAAGCTCTTTACGGTATCCGAACTAGACTGGTTCTGCAGGATCGCCTACAATCTGGGTTTGAAAAATTCGAATGTCTGGCACCCTCGGCAGGTGATCCGAATCTTTCAGTGCTGTATCTCTATAATCGAACAGTACCCAACAGACATTGACGCCCACACATCTTCGGATCTGGCCCTACGCGAGATGTTTTGCAATTTCCTTGTAGCAACAGCCCTTATTGCCGAGGCCCGCGCACAAGACAACATCGAAACACAGCTTCAAGACTACCTCCACATGCGCAAGCATGTTGGGCAATTCGATGCTACTCTCGAAACACTGGCTGGTAAGATGGATGAGATTCAGGAAGAGGACCTGAAAACAAGACTCGCTACACTGTTAGCATTCGACTTCGAAGGGGCTGTTTGTCTCAAGTCGTAGGACGATTTGACGAACATCACCCTGAAGGCGAAGAATTGCAAGAGCCTCCCAACCCTGCAGGCGATGGCAGATTGCATTCTACGCGTACAATCTATTCCAGCTCAAGGTGAGTCATCAACCCTTGCCATGAGGCCCGTACTGATCTATAGTCATCAGTCCTGTATGCAACTTTACGCAGAATTGTCAATTACATATGGCACTTGGAACGATTCGATCAGGAGAAGCTCGCGAAGTACATGCGCTGTCTCTTGAAGGCCACCCTACCGCTAGAGCCGGATCTTTCGCTGAAAATCATCCAAGCAACCTGTGACCAAGTCAAACAATCGGCAGGCGTAAGTTGAGACCCCTCGTGCGTTATTCGTGGCGTTTTATCTGACAACACGGAAATGCAGACCATGAAAGCCTGCTCGGCCTTGGACACGGAATGGTTCGCTACAACTGCTTTCAATCACGGCATCGACCTATACGGGAACCACGAAGATGAGCTTAGCAAGAAATGGATCGCGCATGCGTTTACGTTGGCGCACTATCACCAAGATGGCGGAGATCTGGAAAGACTCCTTCAAGAGAAGCATACGAAACTCAAATGGGATACACCGGGTACGAAGTGATATCGGACTGCTCTTCGGTATGCTACACGTGGTTCATATCGTGTAACACTGCTCTAGGATGCTTGTTATTCCGTTCTACGACCAGGACTAGCATTGGAGACGAAACATCGTTTACAGCCATGCAAATAACTCCTCGCAATGGCTTACCACGATGACATCTCAACACGGATCAAATACACCGAAATTCAGCTCAAACCTGAGTACGGGACTTATTCTGTGGGAAATTCATGCATCTAGAAAGATGGATCTTGCTGGAAGCCATGTTGATTGCGGATGGTGTGGAGAGAATCAGAACAACAACAATTGCTCAGCATGTATTGGCATCATGGAAATGATATCGTCTAGTTACGCAAATAGCTGTTAATTGTTAACGGAGCAGCCTATACAGACGCTTAGATGAACTTATGACTGTCATGAATGAACCGGAGCATGGTCGTGTCTCAGTCATGACGTCTACGATTTTAGCTGCCACCACGCCGTTCATGAATAACAATAATGAACGACTACACCCGAGATATCGCAACATGTACATACCACGAACAATCAATCGTTCAAGGAAAAGAATTTCTTACCTGAGATTGAAGAGTATCATAAACCACTTACTTCCAAAACCGAATAAATCATAACTACCAAAAATGGTGAAAGACGAGCAGACAGTCATCAAGTGAGCGAGCATCTCCCATCACACATCCTTTCAAAGTGCACGGTCTCTCTCGAAAGAAAGTAGACTAGACGCTAGACTAACCAGCGCCTCACCTCAGGGAATTCAACGACATTGTCAACATGTCGGCCTCGGAACTCGAGGACTGGCTCAAGGGGGAATCCTCCGAGTCGGCGGGCTGGAGCAAAAGCGACGGCTCGGGTGAGACTGTTGGACATGAGAGGTGAGTAGACTACGTGAAGGATGGAAGCACGTCGACTGTTATGCCCCTAGACACCCCTGATTCGCAAATCATAAATATGACACATACCTATATTCCATTGTCCCCCCTTCTCCCCCCTTTATTGTAACAACACCATTCAACCATACCACGATACACACATATACACACGCACACACACACACACACACACACGCACGTACCGAGAAATAAAACAGGAACAGTACTAGAAGGAAGAACAGGAACCATCAAACTACCTTAACCCCTTTCTCACCCCCCTCCTCCTCCTCCTCCTCCTCCTCCTCCTCCTCATCCTCCTCCTCCTCCTCCTCCTCATCCTCCTCCTCATCCCCCTTCTTCCCCCCGGCCTTCTCCTTCCTTTCCAGGGACTATCTATCTACTCAAAACTAAACAAAAACACACATATACAAAAAAGCGGCCGTAAGATCATCCAGATCCTCCAGAAGAACCCGGACAAGGACCCGGACGCCTACGACGCCGACGACGTCGACCACATGCGCCGCGTCGTCGCCTACTGCAAGCGGCACCTGGCGCAGGAGGGCAAGGCCAAGCAGGACCCGGAGAGCAAGAGCGCGAGGAGCTTGAAGAATTGGGGGCATGATCCTTTGAAGGGCTGATTCTTTTTTATTGTTTTTTTATTTTTTTATTGGGGGGGGGGGAGGGGGGGAGGATGTTTGTGTGTGGAGGGGAAAGAACGAAAAGGAAAAGGGACGGGCTTGATGAAAAAAAAAAAAGGGGGGGGGGGGGGGGGGGGGGGGTGCCCGAGTGGTCAGAACCAAAACTTCTATGTTCTCTGATCTACCTAACCTAGATATCTACTCTCCTTATACCAACAGCCACCCCTATCATTAACCTACCTCTACGGATTGGTAATATATATATATATATATATATGTATGTATATATATAATAAGTATTGGCATCACACTCTCCCCCGAACCCTCCTCGTCCCCCATCCTCCCAACACCGACTCCCAGCCCAGATCTGCTTTCAAGACGCTAAATACCCTTCTCTTCTCGCCATGATCTAGATACATACATCCACACGCTCGTTATGTCAGCAAGCCCCCCCTCTACCCCAACAACTCACAAGGCCTTCTTCACCTTGGGAGACAGACCTCCTTCCTCACTGCCCTCCTGAACCCTCCGTCTCGTGAGAACAGGCAGGTAGGTGTATAAGATAAGAAGAAACGTGCCTCCTCCATCGCACTTCTTTCTCCTTGGGCCCTCCCCAGCTAAGTAAGACTCAGCTCAATCCATAAGAATCCTAGAGTGGGTTTTTTTTTCTGTATCATTGATCGCCATCAGCGGACCTTTCGCCGCTGGTACCCCTTCCCCTTTCAAGTGTATTTATTTATTCCTCATCGCCTTTTTTTCCCACTGGTACATTACAATAGTTAACGCCGCTGAAAAACCTTCCTCCCCCAATACCTGCACCTCCCACCTCCTCCTCCTGCTGCTACCACTGTTGCTGTTTCTGTTGCGCGAGGAATATCCGTCGACGTATGGTACTTAGTTGTCATCGGAGGAGGAGGAGGAGGAGGGGGAGACGTCTGTCTTGCTTGCCTTGAAGCCCACCCCTCACTCACACCTTTCTTCTCCCTAACCCGGTTTAAGTTCACATATTAATAGACTGACCTCCTCATCATTATTTTACCTTACCTAACTACGGTGTCCCTGCTCGGCTCGCTTTTATCACAGCATACCCGCCCGACCTTTCCTTTCCTTTCCTTTCCTTTCCGTACCCGACCAAGCTTGTATGTGCTCCGG
Organism: Xylariomycetidae sp. FL2044; assembly: GCA_022376275.1. Classification (NCBI taxonomy): domain Eukaryota; kingdom Fungi; phylum Ascomycota; class Sordariomycetes; species Xylariomycetidae sp. FL2044. The sequence goes on from JAJNOH010000019.1 coordinate 647,468, forward strand.
CTTGTCTCGTCCCCGCCTCCATCCCCACTCCCCCCTTTACCTACCGAACGGACCCCCTCGAACTCCCCGTCCCGGCGAAGCGAAAGAGAGAGAAACGAAAAAAAAAAAAAGAGAAAAAATAAAACTGAAGAAGAATATTCCCACGCCGGTCGGTTGGTTGGTCGGTCGGATCTGAGCCCTTTGGAGGCCATTCCGATGGTGATGACCTGACCTCGTGCTGCTTGGTGGGCTCTGGCGCCCGAAAGGGGAGAAAGAGAGAGGAGGGAGGGACGGAGGAAGGGAGGAAGGGAGGAAGGGAGGAAGGGAGGAAGGGAGGAAGGGAGGAAAGGGCTTCTTCATCTCATGTGGTGGCATGGTATGGAATGGGATAGGATCGTGAATTGAGTTAGTCATGATGATCTTCATCATCATCACCCTCGAAACCCCCCTTATTCACCCCTTAAAGGACTCATCTTAAGGTGGGCAGTGACCGGCGCATCAAGTAGATTTTCATGCATTACCTACAGTCGGACTTAGCATATTACATAATAGTAACAAACACACACACACACATACAGAAAAACAACGTACCTTACATATTTTCATTCCTGCTTATAAATTAAAATGAAGTAAAATAATTACCTATTAGTTGCGTGAGATTGTGTAAGAGAAAAAGAACGGGCTTGGAAGCCCTAACTACCTACCTAGGTAGTTACTTAGGTAAATAAAGGATGGAGATACGTAGCCTAGCGCTCGCTAACAACCAACCCCCTTTTTGACCACTGCCGGGCTAGCATATATATACCTCTAATAAATACCAAATCTATACACAACCAAGCAGATCGGGAGAGCGTTAGAAAAAAGAAACAAGGCAGTCTGCTCTGTAAAAAACAAAATAGCGGGGATAGCTCAGTTGGGAGAGCGTCAGACTGAAGTCAAACTTCATCCTTATTTATATCTGAAGGTCGTGCGTTCAATCCGCACTCACCGCAACATCTTTTTTTTTTTGGCTTCCTTCTTCTCTCTTGCTGGCACTCTCTCTATTTATTTTGACCATTTCCCTCCCTCATCGTATCTGTGCTGAGGAGCCGGGGGTATCATAGCTGGCTTTCATTAAGGGGTGATGAACTTGGGACCTAGGTCTGCTAGAGCTGGTTGGTAAGAAGAACGTTCTCTCGACGACATGGTTGCCACCCGGCTATACTGAGCGGGATACAGGGTAGCCGGGTGTTCCCCCCCCCCCACCCCCCTCCCATGACGGTGCAATGAGTAAATACACTGAGACTCAGGGATCCGAGGTGGTGATGTACGTCCAGGACCTTCGTTGCAAGACTTCGACTTCGACTTCGGCTTGATCTCTCGGCGAGCTCTGGTTATTCGGGCTATGCGATGTCAAGCGCATTTGCCTCCGTGGCCATCTAGTCACCCAAACGTGGTGTGCCGCAAGTAGAATTGTATGTTGGCGCCCGCTGGGCTGAGCGAGGTCTTGAAGCCGCTGGCGAGCATGACGCTGGCGAGCATAAGGTTGGCGCTTGGGTAGGTCATGTCCATACCATCCATCTATCATACATCTCTTCTTATACATCGACGATACCACCTGCGTAGTGTCAGTACACTTATGATATCAGATATTTGTCTCCTCTAGGATGATAATGATCTCTTCTTTTCGTACCTAAACTCCACCAACATACGCCTCTTAGTGATACTGAAAGGATTGGGTAGCATGACGCCAAAAGACAGTATGTAGTAGTTGACAGTAAGTAGTATGAGCAAGATGGTGCTACCTACCTAGGTACCTGGTACCCAGATGACCCAGATGAGCCATCTTCCGGTCACGCCCATGTTCTTCGCCAGGTGTTTTGCCAGGTGTTCTGCGCCGATATCAATTTGTTCCTTCCCATGGCGTCACATCCCAGAACTGGGGAGGGGACGAGGCTGTCTGGGTATTTGCATTTGGCGTGGGTCGTTTGGGATTCACCAGTATGTGGTGCTTGCTTGCCTAAGAGATCATCCCAAGATGCAATGGAAGAAGAGCACGATGTACCAAGCAGCCCAAAGGACGGGCGTCTCCAGGGCTCAATCCCAAGATTCCATCCCCTCCCTGTTCCTCTCTGTCTCTTTCTCTTTCCCTCTCTTCCCTCATGAAGCAAGGCTCTAAATATCCCCCCCCCCCCCCCCCCCCCCCCCCCCCCAAATCTCCAATAAAGGGGCCCGCTGGCACCAGGGCGTCAGCAATAGCAGTCCTCACATCGTGTGTGTTTTTAACGATGAAGAGCGGGGGTGCAATTCTCGCTGCTGGTGAGGCAGCAAGTTAATATCCTTTGATGATGCATTATCCATTATCACCTGGAGGCCGGGGCGACACAGACGACCTGGGAGCCAGTCAGTAGAATGACGGCGCGGGCTAGCAGTGGGGATGGCCGACGACTAAACCTTTTTTGTGGGCTTTTCCGCACTATCGCCGCACCAATCACAAACCCCTAAAACTGGCCCACGAGTACCTCTGCAAATTTAAGGGTATATAGACCATTTCTTACAGCTGATTGACCAACCACCGGCAAAGCCGACAATCTTCGAATTGAATCTTGAACAAGCGGGGATAGCTCAGTTGGGAGAGCGTCAGACTGAAGCCAAAACTTCTGTCATCACATCTGAAGGTCGTGCGTTCGATCCGCACTCACCGCAGCTCACATTTTGTCTGTCAAGTCATCAGCTCTTTTTTTTTTTGAGAGCGAGGGAGAGCTGGGATGCTTGGGAAGACAGGCCCTTAGGAGCTGCGGAAGGGAGCCATAGATAGCACCGCCATGACCTGCAATTCATTATCTGCATTTCCACTCTCAGATTTTTCTTCTTCTTTTTTTTTGGTTGAGCGCTCTATGCCTCAGACATCCGTGCTTCTATGGTATGTATCTACCGATAGCGGTCCGAAGTTATGTGCTTCGTTCGGGTTGACTGGAGGAGGAAATACGAAATGAATACAAAACGATCAAATACCTACTAGTAGGTCCACCTAGAGTTGGGGACCTACTCACCTGGCGGTGAGTAGGGGCCAAAACTTTGGGACGGCCAAAATTTTGGGACAGCAAAAAATAGGTGCTTATCTCCGAACTACACCCAACTTTAATAATTCATATAAAATTAAATAAAATAGATAAAAAGAAAATCTTTTTATATATATAATCCTATATAAAAAGATTTTTTATATATCTAAAGTCCGGAATTAAAACCTTTATAGTTGGCTGAGAAAAAAAGAAAAGTTTTTCTATCGTAGCCACATAAAAAATTGGTGGGAATCTGTTAGTAGAATTTTTTTTGGTGTAAAAATCGTCGTTTTTTGGTTGGGTGCGATTCCCACCTATTTCTTGGTGTCCCAGAGTATTGGCCGCCCGCAAGTTTTGGCCCCTACTCACCGCCAGGTGAGTAGGTTCACAACTTCCGTGGACCTACTAGTAGGACCGAACCCCCCCTAAAATAACGCGCGTGAGTCCGACGATCTGTACCTAGCCAACCGACCGAAGTATTAGAAAGGCGAGAGAAAAGTTAGAGACAACCATCATCGTCTATCTGCCTTTTGGTATTTTGTTCTATCTATCTATCTATCTATCTATCATACCTTTCTTTCTTTGACTTTATTTAAGATACTTAACAGAGCTAAGTAGCTTTTTTGAAAAAAATGTCTCCGTCTCCCTCCCTCCCAGACCCCGTCTCGAGAAAAAAGTGAGCCCGATGCGCGGGTTGAAGGTGGATATGGATGGGGGCATGGGGGGCCATGGGCGGTAGGTAATAGTTAAAAAAAGGAGGGGGAAAAGTAAAGTAAATAAACGTAAACAAAAAACTTCTGTTTTGTTTGATTGATCTCTAAAGGTCGTGCGTGCGTGGGTTCTGGAGCCGCAACTTAACCCAGACTGACTGACAAATTTGTTCTGTTCTTAATAATCAATGTATGTAGGTATGTAGGTAGGTTATGTATCTACGTTACTTCATCAATCGATCGTCTCATCGTCGCGCCGTCTCTGACAAACAATCCTACTTGTTATGTGAGAACAGACCGACCGACCGGCCAGCACGAACAACTCCCCCCCCCCTCTCCCCAAAATCCGGATCACCATCACCATCATCATCAGATAGCAATAAAGAAACTCTTCTCCCCGTCCTTAGGCACGACCCTCGCGCGCTCCATGATGGGATCCACGCACGACAGCCTGATGCGCTCGGGCGTAGCCGGGCTCTCGAGCCTCAGTAGACCATCACTCCCCTCCTCCTCCTCGTCACTACCGGCGGGTCTTCTAGAGGCGACGACGCCGTAGTCGGCGCGCGCGGCCTTGAGGGCGTCGCGGATGGCGAAGAAGACGGAGCTGCCCATGAACAGCGGGGGCTCGCCGACGCCGCGGCTGCGCTGGATGGTGCGCAAGTTCTTCCACTCGACCCCCTTCAGCAGGCCGACGTTGAAGACCTGCGGGATGTCGCGGAACCCGGGGATCTTGTAGGCGCCCGGACCCTTGGTGGCCAGGTTGCCGGCGGCGGCGCCGTTGCGCAGCCACAGGCTCTCCTCCATCGTGTACAGGCCCAACCCTTGCACGAAGGCGCCCTCGATCTGGCCGTAGTCGATGGACGGGTTGATGGACCGCCCCACGTCCATCTTGACGTCGGCGCGCAGGCAGGTCCAGGTGCCCGTCAGGCAGTCGAGCTCCACCTCGGCCGCCGCCACCCCCTGCGTGAAGTAGAAGAACATGCGGCCCGTGTTCTCGCCCCACGTGTACCCGATGTCGGGCGTCTTGTAGAACCCGTTGGCGCTCAGGTTGACGCGGTCGAAGTAGGCGGCGTGCGCGAGCTCCTTCATGGTCGCGCCGGCGCCGAGCTTCTCGCGGTAGGGCGCCAGGCGCGCGTTGATCTGCTCGCACGCGTTCCACACCGCGTACCCGTTCAGGTCCGACGACGCCGAGGCCGCCGTCGGCGACGTGTTGGCCACCGTGTTGGTCGACGTGTCGGTGATGTGCACGCTCTCGAGCGGCACCCGCAGCGCCTGCGCCGCGAGCGTGATCATCTTGGTGTTCAGGCCCTGGCCCATCTCGGTGCCCCCGTGCGCCACGAGCACCGACCCGTCGTGGTAGACGTGCACGAGCGCGCCGGCCTGGTTGAGGAAGAGCGCCGTGAACGAGATGCCGAACTTGGTCGGGATGATGGCGAGACCCCGCTTGCGCCACTTGTGCGACTTGTTGAACGCCTCCACCGCCTTGCGCCGGTTGGCGTAGTCGGCCTCCTCCAGCACCTGCTTGTACATCAGAGGCACGTGCCAGTCCTCCAGCGGCGTGTTGTAATGGGTCAGCTCGTCGGGCTCGTAGAAGTTGATCTGGCGCAGCTCCTCGACGGGCATGCCGAGGCGGTCGGCAACCTCAGACATGTACGTTTCCGCGAAGAACAAGCCTTGTGGTCCACCGAACCCCCGGAAGGCCGTGTTCGACATGGTGTTGGTCTTGCACAGACGGCCCCGGATGTGGACGTTCGGGATCTTGTAGCAGTTATCCGCGTGCGTCATGGCTCTCTCGCAGACGCCGGCACTCAGGTCGAGCGACCAGCCGGCGTTGGCGAACAGATCCATGTCCAGGGCCTGGAGCTTGCCGTCCTTGTTGACACCCACCTTCCACTTGGCGAGGAAGGGGTGTCTCTGGCCAGACATGACCATGTCCTCATCTCGGTTGAGCATGCACCTCACCGGTTGCTTGGCCTTGTTCGCGGCTATGGCCATGATCGTGCTGAGATGGACACACCTGGTCTCCTTGCCACCGAATCCGCCACCTAGGCGCTTGACGCGGCATACGACTTTGTTGGCGTCCACTCCTAGCACCTTGGAAGCGTATGCTTGGCTAGACTCAATGTCGGTCAATGAAGTGCAGGCAGAAACAAGATAACATACCATTCCGTAGGGTTCTGACTACTGCTCCAAATCTCCATCTCGCCGTCTTCCTTCGGGATAGCCAGGCATGCATTCGTCTCGAGGTAGAAATGCTCCTGTCCTCCCATACGCGAAACACCCGAGAACGTGTAGTCGCAATCCTTGAAGGCTTCCTCGGGGTCGCCCTTCTTGATGTACCTGTAGAAGTTGTGGTAGCTCTCCTTCTCGATGGCCTCCTCCATGGTAAAGACTGCTGGCAGATCCTCGTACTCTACCCGCACAGCCCTGACTCCCTGAACCGCCTTGGCTTGGGTAGTTGCCAGGACGATGGCGATGGGCTGCCCCGCCGTGAAGACCTCGTCCTCGGCGAAGAACAGGTCGTCGAACTGTGGCGCGCCCCATTTGTTCTGCTCAGGTTTGATGTCATTCTTGTCCACAACCTCGACGACCCCCGGTATGTCCAGCGCGGCCGAGTAGTCGATCGACTTGATTTTGGCATGTGCCCTCGTAGAGAGCACCAGGGCTGCATGCAGCTCGTTCTTGAAAGGCGGTATATCGTCTGTGTACTGCGCTTCTCCCGTCGTCTGCTTCAGCGCGGCCACATGGTTGGCGGGCTTACCCAGTGTCTCCTTCGCATACTCGTCAGTCGCCTCCTCGTCATGGCGACCGGAGGAGAGGGCTCTATCGAGCTCCTCGACGGCTTGACTATCGCCGTGCTCACTCTCGGCGCTGATACCAGCCAACACATCGTGGTAGAACCGGTAAAAGAAGCTGAGGGCTAGAGCTTTCCGGTAAGATGCCATGCCTCCAGGTACACTGAACACAAGATCGAAGTCGGTTCCTAGCGCGTTCATCGCTCCCTCAATAGTGTCTGGGTGGGCGAGCATCTTGCCCTTGAGGTATTCGTTGGTTTTCTTTGCCGCCACAGTAAAAGGAGCCATACCGCCATAGACCAGGTTGGCATGCTCAACGGTCCCCTTTTCGTTCACCCTCACATGGAGAGCGCTCGTGACAATGGCGATATCGTCATCTTTCCTCTTTGCTTGCTTGTAAGCTCTGAAGTAGTCGCCCTTCTCTCGGGTTATGGGGATGCGAATGGACGCAATGATGGCATCCGGTTCCAATGCCGTCCTGCGATAGCCTTTGAAGAACGTGGCCATAGGTAACTCGGTCTCCTTGCTCTTCGACTTGGCGATCAGTACACAATCAGCTGCCATAAAAACAGGGTTCAGGTCGGATATGGGCGAAGCTGTGGCCAAATTGCCGGCGGGCGTCCCGACATTTCTGATCTGTCGACCAGCGAAGTACTTGAGTTGTTTATAGATAGCCTCGAAGACCTGACCCTTCGCGTCACCGTAATGTTTGATGGCTTCCTGGCAGATGTTCTCCAGGTCAGTAAGAATAACATTTCCGCCGATCTCGAGATAATCGTTCTTGAAGGCGTAGTGCCGCAGTTCGGGGATGTCCCCGACGAAAACGGACACCGGGTACTCCAAGGCCTTGAACTTAATCTCAATCTGAGTCTCGGTACTTCCTCCGATAATCTTGGCGTTGGGGTAGACGCTCTTGATTTCGAGAAGCTGATCCAGAGTGACCGGGCGGTACCATCGTTTCCTCTTATTACCGAAGGACAGGGGCTTGAACTCATGTTTCCTCAGGGCAGGCGGGAAGATCAGTTCCGTGTTCGGGTTGTACTCGATGAAGTCCGGGCGGACGAACTTCTTGATCGGCTGCCCGTCGTCCAAGCTCTTGTTCTTACAGCATCCGCCGTCCGGGCCGCTGCCGTTGCCGTTTTCCATGCAACAGCCGGAACCGCCATTGGCAGAGCTCTTGCCACACGTGCTCTTCACGCTGCTGAAGGTCTGCGCGGCGTCCAGGATGGGTCGATATCCGGTGCAGCGGCACAGGTTACCGTCAAATGCTTCCTCGATATCGTGGTTGCTGGGATCCTCGTTATTTCTGAGGAGGGCATAAAGACTCATGACAATGCCCGGGGTGCAGAAACCACATTGACTTCCATTGCTCTTGGCTATCCGCTCTTGGGCGGGATGGGGTTTCTTCACACTTCCGATGCCCTCGATGGTGATGACATGTTTCCCGTCGACGCTGGCGAGGGGTGCCAGACAGGCATTTACACTGGCATGATATATCTGCTTGGTCGTCGGATTGTATTGGCTAATAACGACTGTGCATGCGCCGCAGCCGCCTTCGGCACAGCCTCTGAGTAATTGTACATTATATCAGCGTTGGCTGGTACCAAGAATCAGAATCATCAAGGGATATCGTTTCCGGCTTACAGTTTTGTTCCCGTCAAGCCGATGCCCCGCAGATACTCTAGCAGGGTAACTTCGGGGTCGATTTCATCAAGAACAACCCGAGTGCCATTCAGGTAGAAGCGGATAGTATCTGTGTAGGTAGTTGTCAAATCGAGGTTAGAGGGCGTAGAGTCCCTTTCGGGAGATACCGCGATAGGCGCCATCTTTCTGCCCTCTCTTTCTTAAAGGAGATAACAAAGTAAGGGTATCATAGGAATGTGATATGTGTGAGATGGTGAGGAAAGGTCTAGAGCAAGAAGCTGTTGTCGCACTTTAGTGGGAGAGCGACGCGCAAGATTCGACTCATAGACTGAGACGGTTCATTGCAGGTTTGAGTAGGTTGTGATATGTAAAGGTGAGAGTTTCCAATCGAGTTGATTCACCGACAAATATCTCATTGTCAAAGCCAGTCAGTCAGCCAAGTAGCAGTACAGTAGTAGCTATTGCAGTGGAGTGGCAAAGGCAAAGGCAAGATACCTAGGTATTCTAGACTTGCCCGCCTCTCCTACTAAAAGAAATTCGGCCGCCGGAATCCGATAAGGAGCGGGAGAACAAATCGGAGGCGAGACACTGACACCCGCTGAGCAAGAGAACGAATCAGATCTGAGACACATCGAATTCCGTTTCCAGCCCGCTCTGCTCGGGCATGTCTGGCATTGTCCAGTGCCGTTGCAGCTCGCTGTGCAGTGGAAGGATAGCCACGCCTGTGAGCCCTGGAGACTTAGAACGGCGGGGTAGTGGTGACTTAGTGGGTATAGGTAGTTTAGCCCCCTAAACTCCCTTCTAGCTCCGCCTATCGTGCAGTTGGTACAGAAGGTAAATCTGGCAGGTTAGGTAGGGGTCCCTCGCCCGAATCCTCTACCGACACTTCCCGATCCACTCTGTCGGCCGGCTCCGACAGTTCACTCCGCATCTTGCTGCTTGCCTCCTCAGCTCCTTCAATCAAGTCCTTCAATCCATTCACTGTCTTCACCCTGATCCATCTCTCTTCGCCCCGCTAGTGTTCATCGCTTTTCGGGGGGTGCGCCCGGTCGGTCGAGCCTGAAAACGAGACGGGGCGCTTTCTGTTGATATGAAGAGCTCAGGTTCTTCGGGCTCGACTTTTGACTCAACTTCTCAACCGGTCTACTCCATAGTCTACCTAGGTACAGCGCACGACTCCTGAGTACCAGTCGACACTATGTGCACCTGGCAAGTGATGCCCAGACCGTCCGTCCTGTTCTCTTTCTTTTCTCCTTCCTCCAAGTCCAAGTATATGATCTCCCATCTGTCCATCATTAGATGAGATGTTGTCCTCTTGATCAGCCAGTCACATCGGCGCGACCAAGACTGGGTCTTGTATTATTCCAGTGCCGCATCCATCCCTCACATAAGCACCGGATCGGGTCTCCGGGGACGTCGAACAGGCACGGATTCGAAATCTGCTGAAGCAACCTGATGCACCGGACTATTTCTGCCCCTATTCTGGATTTCGTACATCATATATCGGCTGATGGATCAAGTCCAGTCCATGATAACCCCTTCCCCCCTTGCTGAGTTAACAATAATTTTCGATAAGGCAAGGGAGCTTCTTCCATCAGATAGATATAACCTCCTATTTGCCTAGGGGGCCTGCAGACCCTTGCCATCGCTTGTGTTGTGCGGTATCTACCTACCTACGAAGTACCTATAAGCGAAAACGTGCAGAGCATATGTTCATAGGTAGGTGGTAGGTGGTAGGTAAAGAGCCGTGACCAGCGTAGAGTGGTTGGCAGATTTGCCGCTTGTATGTACTTTCATAAGGTCACTTATACCCCTCATCTTCATCGCGGTTCAATGCCCGATACGGAGTTGCGGGTAAGTATTGCGGGCGGTTAAGTAGACTATTCAGGAACTGGCGAGACTGGAATTCCCGTCAGGTTTCTATCTATTATTTCTACAGTAAATTCTCATTTGCTCCTCATTTTTTTTTAGTGAGTGAGGGGAATGAGTTAACTACGGTGCTCCATCAACTTAGTGCGTAAACCGACAAATCCTTAGCAAAGAGAGCCTTCCTGTACGACCTGCCAACCGTAGGATCGATCATAACTGCTTGGTGGAAATTTCGTGTCACCTGTGAGAGAGACTTGGCCTGCCTATATCCGCTCATCATGTCTCCTTCAGCGACCAATGGCGACGCGGCCTCCCCCTCCCCCTCTTCCCCCTCGTCCTCCCCCTCCGCCTTCGAGTTCTACAACATCATCGACGGCGTGCCCCGCACGTCGGAGGAGAAGCACCAGGTGACGGACCCGCGCACGGAGGAGGCGCTCTGGGACTGCCCCGTGGCGACGCCGGGGGACCTGGACGACGCCGTGGCGGCGGCGCACCGGGCCTTCCGGACCTGGGGGCGGTCGACGCTGGCGGAGCGGCACCGGGTGCTGCGGGACCTGGCGCGGATCCTGTACGACCAGGCCGCGTACCTGGGCGGGGAGATCCAGCGGCGCGAGACGGGCAAGGCGCGCGCCCTGTCGACGCTGGACGTCGAGCGCGCCGGCTGGCACTACGAGTACGCGACGACGATCGCGCTCGAGGACGAGGTCCAGTACGAGGACGACCAGGTGCGCATCGTCGGCACCCACTGCCCGCTCGGCGTGCTCGGCGCCATCTCGCCCTGGAACTTCCCCATGATCCTGAGCAGCGTGAAAGTCGCCTCGGCCCTGGCCATGGGCAACTGCGTCATCATCAAGCCGAGCCCCTTCACGCCCTATTCGCTCCTCAAGTTCTGCGAGCTGGCCCAGGCCGTCGTGCCCCCCGGCGTCTTCCAGGTCCTCAGCGGCGGCGCCGACCTCGGCGAGCGCATGACCCTGCACCCGGGGATCCAGCACATCAGCTTCACGGGCACGACGGCCGTCGGCCGGCGCATCCTGCAGAACTGCGCCGCGGGGCCGTCCATGAAGAAGGTGATCCTCGAGCTGGCCGGCAACAACGCATGCGTCGTGTGCGACGACGTCGACCTCGCGAAAGTCGTGCCCCTCGTCGCCCAGGAGACCCTGTTCCACGCGGGCCAGGTCTGCGTCGCCTCGAAGCGCGTCTACGTGCACGAGGCCATCTACGACCGCTTCCTCGACGCGCTCGTCGAGGAGGCCAAGAAGTACGCGCCCGACAACGTCGACGGCGACGGCGAGGACAAGGACTTCAACCTGTTCTCCCCCTTGTCCAACCGCGCCAACTACGAGCGTCTGCTCGGCTTCATCGACGACTGCAAGGCCAACGGCTACAAGATCGTCGCCGGCGGCGAGGTCCAGCGGGGGGAGAAGGGTAGGAAGGGGTTCTGGGTGTCGCCGACCATCGTGTCGAAGCCGCCCGAGGACGCGCTGGTCGTGAGGGAAGAACAGTTTGGTGAGTTTTTCTTTCTTCCTTTTCTCCCTTTCTCTCTGTCTCTCACTTTCTTTTCTTTTTACCCCTTAAAGGGCACACTTCATACATCTTAGCCCCCCCCCCCCCTTTTTTTTCTTTTCTCTCTTCTCCTCTTCTCCTCGTTTTACCTCCCTAACCTCTCCCTAACCTCTCCATAACCTCTCCCTAACCCACTAACCTCCCTCTCCACCCCCAAACCAAACAGGCCCCGTCGTCCCCGTGCTATCCTGGACGGACGAGGACGACGTGATCGCGCGCGCGAACCTCGACAACGCCGGGCTCGGCGCCTCGGTGTACACGCCGGACCTGGCGCGCGCCCAGCGCCTCGCCCGCCGCCTCGAGTGCGGCACCGTCTGGATCAACCACCCGGCGCGCCCCCACCACGGCGGCTACTTCGAAGGGTGGAAGGCGAGCGGCTTCAACGGCGAGCTCGGCAAGTGGGGCCTCAAGAACTACTGCCAGGTCCAGAGCATTCAGATCGGGAAGGCGTAGATATCGGGATGAAGAGAGAAGAGAGATGGAAGAGAAGGAGAAGGGAAGAGAAAAAAAGGGGGCGGGGTGGGATGGGAAGTTAGAACGGAGAGGGAGGGTATCTATTGGCTTGGTCTTGGTTTTTACTCAAGCAGGCAATGTGTGTGTGGCCTTGGCATTGGGTACATACTTGTAGATGTGGTGGTGGCTGTTTGTAGCAGTTATACCTTGGTACATATACATATGAGGCGGTTTTAGATATACATACAGCTACTTTTGTTCGCTATATATTCAGCCTATCTCGATATATATAAGTTGATATTTCCTCATAGCACACTGTGCATACACCATTTCACTGGCAATTGGAAACACTGCTCATCACCACGCTTCCATTATTCGTGGAAACCCAGTCGACTTAACTTGATGTTGGACTCGATTCTATTCAGCCGACAAACGACTCGCCGATTGCACGGTTAGCGCTATCCTTCTATATACTTCTTCAAGCCCCTGAGCCTCTCCTTGGCCGTCTCGAGCACGTCGTCCTCCTTGCAGACGGCGAAGCGCATGTAGTCCTCGGCGATCCACGTATTCGGGTCGGTGTAGAACTCGGTGGGCGGGATCGCGGCCACGCCAAACTCCTGGATCATGAACCACGCGAGCTTGAAGTCCCGCGGCCGGCTCGCGACGTGCGGAGGGAAGGGGTAGTCCTGCGGAAGCTTGACCTTCTTCAGGTTCACCATGACAAAGTACCCGCCCTCGGGGTCGCTGTAGGGGAGACCTAGCTCATCCCAGACCGCGTTGAACCGGGCCATCTTGCCCTTCATGTCTTTGACCGTCTCCTCCCAAAAGCCTTCTCCCTCTGCTTGCTCGAATCCTACGACAGGTTAGCTGTTAAGTGACGTAAAGGCAGGCGAGGAGATCACGTACCGACAGCACAGGCCTCCTGCAATGGCGAGACGGATGAGTAGCAGATGCGCGTATGTGCCGCCGAGACGTATTGGATCAAGTTCGCCGGCCCCATGAGCCAACCTGGATTGTGATTAGCGGAAATTCGCAGTAAGAGGCTCAAGACTGCCACATACCGACTCGCCATCCTGTAGCGTAGAAGTTTTTGCCGGCCGAGCCGACCGTAAGGGTGAGTCTCTCGATTTCGGGAGACAAGGTAGCTATCCGTGTAAAGGGCACGTAGTAGAGCCGGTCATAGACCTCGTCTGAGAGAATGATGATCTCGTTCTTGACACAGAGATCTCCTACCTTCTGCAACTCGTCTTTCGAATACACCTTTCCAACGGGGTTGTCTGCGACATAGACGTATAATTAGCTGAAGGTGATCGCGACAGGAATCTGGACAAGCCACTGACGAGGGGTATTGAGCACGATCATCTTTGTTTTGGGAGTGATGGCCTTCTCGAGTTCGTCAAAGTCGATGGTCCAGCTTGCAGCCGATGAAGTCTTGCTGGCGCCATCTTCTGGTGGATGCATGGGGACGTAGACGATCTTCCCACCAGCCATCTCGATGTTGCTGATATACCTGTTTCCCGAATCAGTCCTCCGCTCATGAACTGGGTCCCGGAAAGGACTGACTGGTCGAAGAAAGGCTCAAAGATGAGAACCTCGTCACCAGGCTCGATGAAAGCCATGAAAGCACTGAGCATGCCCTCGTTCGCACCGGTGGTGATGGTGACCTCGGTGTCCGGGTTGAGCTGTCGGCCCCAGAAAGGGGAGTAGGCATCGGCGATAGCCTTCTTCAGGCGTGGCCGGCCTTTGGTAGGGCTGTATTGATTGCAATCGACCCTGTCTAGGGCCGCCTTGGCAGCGCTGATGATGAAAGGGGGCGGGTTGTAACCAAAGAAGCCCTGACCCATGTTCACAATGGGCTGCTTTGGGGAGGCGGCTGCTGCCTCGTTGATGATAGACCTGGGTAGCATCAGCATGCGCCTCTACACTTCACGATGGACTTTTCACGCGGTCACACCAAACATCCTGTCTCTGGCCGGCGACTCGAGCCGCGGGCTTGAGCTTGGCTGGAAGTTCAGCCGACATGGTAGAGTAAGCCGCCGCTCGATGATGAGCAGCTCGTTTTCGGGATGTAGCAGATACGAAGAATGAAGTACGGGTGTGGGGAAGTGGACGATGAGATGTAATCCTGGCGAAGCACTTCATGTAGTTATCTTATGATGGCGAGAGGGATGCGTCAAGCACGGGCTTCCGGGTTGCTTCGTTATACCTCTATACCGAGATCGCATTCAAATTCAAGGTGGTAATGGATGGGACGCAAATGTGAACAGCCCGAGCATTGTGTGATCAAGATAAGCTATGATGCCATTTAAAAAGTCACTATCATTATAATGATATAATGGTCTTAAATTTAGTGGGGCAATTTCTCTATTTTACATACTAGTATTTATATGTATTTATTATAGTTATCTTATATAAATAACTGATGTTATTCTGAGTTTTATTTTTATATAATTGTTATGAAGTCCCTTTAAGTTGCCGATATGGTAATTACCTAGGATCTACCATTTATGGGGATGAGTCAGACGAGGTCTAACGTTGTTTCCGAGCTTCGTCAGCTTTCGCTTACGAAGACAGCTAGACGTGGAACACTAATAAGTCAGAAGGTCTTGCACCAGGCAACTATCAGTTGGTTTTATGTATAGGGATCAATTATCATAGCCTCCCCCGTCGTCTATATCTTGGAGTCATTATCTCTGTTGGGCCGGGTTGGTCGAAGTTATCCTCATCCTCATCCTCGTCCTCCCTCCGGAATTAATCGCTGCACTCACTCAGGAGAATACATGAAAGATGGTTGACGGTGTTGGGCAAGATAACGGTAGCCTGCATAACCGAGTAATTTGGCAGTGGTACAGCTGAAGTTGTTGCCGGATGTCGGAGTATTACAGTACCCGTGATTGTGATGATGAAGGTTCTAGCCGTGGTTGTAGGGCTGTCGCATCGTGGGATCCGGCGCCGGTGGCTTCCATGGGTTCAGTCTCTGTGACGCAAACGAATCAAGTTTCTCCGAGCCTGCCCATGTTCATCTCGGTTGGTCTCGTCGGATCGAGACAGTTTTTCTTTATTTTCCCCCATGTCACCGAGTCACCGGAAGTCCCTTCGTAGCCTGCATCTTCTGGTTCTGATCACAGAAGCAAGGCGATCTTCATGCGAGAACAGGGCTCGGTGTTCCGTTGGGAATGGAAATCGAACCTGGCTTATCCTGGCTAACGTTACTGACATACCTGGCCGGAGGAAGTGAGTGAGGTGCGGGTATCACGTTAACCCCAGGGGAGCCCACTACCTTTCTCCCAGTAGGTGGTATAGACCTATGAGTTCATATCTGACTACTCTGGTTTTGGATGTTTTTATTGTTTTTTTTTTTTCATGGCGGGATGCCAGCCTGAAGACTGAAGCCAAGTATTTATGTGATGGCGTAAACGTGGATGTGTCTACTGGATGTGTTCGCCTCGGGAATGAGTCAGTCTGGATAGTCCAGGTTTTGCACCTCCTCGAGTATATGTGTTCTACTATGTGTCCGTCCGGCTGGATAACTTTTCCGGAATCATCTTCTTTCTTGAGCAGTCAGGTCGATATCACTTGCCGCTACTAAGCATTTTGTACTTTTCTCACCATGTAGGAACGACCGGGTCGCGATCATGAGGTAGAAAGGTAATTTCGAAGTAAAACAGGTAAAAGAGATAGGGAGTGGTTTAGAATAAAGGCCAGACGATGCTGTGCTCTCCAGACGATAGAAAGGGGGGAATGGAATAGGGGGTGGATCTGCACGGTCAACAACCTTCGTTGCGAGTCAACCCTTCTTATTCGTGATTTAAATTCTACAAGTTGACACCTTAGCACTGCCGGAGCAGAAATTCCACCCTATTAACATTAGGCGGATTTCTTAATTGTCAACATCGTCAGCACATTACTCCGATTCGGCTGCAGATCTACTACGTGTCTCTCATGAAGTCTTCATCAAGTTATCGCATCCACCACACTCACCTCTGCCTCTAAGAAGCTAGAGATCGCGCCATCCCTTCCTTCCTTCCTAACATAAAGTCCTCCCATTACCCAAGCCTCAACCGGGAATCTATTGAACTCTGATACTCGGTCATCTCGGGTCGTCCCGGGCCTTTGCTCCCCTATTTCTAGAATCCATTCCCCTTTCTCTTCAACTCTTATGAGATGACCTGCTACTCATAACACCAGTCCCAGGTCGCCGCGTCAAAGGATTATCTAGACTTTGATGATTCCTGGTGTTTTCAATAAATCGATAAGACCTCGCCGCATTTACTTGTTGTAGCCTGGTCGATTTGAAGAGAAAATATTATAATCCCGAAGCCTCCAGAGAAGGGTTGCTTGGTAATTGCCCATAATCTAGCTGAGGCCCTTATCATGCTCATATGTGTCCCTCGTTACCATCGAATGCTTGATATTAAACTTAGGCCATTCCACATTAGATTCGCTATCAAATACACACTTGTATATATACACACATTCATATACTATTTGGCTGAGGAATCATCTTAGATATATATATATATATATACGCACTCGCCCGTCCCTAACCCAACTCGTGTTCGCTTTTAATATTCACCACGCCCCCCCTTTTTGATACACATATCCAAACCGGGTCACCGGCCGTGAAACGCGAGAAGAGCAGGCTCATGGTCCCTGGCGCGTGGCCTGGCGTCGCCACGAGGTGGATCGTGGTGTTGCCGACGGTGAGCTCCTGGCCGTCCTCCAGGGTCAGATCTCTCATCGGTGGGACGAGGCCCGCGGGCGCGACAGTGTCGTTGGCCATGGTCTGCCACGCCTCCTCCGAAGTGTAGAGCGGCGTGCTGAAGTTGTCCTGGAGATACCTCGCACCACCGTAGTGGTCCGCGTGCTCATGGGTGACGATGACGGCGGCGATATGGGAGCCGCTGTACCCGAATTGGCTGAGTCCCGGGAGCAGGACCTGCTCGACCTCATCCGAGCTGTCCAGAGTGTCGATGAGGACCAAGCCAGCGCCCGTGTCGATCGCCCAGCTGGAGACGTGCGCCGAGCCTACGAAGAACAGAGAGTTGAAAGGCCGGTTCGGAGCGACGAAACCTTCGGCTTGGGCAAGCTCGGCGAACTCGGGATAGACCTGGCCACTCTTTATGCAGCAGTGCTCGAAATGTGCCGCTAGATTATCTCCCGCTACTTTTTTGGCCTCATAGAGGTACTTGGTAAGATTGACGGCTGTCCCAGAACAACAGAGACCTCGTATGGAAACGGTGCGGCGGAAACAACATGATAGTATATGAGACCTGCTTATTAGGCGGTTGACTCTCGGATCTCCTGCAAACCGGTTACCTCCAAATGAGCTTGATGAAGATGTCCACATACAGTCCCCAGATGCTGCCCTCGTAGCATTGAAGGTTGGGTTTGTTCATGTACCCCGCTGGGGCCGCACGGTTCCCGAGGGCGGCCCTCGCGGAGATGACTGCCTGCCGCGGAACATCAGAAGGGGGGGGTACTGATCATGATTTGTAGATCCGCTGTCGTCGGAGGGAGATCTGCGTGATTCACGCTGCGCAGACGACAGAAAGTAAGATCCCTCGGGACTGGGCTGTGGATCCGGCACATCTCACCGAACTCGATGGAGCTTCTCCTGCTCCTCTTTCACCCGCGGCCCTCGAGATGGGGGGATAGGTAGATCTAGGACGTTATGGATATGAATAATCATGTCCATTGTCAGGTATCCTTCAAAGAAACTGGTCCTTCTTTTAAGCGGTCACGAGAGGTGGAACTCGAGAAACTGGACCAAAAAGTTGTCCCCTCGAATTCTTCTCAAGGGCTGTTTTGTGCATCCGTCATCTTGTAAGTTTAGCAATCCATGTTTTGCTGCTGCTCTGTCCGAGACCTCGCACGCCCTCTGGTCCTTGGGGGCAAAGTACTGCTGGGTTATTGATATCCAGAATAAAGAGACAAACCACAAGAAGATATCAAGAGTGGTTGTAAATAGAGGTATAACAGCAAGAGTGGTTGTGATTGTTGTTGGATGCTGAAGTAAGTTAAGTGAGTGCGATATCGGCGTTAACCTACATCCCGGAGATAAAGCACTGCCGAGGTCCACGCTATACTCATCGCAAACCCAAGCTCCATCATCCATCCCATTCCAGCTTACCACCACCACCAAACCACCACAAAATGCCACCACCACCCTCACTATCACCACGCTCGCCATCATGATCCCGACCTACAACCCCAACTCCAACCCCAGCCACCACCTCAAGCCTCCCCTCGCGCCCTCGACAACAGCACCCGCACCCGCCGCCGCTGCCGCACCCCCACTCCTCCTAACCGTGCGCTTCAGCGCCGCCCTCCCGGACCTCGAGCTCGACATCCCGCACCCAAGCCGCACCACCGTCGTGTCGCTGAAGCACCTGATCCGGGCGCGCCTGTCGGAGCCCAACTCGCAGCGGCGCCTGCGCTTCATCCACGCCGGCAAGATCCTGCCGGACACGGCGGTGCTGAGCTCGGTTCTGAAGACTACTTCTCTCCCACCTCCACCTCCGCCGCAGGCTTCCTCGCCTTCGGCCCATTACAACAATCGTTCTGGTGGTGCGAATAATAATGGTGGTTATGGTTATGATGATGATCGTCCCACCAGCGACAGCAGCAGCAACAACAAGAAGGGCAAATCCGTCCCGGGGAAACCCCAGCCGCCGCAGCGGATCTACGTCAACTGCAGCATCGGCGACAGCTTGACGACAGCTGAACTCGAGGCCGAGGCGGCGCTCGCATTATCATCCTCTTCCTCCTCCTCTCCACAACACCCACACCAAGGCCCGGTGCCACCAGCCGGTTCCGCAGCACCATCGCCCCCGCCCCCACGGGGTTTCGACCGCCTCCTCCACGCCGGCTTCACCCCGTCCGAGGTGAACCAGCTGCGCCTGCAATTCCGCAGCATCCACTCGTCCCGGTACACGCCCGACACCCTACCGTCGCCCGACACGTTCCGGCGGATGGAGGACGCTTGGATCGACGACAACAATTCTTCCGTCTCCAACCCCAACAATGACACCCCCAACAACCCCAATACTTCTCCAACAACCCTCATAGGGGGCGGAGGTCTAGCCGGTTCCGGCACCGACACGGACGAGCTGGGCGGGGGCGTGGCGGCGCTGGTCGACGTGATGATCCGGGGCGTCGTGACCGGGTTCGTGTGGCCCCTGGGCAGCGCCGGCTGGCTGGTGCGCGAGGAGGACATGGCGAGCGGCCGCTGGCGGTTCATGGTCGGGGTCGGCGTGCTGTTCAGCGTGCTCATCGGTATCGTTAGGGCGATCTCGGGGGATAAGTAAAGTAAGTTGATTGATTGATTCATTTCATTGATTGACCAAAAAAAAAAAAACACCCTTCACCCTTGACGACGGACAAAAAATGTTGTTTGTTTCATCATGCATATACATACATACCTACCTGGGAGCTGCAAGCTCGCATTCCTTCCGCTTTAGATTTAGGTACCTAGGTAGTTTTTTTTTATCTCTTTTTCCAAGGTAACCAACCTAGCATATATATAGCATAGCGAGGGTGTTTCAGGCTACGTGGGAGAGAGCTCTTTTTATCATCATCATCAACTACTAGATTAGTTAGAAAAGACCTGGCTGGCGGATTTCTTGTCGTTTTCGACTTCAAATATCACGTTTTTGTGTATCAAGGGGTGAAAAACACAATAGAAGAAGAAAAAAAAGGCGGTTTGAGCATCGCCAACCGTGACGATGCTCGTATTCTCTCTCTCGCTCTCTCTTTCTACCTAATGAGTACAGACTCGCGAACAGACACGACCGTAATTTTTCTAAATGACGAAAAGCATTCGAAAGAAGAAAGAAAAAACCGGACTGACTTTTTGCCTCGGGCGTGAACGGAGGTAGGCAAAAAGGACGACAAGATCAGCTGGAAATGTGGTATCCTCCCTTCTCCTGAACTCCTTGATACATATGCTTGGTTGGGGGGGCAGCTGTGGTGAGAGAAAGCCCAACTATCGCCGTACATCTATCCTCGATGTCCAAGCAAGAAGGGAGCATGAAAATCGCCGTATCGCGCTTGGTCCAGGACGATGAGGGCGACAGTTAGGTGTCCCATGAATCAGCATCTGAAAAGCCCATGTCTTCGTCGGCAACGGTGATAACGAATGTGCGACGAGGTGGAAGGATCGTGGATAATGGCCGGCCCGGTCCCTTACAGATAGAGGGATTGAGCCGCCACAATATCTCGGCGAATCTTGGATAAGCTCTCCTCGAATTTGTTAGTCAGCTCTTCGCTTCCCATGACCTTTCCTGCCTGTGCCATCTGACGCAGGAGCTCCTCAAGCCGGCGGAAAAGACGGATGAGTGAGCCCTCATAAGCATCCGTCATTTTGCTGAGAATGATTAGCTGAATTGGGCAACGAGTGTCTAGGGTTAAGTTCCACATACCAAACTTCCGAGAAAGACTTGCCCTTCGCCCAGCAGTAGACAGTCTCCATCAGTTGCCACTTCAAGCTGGCCACATACTCCTCTTCGTTCACCTCGAGCTTACTTTCTTGGCTGACCTTGGCTATGATCTTGGCCTGGGCAGTAATCTTCTTGTAGGGTATCCCGAGCTCGTCAGGCAGCGCGGTGGCTTCGACTTTCTCGTCAAAGATGAAGACGCTCAGGACCGCGGCGCAGAGCTCCGGCGACAACTCATTGAAGAATCGGTTGAATAACAGCTCTGACAGCAATAGTTCATGATTTTCTGTCGACGAGATCTCGCAGGCAACACGCGCTTTCATCTGCACGACCTCGCCTTCATTAATGAAACCAAGACGGCGGAGTACACGCTTCCTTGCCTTCAGTTCATCCAGCTGTGCGATAGAATGCGCCTTGGCAATGTTCTTCTTGAGCGCCTTGATATCGTCATTGCGCTTAACCTTCTTCTGGTACTGCTCCCACAGACCAGGGAGCAGAGGTGATCCATGAAGCGGGCTCGACAAGAGACGTGATTCCAGCACCTCAATCTTGCGAAGCAGCTTCTTGAAGGAATCATCGGTGATGCTCATATTCTCAATGGGGTCCAATTTAGGCAAACCGTCAGGGAATCGACGTTCGACTTCTACAAGTGATCTCCAGGTTTCCTCGCGCATCTCTTCGACTTCGTCACGCGACTTGACGTCCTTTCGCATGAACACACGAATCTGACTTAATGCCTTTATGCAAGTGAGCATACAGGGTATGACCTCGAATATGCTCTCCGAGTGGGGGTCACTCGCTTTGGCACCTTCTGGGATTTCGGCCGTGGGATTCGCGGGTCCGAAGGGATCGCTGGTTGGATCTAGACGAAGGAAAACATCGATGAAATAGGACTCTTGAGGTTCGTATTTCTTCTCGCCAAATTTGGGCTCTTTGCGTCTTGTGAAATTGGCGACTATTCCCCAGCCGAAATCCTTATTTGTCTTAGGATTATGAATCTGGACCAGCCTTCCCGGTTGGAGGAAGTCAAGACAGTGGTTTGGATGCTGGATGACGGCCAGCATATCCTTTGTATACTCGTTAATCTGCTGCCGCAACCCCCAGTAGCCTTTGACCGTCGCTTCATCGGGAATTACCATGTCATCGCGTTCTTTTTGCATCCTCATCAACTCATGCTCGAGACCAGCAACGCTAGCGGTATTCTGGAATTGAAAGAAGCAGTTCTCCAGCATGAAATCCGGGGAAATGGCCTCGATTCGAAGCAGGTTCAAAACCATGTTGTAGCCCAGGTGGAAAGCAGAGTTGAGGCGGTCCTGCTGACCTACAACGATGGTCTTTGCCGTGTCTGGTTCCATCTTATCACCGATCATCATGATAACGATACCACGTTCATCAAGACCTCGACGTCCTGCACGTCCTGACATTTGAATATATTCAGAAGGTGTCAGGGGCCGGACTTCTGTGCCGTCGAACTTGGTGACTTTGGTGAAGACAACGGTCTTTGCTGGCATGTTGAGACCAATGGAAAAGGTTTCTGTGGCGAAAAGGACTTTGATGAGACCTTCCTGGAAGAGGATCTCGATAGTTTCCTTGAGAATCGGCAGGAGACCAGAGTGATGGACACCAATGCCCTTCTCTAGCAACGGAAGAATGTTAGTAATCTGTGGAAGCTCCCTGTCCTCCTCCGATAACGACTCGATAGCGCTGCTGAAGACCTTGCGAACCATGGCTTTCTCCCCATCGTCGTTGAAAGCCAGTTTGGATGTGTGCAGTGCTAGCATCTCGCATTCCCTCTTGCTGAAATTGAAGACGATGACAGGGTTGAAGTTCTTCAGCATAATCATCCTGACGATCTTCTGGATATCGGCTTGACCATCGCCTTGGTTGCCACCCTTGAACGGCTTTTTATGTTTGCCTTTCCCCCTCATCTTGGAATTGGCCTGCTCCTCTTCGGCCAGTCGCTCTTTGCGTTCGTCGATTAACTGCATGGTCCTGTTGAAGTTCTGTTCCCGAAACACACCCTTCTCGTCGACGACCAGGAAGATACCCGATCCACCAGATGGGAAAAAGTAATTTTGCAGAGGCGTTGGCCTAAAGTCGGTATAGACAACGTGACAGGCTTGTCTGTGAATTTTTGCAATCCATTCGGCGAACTGGAAAGCATTGGGTATAGTGGCAGACAAGAAGACGTATCTGACCTTGTCAGGAAGAAGAATGATTGTCTCTTCCCATACGACACCACGCGACTTATCCCGCATGTAGTGAATCTCGTCGAACACTACCCAGGCTACCTCGCGCATGATCTCTGATCCACGATACAACATAGACCTCAGAATCTCCGTAGTCATGACGAGACAACTGGCAGTCGGGTTGATAGTCACGTCACCCGTCATTAGACCAACATCCCCGAAAGCTTCGTTGAATTCTCGGTATTTTTGGTTACTCAGTGCCTTGATGGGACTTGTGTAGATGACCCGCTGATTCCTCTTAAGGCAGTGTGCGATGGCATATTCAGCTACGACAGTCTTTCCGGCACTTGTATGGGCTGATACGAGAACACTCTCATCTCTCTCGATGGAGGATATCGCTAGGCGTTGGAAAGGATCCAGGGTGAAGGGCCACTCTTTGGCGGGCTGCTCGGGGGGCTTGTGTTCGGAAAGCGGGACATATTCGTAGTCGAGGTCAGGTGGCAAAGCGACCTGATGTTGAATGTTGTGTGACAGGACCAGAGAAGCCTCCTCTTTTGTAGGCGCAAACCCAGCGGCAGCAGCAACCTCTCGGGACTCAGCAGTCTCGAAGGTATCGGTCAAGACTGGTTCTGCGGCTCCATCACGTCTGCGTCTCTTGCCGCCACCATGGCCCTCTGATACGGCTTCTTCGACGCCATCGTCGAGTGGAGAAGTGGAATCGGCTGTGTCGTCTACTGGAGCTGCAGGTGCAGAACCTGCGATGGATCCATTCTTCATTCCATCAGCCTTTCTTTTCTTGCTCTTCTTGTTCTTCTTATGGGGCTTTGAGATTGGGGAAGATTGAGGCTCTTCCTTGACTTTAGCACTGGGCTTGTTGTCATCGAAGACATCGAATAGGTCGTCCATGATTGCCCAGGTCTAAAGTTGGCAAGGTGGGTGAATGGGTGTGCAGGGAACGTCGGTTCGGGATATGCAGAGTCCAAACGTCGCCGTCACCTCATGTGTCAGATCTCGGGAGGGTGAGTACTCAAAAGACCTGTGAATGTCAGCGAAAAGACTAATTAAGGCCAGTATTGCCTACGATCTCAACGGTAAAGACTGGCAGACTGGCAGTGATGTAGGTGCAGACGTAGAACTTTTTGGCAGAGAAAAAACAGTGGAGCGTCCACGGCAGAAAAAAACGAGGTGGTGGGTGGCAGTGGTGGGTTGAGATCGAGCTGTGGGCGGTGAGATCGAAGCTTTTTAGCACAGCAGGCTATAGCTGTGACCGCCTGCACGGTGCACGGTGCATGGCTCTGGAGAACCCCCACAGATCACGGTACGTATCGAACAAGGCCGGGTTGGGTTGTGTACTTAACGCTCCTTTCAAGCCGACGATTTTCCGGAATGGAGCTTGCAGTTGAGCACCTTGAGTCAATTGACTGCCAGGACATCGTTCGATTTCGACGTCGAAAGCTTCAATTCCAAGCTCCAACAAAGAAACGCCCAAACACACTCTCCCCTCCTCCTCCTTTTTTCTGAACTACCAGTCACATAGACACCCAACCATCAAGGTACAGAGATACTACCCTATTCTCTTCTTCTAACTCAACTATCCGGAATCTGCAGCTTTATGTGTCAGGTCTACTTAATCGGTTCTAACTGACTGACTCCCCAGATGCTTCCCCAACCCGCCGTTGTTCGCGCCAGCACCTCGATGGTCACCCGCCGGGCCTTCCACGCCACGCGCGCCCGCCTGTCGTCCCCTTACCACTACCCCGAGGGCCCCTACTCCAACCTGCCCTTCAACACCAAGACGCGCTTCTTCGCCGTCCGCTACTGGCTCTACTGCATCACCGGCTTCTTCACCCCCTTCGGTATCGCCGGTACGTCAAATCATATCTCCGTCCATCCATCCATCCATCTCCTCTCTCTCCTTTTCGATGGTCGTCCTTCCCTCCCTCCAGAGGAGGAGGAATAACAACTACTACTATCATGCATGCCAATGACGGATACTTCTTTCTTTTCGGCAAGGCTAACGTGGGAATAAACAGTCTGGCAAACCAGGAAGCCTAAGGCTTAGACGATTCCTTCGATGGGGTTTGATCAAGTAGGATTCGAAGAGCAGCATGAGCCGAGTCGAACAGGATAGAGTTAAGGGGGGTGTGGGTTATGGTGTGATGAGTGCCTGTGTACATATATAGGACGACAATAGACGTTGGAACCATTGCCAAAAAGAAACCGACACTTTCATTTGTCTTCCAATCAGAAGTCTGCTCTCGTGATCAATATGAATATCCAAATTCTTTGCACCATATTCATCATTCGTTCCAATCTTGACTGGTTGAACTTGAAGATGCTTGTTTTGGACACATAGCAAAAAGCCGTGACAAGCATATAAGGTGCTGTTTCCTAATTGTAAGCTCATCCTTGCCCCATGTTGCTTGTCTTGTAAGGATAGGGGGTATGTTTAAACGAGTGATTTTTGAAGCCGAGGCCAAAGTTGCTGCATGGGCCGTCGTAATACGATCGATTGCCTGGAGAAAAAAAGCCGAGGAACAATTGTCTCGAGTTATGTTTCGAGCTGCATGGATTCATGATTGTATGTATGCCTATATGTACAACATGGTAACTGGTATCATCCACCCCAACCCCTAACTTTTGTTATACATCTATGTGTCTATATACAGTCGATGGATTTATAACGCCGGTTCCCAATGACAAGTCGTCTTTTTTTATACACGCAGACCCCTCTGCTGGAGAAGCCTGTTGAAGAAGCTCAGCATAAACTGCGAGTCTGTCAGATCTAAGTTCCATCTAGATCTCATATTTTCGTATATGTCCAACATCTCATCCCTAGGCAGATGCCGCGAAAATGCTTCGAGGACCGCCATGGCCAACCACGTAGTGATGTGCAAATCATGCGTTCCCGCATCCAGAGCCCCAAGCAGAGCTCCCCAAACACTGTCGAGTCTTTGCAAGCTCCAATCCGGCTTCGAGGGCCCATGAAGCTGGAATCCTTTGAAGAGCGACAGAAAAATGGCACCATGAAGAGGTACTCTGAAGAATTTCATCTCGTCCAGGTACGCGGCAACTTTAGCGAGATTCCCAACCCTTATGGCGTAGTGGCTGATGAGGAGGCGATAGGTCTGTAGATCCGGAGAGAGTAGAGCGCTACGTTGGAACTGTTGCCTCATTTCCGGATGGGTTTTACCAATCTTGGCAAACATCATCAGGACCTTCGTAATGGACTTCTGTGTGGCATAATTGCGTTGCGGCATGACAGGCAAATCTCGATTGTATGCTTTCATCCTTTTATAGACGGACTCGGCGGATTCCTCCTCTCCGGTTCGAAGGAAGCTGGATATAACGCAATTGAGCACCACCGAATCGATAATCTCGCCCGCCTCAACCATTTGACGATATGCGGCCCTCACACCTCCAGTGTCTTCCTTCAAGCCGAAGAAGTGGATGAGACTGACATGATGATATCGGTTAAACGCGAAACCCCGCGTAGTCATTTCTTGGTAGATCATCTCGGCAAGGCTGAATTTGCCTGCCTTGGACGCGGCATCGAAAAGGATGTTAAAAGTCACATCAGATCCCTTGACGCCGGCCGATTGTTCCATCTCTCGCCAAAGCTGGAGGGCAGCCTCTACCTCGACGTCTGATGTCTTGCCCACATAGCGACTGGCGAACGAGATAGCAGTA
Source organism: Xylariomycetidae sp. FL2044 (assembly GCA_022376275.1). Lineage (NCBI taxonomy): Eukaryota > Fungi > Ascomycota > Sordariomycetes > Xylariomycetidae sp. FL2044. Next base: position 673,839 of record JAJNOH010000019.1, read on the forward strand.
TTCCACTCAGACAGCAAAAGAGAGAAAGCGCTGTTTTTGACGTCCGCTATCACGGCGAAATACCGCAGCATACCCTTCGAATCTTTCTTCTCTGCTTTGCCCAGTGTTGCCAGTAGTTGGTGCCTCAACCGCGCACTAACATGTGACATGCGTGGTTCGGGAATTTCTTGGTATAGTTCATAGATGGTGTCGAGATCCATGTGAGAGGGACGTTTGAGTTTTGTCAGAACCGCTTCGCGAAGCTGTCGTACAGCCTCCATGTCCCTCAGGTCCCTCCGGCGGCTGTGGCCAACGGACTGCATGAAAACATCTTCCTCCCGATCTGATACTGTGAGGTGTGGACCATCATCTGGAGCATATCGCCGGAGATATGGATCTCTGAGGAATTCGAGATGCTCTTCAACGGTAGTGTCATCGTATTGGTCGACGAGGCCGAGAACCTCATCCTTCGGCTGGCTAATCTTCGAATCCAAGTCAAGGGGAGGACTGGTGACTGGACTGCTATTTGCCGAAGGGGCCTCGTCTGCGCTTGCTACCGCCGAGCTAGCAGAGATGTTAGTTGTGAAGAATTCGGAATGCGGTCGGAAGGCGAAGAACTTGGAGAAAGGTATGCGGGCGAAATGGGCAGATAGGAGGCTTGAGGCAGGTCTGCTGCCGCCATGGTAGCTTCTTGTAAGTCGCAGGGAAGCTGGGGAGACGACAGCGGGTGAGGGTCGGCTGGAAAGTATCGCGCCGTGTATCGACCCTTCAATTCGGCTAGAGATTTTCATGGGATGTCCCGCATGGTGTTTCTGTCATCACAGCTTTCGTTGAGGACTGGGCGTATGGATAAACAGAGACTGGGACGAGCGGAGGGTCTCAATACAGCATGAAAACAGCTTGTCGACAACAAGCTGTTGACACTGAAAATTTCAGAGGTTTCGACAAATGATAGGTAATAATTGTCGATGGAAAGCAGTCCCGCGCGGCGGAAGCTTGGGCCCTTGGGGTGCCTCATCCCTGCAGACTTACTGGGCTACAGGTGTTGGGAGTACCCGTGGACCCGAGTACTTATTTCGCGCAGCACTTTAGGCTTCTGCTGGAGTAGTTAGTACCTAAAATCTACCGCGACTGTGCTGGTGCGTAGTATTCGGGCACACTAGCGTTGCAGCGCGATTCCCCTGTGCCTTTGCGCAACCTGGAAGGCCCAGTGGGCCCGGAATAATCAATTGACCCAGCTCTCAATTTCTTGAAGATCCCGTCCAGGGCTCGGGTTGGAACTTGGCTGCTTGGTACACCGTACCGGCTTCAAGAACGACGGGAGATTTACTTCAGCAACACAGTACCTACTGCGCGACGACCCTCAAAGACCTCATCTCATCTGGGGACTGGTTGTGAGCGGGACTTGACTACCTACCATGGGCCGTCAAAGGCAAATCCGGCCTGGCAAGGTCTACCAGACCGTTACCACATTATTGGACCATCGAATATTTCCCAAACACAAGGTCCAGCTACCCGTATGGCACCAAGTCGTCGAGTCCATCCCGCCCTCCGAGATCTTGACGCGCCCGTATCCCCCACAGCACAAGAAACACAACCCGAAAGCTCGCAAACCGAGCAGGCTATTCCAGCCTCAGCAGCTCGTGTACGAAGAAGATGCACTGCGACGGCAATTCTACAAAGACCACCCCTGGGAACTCGCGAGGCCGAGGATGATCATCGAGATGGATGGAAAGGATGCCCAGAGATACAACTGGTCCAAGGGCCCGCGCCAACCTGGCATGCCGTTGTGCGGAGAGAGGTAAAGGCTCCTCCAGCTATGGCTCTGTGAGAGGGTCCACCTAGCTGACAATATTTATGTACGCAGTGTCGTCCAGCGTCAAATGTACTTCATGCACGGCTTGGGCCTCGAAAAGGCGGAGGCATACGACAAAGCGCGAAAAGAATTCTACGCCCTACGACAGGAGGAGGAGATCGAGGCCAGGATAGCCAAGGAGGAGGCCCAGATGGTGGGCTCCTACTTCGGCAAGTCCTTCCTCCAGGTCGGTATGGAGCTGGAGGACAAGGAGTACGAGCACTGGAAGAAATGGGCCGGCAAGCAGATCGAGACGGTCCGGGCCGAGCAGCAGTCCGCGTACACCAGCTATGGCGCTGAGGAGGCCGGCGCCGGTGATATTGATGTGGATGAGATTATGGCAGAAGAAGCCGAGCCGGTTCCGGAGTCAGCCGTCGTGCGACGGTAAGCCTCATGTAGGCAGGCCTCATGTATGCCTGGCTCTGGCATCTGCAAATGTAAATATATACTGTACAATTTCACATGTACATTGAAAACGTCCTTCGGGGCGACCAACAAGCACCCATAAGCCCCAATATGCGCCTCTCTCTCTCTCTCTGATCGCTGGATTTGACCGTGCCAGATCTCATGACTCAGCTCATCCCCTCTCCTATCCTCCTCCAGCATAGCCGAACACCTCTCTCTCTCTCACTCATTGCCTCAAAGGCATCCCAAGCCCCAGACTATCCAATTCTCGAATCCTTGTCGTATAAGTTCGCCGCTGCAAACAAGAAGAAAAGAAAAAGAAAAAAGAGCAGTTAATATCAGCAGTCTTCAACATGCCAAAACAACAACAACAACAACAACAACAACTCCTACACATAGACACACAAACACACATAAAACTTCTTAAGACTCTAGGTTAGGTTCAACTTACTATATCGCTCAGTTTCGTCCTGTCCCTCTCGTTCGTCGCCTTCGCGATCACCTGCTCGAGCAGATCGACCGCCTCGGCGTAGTACCGCCGGGCCCCGTCGTGGTACTGCGCGTTGTCGAGCTGCACGGCCGTGCTCGCCTTGGCCAGCGCCGACGAGAGTTTCGCCTTGGGCGAAGGCATTTCTTCTTCTTCTTCCTTTTCCCTTTTTTCGTTTTTTTTTTTTTTTGGAGCGTCGCCCTCCCAGAAAGGAGGGGGAGGGAGGGGAAAAAAGAATAATAAATACGGAGTAAAGATTGAGCTCGCGCTTTTCGCGAGATTGGGTCGATCCCCGAAGATGGGATGGGGGGGACCTTGTTGAGGAGGGAGAATATTATCGTGAAACCCGATGAGCTTCATGTGATTTATTATGAGTAGATGCCAATGGATATGTTATTACTCGATAGTTGCATAAATCCCGCTTTTCGACCCCCGTTCGGCGATTGATGGTGCTTGAGGTCCCCTGGTCCCCTTGTCTCTCGCCAAGACAAGAAGGAGTGGGAATCTCGAAACGGAAACGGGAAAAGACCTCAGGGAAAAAAACTGGCTCCAGTATATCGGAAGGGAGTTGGTCTGCCGCCCACTTCACGAAGAAGAACCACCGACCATTGTTGGTTGGGGGGCGATGGTACGATACCTAGGTATCTGGGCCACAGGCAATACCTATTACTATAGTACTAGGTATGATAATGTAGATAGCTGAAGTATGGCGTTTGGCAAAAACCATAGGTATGCCTTGCAATGGGTTATTCTGACCCCAAGGGCTAGGCTAATTTTGGTATCTTTTGTTATTGCCCGATAATAAGGGGTCAGCGCACGCTCAGTTCTCTCCCCCTAGAGAGAGAGGTGGTTCTGGCAGAGAGCAGGATAGGTTAGGAACATCCGTGATCCATCGGAGGGGAGCCCCTGGATGCAGAAAGAAGTTTCGTGTGGTCGTGTCGTTTGAGGAATTGAGGGATACAGTACGCGCACTACACAAATGGGCGTATGATGAAAATGAGAACGCCGGCGATGATAGATCGAAATATGACCACGTTAGAAAAGAAAAAATGAGGGTACTCAAACCTACCCGATCAAAGGGGCATATCACCAGACCGAATTTTTGGTAGTCCATGGGGTGTCTGAGTAGAATATATCAACATTTAATGGAATACGCCTTTTCTACGGCATATAGTATACTGGGAAAGATTGACAATAATCCCTCCGAAGGCTACCTCGATCTTTACATATAAGCGCCAATTGTTTCGACACACAGGCCGGGCTTTCGTAATACCCACCTTCTGCTCACATACTACCCGTTACTTTTTCAGCAATACGTTTCCTTCTTCATCTCCCGCACCCTCATCCCCCTTCGTTCTATCCCACCAATCCCCATCCATCTCCTCCACCACGACGTTCTCTTTCTTTTTCTTCCCCCTCCCCCGCTCCCTCACCACGCCAGGGGCGGTCGGCTGCCGAGGCAGAGCGACGAAGTGCTCGACGAAGACGCCGTAGCGCTTCAGGTCCTCCCACTGAACGATAAACAGGTCGGCGGCGGCGGACCAGTAGACGAGCTTGCCCGTGAGGCTCAGGGAGGAGACGCGGGCCCAGCTCTCGACGAAGAGGCCGCGCAGGGCCCTGGGGTCGCCGCCGCCGCCACGCAGCAGGAGGAAGCGGCAGACCTTGATCGCGCGGGCCGCCAGCAGGAACACGAGGCCCGAGCCGGGGCCGTTGGTGGTGACGACGAGCGGGTAGGGGCAGGCCGGGAGCATGTGCTCGGGGGCGGGGACGAGAAGGAGCGCGCGGAAGACGCTGAGGACGCTCCGCAGCACGGTCCACGGCGTCGTCAGCCAGCTCTGGTGCACGTAGCGCGCGCGCTTAAACTCGACCACATCGAAGGTGCCGCTCCGCGCGCCCCAGACGGAGCGCAGCCGCGTCTCGAGCTGCCAGACGCGCTCGCGGCTCAGCGTGTCGCCCTCGCCGATCGCCCAGCGCCGGTGCGCGTTGTCGTGGGCCTGGAAGGACCGCTCGACCATCCGGAGCATCTCAGTCGTGTGTCCGCCGGAACCGCAAACCCAGAGGGTGTAGTGGGGTCCGCGATGGGGCACACGTTTCCTGCCGGGCTTGTACTTGTTGGCCCTGACGACCTGGCGGTAGCGAGCCTGTTAGGTGAGTTAGCGGCGGGTGAGAGAGTAGCCTCGGACGGGTGGGCACGTACTGCTATGACAAGAGGAGCGAGAAGGATTGCGATGCCCACGGTGACGAGCCATGGGTGTGACTCTCGCATATACGCTAATGCCGCGAGCACGGGGACGAAGATGGCCAGCATGGGAACGTAGTACTGGAGGATGTTAAGAATTTGACCAGGTAAATTACCAGGCCGGGGCTGGAAGGATTTATTCCTAGTGGCATCCATCTTGAGCTTTTTAAGAACAGTGGATAGTTGATCGAAAGAACCGTCAAGGTTGTGATGAATGAGAGTCTTATTGTTGCAGTAGTCGACTTCAAGATACGAAGTCAAGATGCTGAGTATATAGAGAAGTACGCGGAATTCCGGTCGTTTGTAAAATCCAGAAGGATGGTCTATAATCACGGTTGTTGAGTTCTCCGGTACTCATGTAGTCTCCAGAGGCTTGTCATGGCCTTGGGTTGCGGAGATCAAGGTTGGCAGCGTACGGGATGGATCGCTGGTTTGGAAATCTAACGGATGAAGCAGATGTCGAGTGAGGTGTCGTGGTGCCGGCAATTCTCCCACAGCCCTGATGCTGACAACCCCGTAGTGGACAAGGTAAAAGGCTGCTGATTTCCAGCGTACCTCAAAATGCGTCTGTCATCGATTTCAAGCAGAATACAGCTTACGGCTGCAATGTGCTTCTTTACCTTTACCGCCCCCCAGTTTGGACTCCCTTTCCACTAGTCGGGTGACCTTGAACGAGTTCGTGCTACTTCGTTAAGTGTCCTTTAGGAGCCAAAGTAGTACCTCATGGTGTTCAATACTATTCGAATCTGTTAGTACAATATATTGGAATATTACCATGGCTGGAAACAGTTTGTCAAGGTGAAGGAGCGCTCTAAAGGGGGGGGGGGGGGGGGGGGGGGGGGGGGCGTCCAGAAGAAAAGGGGGGATGGACGCCGTAGCACATTCTGATTATCAAGTTATATGACTAGGCAGGCTTCTCAACCCATACAGGAAAAAGTGCCATCATAATGGAGATAAGGACGAGGATGATGGCAGCTCGAATCCAATGATGAGAACATTGAAACTTGAACGAAGTAAAGTTCAAGGTGGAAGTACCTAGACTCACCTCTGTGCGAATCCTCAGGGCCGGTGCTTGAATAATCTGGGTTGACTTTCTTCTTGTTTCTTGTTTCGTGCTATAAGGCACTCGAGGTGCTCTTAGGTAGTGCTGTCTAACCAGCAGCGGCACCTTTTAGGCTCCTCAAAAATAAGAGTGGTGATAGTTCTAGCCCAAGGCAATCGAAGATATTCAATCTGGTACCTTGCATGAACCTTGCCGGGTCGGATATAACTCGGAGATAACCGAGCTTATCGAGCTTATCGAGCTTATCCATCTTATCTGGAAGTAATCAATCTTCGGGTTGCGTCAATGTTACCTCTTCTTCATCACCCGAGAAACTTCTCCCATTAGCTAACGGAACTCCCTAAGGCTACCTAAGTATTTCACCTTTGAAACTCCCTATTACTGCCTGGGCAGGCCAATTATTGACTCCCAGGCTGTATTCTCGCCAAGTCAGAACCCAAGAACTGAGATCTTCGTGCCATGGCGAATCCACGGTCGAGAAAGCACTTAAGGTGCTTCTATTGCGGAGGAAAGTCTGATTTGCGATTCGAGGGTCAAAAATCGTTTCTCTGCACGAGGTGCGAGGCGACGAACTGGTTAGACCAAGTGAGTTGTATTCCAAAGTGCGCTCAAGACATATCTTCGAAGACCTGAGCTAACAGACGCTGAAGAACGGAGAGATCACCGACCCGCCCACGTCGACCTTGTCTGTTGATCGTGCGCAGGTCCAATATGCGAAGCCTCGATCAACAATGACTCGTTCCCTCTCGCCTCTGATTCCACTCGAAGATACGACGGCGCAGGACTCTATATTCTGCGGCACATGCCTGAGAAACCAACACATGCTTACCACGTCTCTGGCGCAATTCGAGTGGCCGGACGATCCAAACCCGGCTGAGTATGCGGAGCGAGAACGGAAATACTTTGCATTGCGGAAGGATCTAGAAAATAGATATCCCCAAATGTGTCCCGAATGCGAACCGAAAGTCGAGAAGAAGCTGCACGACGCTAATTATACGGCACAAACAGACCATCTGCGCCGTATGATGGATCGCACGCGGACACATCGTCAGGAAGTGAAGAATCGGGGACTGTTGGATATACTTGATCTGGCGGGGAAATGGTGCTGGCACACCAGCTTCGTACTACAGTTTGCGTGGCATATAACCATGCTCTATGCCCTAGCCGTCGACATGTATACTCCTGGTGAACGCGACTCTTGGGCGGGTGCGCTTCTTCGCATGTCTTCTTGGATCAACTTGGATACTTCATCTCGTCTGGACCGCCTCATGCAATGGGCGATCAACCTGGGCATGTGTTCATTCCCCTGGAATCCTAGATTCAAGCAGACCATACGCGGCTTCACAGCGCATATCCTCGGATTCAGACAATGGTATACGCATCAGCTGCTCATACTCCTTATCCGCTTCGGGTGCCTCTCTCTGGCACAGTTCAGCAAGTCCCGAGGGTTGCCGGCGCCCACTCGGCTCGGCGCGCAGCTCGTGCTTACATTGCTGACTTGTCATGTGAGTATGCCTGATGTTCTGCTCCATCATTCCTCTAACGGGCGACTAGATTTATCGAGTAGCACAAGGATCGATCCATACAGATATGACCCCTTTATTCCAGCAGCAACCAAAACCTTTGAGGAAGAAAGAAAACCGCAGTACGCCTATGAGACAACAGATACAGAGGGATACCAACGATCTCGGAAGCGTGTTAGATGATATTCTTACATCATCACAACCATCCCACGCAGATGCCATGAAACACTCCGGAGCAGCTGCGCGTTCTCAATATCTAGGCGTCAACGATATATCACAAAGTAACCGACACGTGGACGTTGGTACCCCAACATCTACATTCGGATCCCTGCAGCTCTCCGAGCCAGTAGCCTCCGAGAGGGTAGAGCCGCGACCTCTCTACTATGAAGAGGAAATGGATTGGTCACCATCCGCATCCCAGCATCGAGCTTTTAGTTCGTACAACCCCTACCGAGTCAAAAACACCAACCCGCGCTTCAATGATGTGCCGATTGAGCCCAAAGTAGGGCCGATATGGTACAAAGTTCCACCAGCGCCAACAAACCCAGCACAGAAGTTGCGCAACCCGCCCATGCGCCCTATCATCAGGGAAAGCCCGAAAGAGAAGAAAGAGAACTTCTTCCAGAAAGATACCAGGCGTCCAGTGGATGCAGGCTTTCCAAACTCGGGGAAATCCTCAGGCATCGATGTGGCAGAACCTAAATTCTTCGCGCCGCCGTCGAAAGACGACCCACGAGACAGCCTCTCCAGCATGTTCGCCAGCTCGTTCAGCATCAGTCCAAGCCCCGAAGACGAATCAGAACGAGCTTCCAGATCTAGACCGCAGCCCAGATCGATCTTTGGCTTCGGGCGTTCTACGAACGAGAGTCGGAGTCGGAGGGGGACACGGATTGCGGAGCTTGTTGCCCTTTGTGGTGCCCTGGCCAGTTGGGTCTCCGCATTAGGCGCAGAGGAACAATACGGGCCTACACTTGCTCTCGCATCGATCTGTGTATGCCTCATCGTCTCGCTGCGGCTTGCAGCAGACCTGCAGGTTGATGCCCAAGTCCGAGATGGAAAGCCACCGCCGGCTCTATCATTCTCGTTGGCGAATGTAGCGTTCGCACAAGTGGTAGCCGCTCTGGCTCTGGTATGGAGCGTCTGGTCTCGAAGTGCTACGGGCATATCCAATGGTTCCTTTGGAAATGCGCTCTTCGGAGTGGTGATGTCTCATCAGATGTGGCATGTTTTTGTGTAGGCAGGCGTGTGTGTGTGTGTAAGACGCATGGAGTTGGTGAGCCAGAAAAGGGGCTACTATTTACGTGACGAAGGGGTTTGCATCAATTCCAGGCATCAGGATAAGGTCACGTGGGATATTGCATGATCAGCATTTTGCATGGAACGGAGTTACGTTTCTTATTTTCCAAGGGGGTGTTTTTGTTCCTTGAAGGGAACACAGCATGAGTTACCTGCTCTTAGAGATACCCGGCTTTGGGCCAAGCAGGAAAGGCTGTTGAGCGGTGTTTTGACCGATATTGTGAGGGCTACCGGTACCTCAGTAAGTAAAGATAGCGTCACCTGAGGACGCCGATACAAGAATTGGAAATTATACGAAGAAGCAAATGATATGTTTTGTCGCAAGATCAGGCAGTACTTAATATTTACTTTGTTCCGGCTCCTCCATCAGAACCATGGCCATAAACGCGTTGAAATTAGAGCCAGGGGTGCACGGGTGTGCCTTAACGGGCTGACGGGCAAACGGTTCGCCGGTGGCTCGGAATCGTACGAGAGCGCAGCTAAAATTACCTTAAAGGCTGTTTGGTAACGCCACTGTCAGCTGTCGATCGCGCCCGCGGAAGGCGAATGCTAATTTCGAATTCCCGCTATGAAGCACTACCAGGGAAAAAAAACACCCCTCGACACCCAATAAAATCAATCTCCAATCCCTATTTTATCAATGCGATAGCCAGTCCTACATCTGCCCGAGTAACTCGTCCTACTCCTTTTCTTCGACTTACCGAATACACTCCTTCAAAATTTGTTTTACATTTCGGAGGAAGGCGTGCGCATCGAAAACATCTCGCTCTGTCCCTCTCTTTTTCACCCATCTCCCTTCTTCGCCTCCCTAATCCCTGGACACACGGCAAAATATGCCTGCCCGAACCCTTCCAACTCTGACCCAGGCCGAGGTCGAGTCGCATAACACAGCAAAATCATGTTATGTCACTCTGGGTAACAATGTCTACGATGTTACCGACTTTCTCGAGTCTCATCCCGGCGGCCCCGACCTGATCCTCGAGTATGCCGGCAAGGATGTCACCGACATTCTGAAAGACGAAGATTCCCACACACACTCCGAGTCCGCCTACGAGATTCTCGACGAATCTCATGTCGCTTTCATTGTCAACGAGAAGATCGCACCCAATGCCGATGTGCAGAAGAAGATACAGGACTACCAGATCAACGCCGAGGTCACTCCTCTGGTTCACCCCCGTACCGGCATGTCCTGCGAGGAAGACCTGAACAGGGAGACTGATTTGGAGCTCGACTACAAACAACACAAGTTCCTGGACTTGAACAAGCCATTATTGATGCAGGTCTGGAATGGCGGCTTCAGCAAGGAGTTCTACTTGGACCAAGTCCATCGGCCGAGGCACTACAAAGGGGGCGCCTCCGCGCCGCTATTTGGGAATTTCCTCGAGCCCGTTAGTCTGACGCCTTGGTGGGTGGTGCCAACGATCTGGCTTCCTGCCGTGGCATATGGCACGTACCGAGCTTCCGAGGGTTACGAGAACAAGCTCAACCTGATCCCCAGTTTCGCGTCTGGTATCTTCCTCTGGTCCCTGATCGAGTACCTTATGCATCGATTCCTCTTCCACCTCGATTAGTACGTAACCACATAAAACCTCCAGCATTGTGCTTATACTGACCATCTTCTAGCTACTTGCCGGACAATAGGGTAGCCATCACCCTGCACTTTCTGTTGCATGGTGTCCACCATTACCTGCCCATGGACAGATATAGGCTGGTGATGCCACCGACTCTGTTCGTTGTGCTTGCGATTCCCTTCTGGAAGCTCGCTCACACTCTGTTCTCCTTCAACTGGTACCTGGGAACCGCCATCTACTCGGGAGGTATCTTCGGGTACATCTGCTACGACCTGACACACTACTTCCTCCACCACCGGAACTTGCCCCTCTGGTACAAGGACCTCAAAAAGTACCACCTCGCCCACCACTTCCTGGACTACGAGCTTGGCTTCGGAGTCACCAGCAAGTTCTGGGACACCATCTTCGGCACCGAACTGCCGACTCTTAGGAAGAGCAAGTAGTCCGGCCGCCCATGGTTTATCTGAACAAAGTCGGGACTTACATGTTTCTCCGCATGCCTCGCTTTTTTTCCAGGAGCAAGCTGTATATTTACATTCTTGGGCGGTAAGAAGGTCAGGCACAAAGGTATGGGGGGGCTATCAGGGAACTTGAGTCAAATTGGTAAGGCAGGCGTTCATGTGTGGTGATGAGGCTATGTCTAAAGAAGAGAAAACTACTCAACCTACTGGTTCACTAATATAATAAATCTTGTACTTGGCAGCTCCGTCCATATCAGCTGTGTTGATTGCCTCTTTTTTAATCACCGAAGCTGGTGAATACATCTTGTACTGTACCGTACCATATGTTCAAATGACCAACACTAAGGTAAGCTCGATGATAATTTGTTTACTCAAGGTATGCATTCTGACAACCATCCCTTCTACTAGCGATACAAATCACAGAGGCAATGAGGGCGGTCTGGCATCTGGCAGTCTCACGGCAGCGAGGCTCCACTCATCTTCCTTTTCCTCGGCGCCCCCCCAAGGCGTTTTACCGAGAAATGGCCGGCACTTATTTTTACTACCCCCAGCCACGCCACCTCAGCATTCTTTTCCGGCTTCATTCCTTCTAGGTCACCCCCAGCATTTTCAATTCGAGGCGTATCAATCAATCACATTTTCCGTCACGCTTTGTCCCCAAAATCATTCACATACTCCGCTCTAGGTAATCTGACACTGAAATACTTCCATCAGGTTTCAACCAAACTACTCTTGTCACCCAGCCTAAGAACAGCAGCCCAAGATGGCCACCCTCGATGTCGAGGCCTTGCTCGATGCCACTGCGAGCAAAAAGGAATCCCCCAAGGAAAGTCGGACTCGAGATTCGGAAGACCGCCAAAAGTCTGATAGAAACGAACGTCGAGATCGCGACCGTAGTGGCGAACGCTCTCGCCGTGACCGTGATCGGAGCCCAGGCCGAAGACGCGACCGCAGCAGTGACCGGAGCCGACGTGATCGTGGTCATGACAGAGAAGCTACTCCTCGTAGCGATACAGGTTCCCACAAGAGTAGGCGCAGAAGCCGGAGCCGTGATGATGACCGCCGACACTCACGACGTCACAGAGGAGGAGCTGACGGTGATTACTACCGAGGCGGTCGCGGCGGGCGGGATCGCTCCCGCTCCCGTTCACCTCGTCGCAACTACCGCGCTAGGGATGATCATCGCGATCGTGGCGAGGGCCGTGGTCACTACCGAAATAGAGACGATGAAAAGTATCGCGGTGGCCGCACTCCCAAGCGTGAACCTACACCCCAGCTTACTGAAGATGAGCGCGATCGCCGGACCGTGTTTGTCCAACAGCTAGCAGCCCGGCTTCGCACCAAAGAGCTTAAGGAATTCTTTGAGAAGGTTGGCCCCGTCAACGAGGCTCAGATCGTCAAGGACCGTATCAGTGGGAGATCTAAGGGGTGAGTTTCTTACCATCAACCGCTTCATTTCCTTCTACGTATTGCTAACCAGCTCACAGTGTCGGCTATGTTGAATTTAAGAACGAAGATTCCGTCACTGCTGCTCTCCAGCTCACAGGTCAAAAACTCCTAGGTATCCCGGTGATCGTCCAGCTTACCGAAGCTGAGAAGAATCGACAAGTCCGAAACACGGAAGGCGGCTCGCACGCCAACTCGATTCCCTTCCACCGCCTCTACGTAGGAAATATTCACTTCAGTATCACTGAGCAAGATCTGCAAAACGTTTTCGAGCCTTTCGGCGAGCTTGAGTTTGTCCAGCTCCAGAAAGATGACAACGGCCGAAGTCGTGGCTATGGGTTTGTACAGTAAGTAACGTTAGTCCTCCGGAGGGAGGTACATATGCTAACCTGGATGCACAGATTCCGTGAAGCTGATCAAGCTCGTGAAGCACTCGAGAAGATGAACGGCTTCGACCTCGCTGGTCGCCCAATCCGTGTTGGTCTTGGAAACGATAAGTTTACCCCCGAGTCAACTGCCAATCTCCTGCAGAGGTTCCAGGGCCAAAACCAACCATACCAGGGATCCGCTTTCTCCGGCGCCGGCGGACGCGGTCCACAAGCTACGGGCTTTGACCGTGCCGGTGGTCGTGACAATGACAAGGCAACCGGTGCCAGCGCCCTGGATGATACGGATGTTGCCGGTGTGAACTTCAATAACTACAGCCGAGACGCATTGATGAGAAAACTTGCTAGAACCGACGAGCCCTCGAACGGAGCTCGTGACGAGAAGCAGGTACTCAAACCTAAGACCGAGATCAAACCTATGCCGGCCAATGTCAGCATGGCCAGCCGATGCGTGGTTCTACACAATATGTTTGATCCAGCTGAGTATGTCCCCGTGTCCCAATCCCGATGTTCAGATACTAACTCGCAACAATAGGGAGCAAGGTGAAAGTTGGGTTAAAGAACTGGAGGATGACGTTCGACAGGAAGCCGAAGAGAAATACGGCCACGTGGTTCACATTTCTCTAGACCCCAATACCCAGGGCGACATCTACCTCAAGTTCGACAAGGTCCAAGGTGGCGAGAATGCCATCAAGGGTCTGAACGGTCGATTCTTCGGCGGACGCATGATCAGCGCGGCGCCTGTTGTGGACGCAGTCTACAGCAGTTTGTTCTCTCGTACTAAGGCTATCTAAGATGCTAATGCTGGCCTGACGTCTGCTGCTCTCTAGGAACTCGTACAGTGAGTTTACAAGAAACAGCACCAGGCTTGGCATCGTGGCTAAGGGTTGCATAGACACGACACAGTACACCATATTGCCCTCGATTGATATTACCACTCGGATCAGCCCTGAACCCACTCATAACGACATAACTTTCTCTCAACGGCGTCACCACGGTATACCTGCTTCTGTCGCCAGCGGCTTCCCACAAGTCCCATTTCAAAACACGGCTTGATTTGACACTGATTCTGCTGCAGCGCAACATTCATAGGAGTTTCCTGCTCTTCGGATATCACCGTCACTTAATGTCTTTTCCTTTACTGATGATGGCATTCAGACCCGATATCGGACTATCCCCTAAGGCAACTCCGATTCCATTATATGGTGTTCCTCAATCGGAACCTGGTGATGAACTGCTCGGTATGAGTAGACAGATAGTTATTACTACTAAATAGACGTTTTTTAGATGACCATGATCACTTGCTATTATCCTCGAAGCTCGCGATGGTCTTACTTGCAGCTTGTCGTCTTGAGAAAAAAAAATACTCTTCATTCTCGGGAGGTTTGCCGATTACCCCGATGCCACCAAGACCTCGGCTGTTTTCCATATGCGTGTGTAATCCGTTGAAGATGCTGGTGCTGACAGTCCGTTAGATCCTGCTATACATGGGGGGACAGGACTTTATCTCCCGTTCGTCTCCTGAAGATCAGCTACGCCCTGCCGATAGGTGAAGTTGATAGCGGCTCTGAGATAAGCCAAACTATCCAGCTTTTCGCCACGGGGCTGCATGGGTGTGCTTGGAATCGGATAGATGAATTACATGGATAACACGGGTTTCCTCCCTAGTTAGTATCGCATATTACTCATAAACCCATTCTTCCGAAATCTCCCCTTGGCATTATCAGAAATTGAATGTTTCAGATTTCTTGTATTCAATTAGGTGTTCAGATTACGAAGTAGGGAAGGAGAGGTTCCCATAACCAACCAGCTGGAAGAGACTTGGCTCCTAGTCAGCTGATCTTCACCTGCCACCGACCCGCTAGTCCGGAACTCAAATCGGACTTCAATGGTAGTAGTGTCTTCTAGGTCCTTAATGTCATTTCTTTTGTTGTTGTTGATCTCTCTTTTGTGATGAGTGGTGAAGGGGGATAACTATGGTGCAACGACGTAAGATATGGGAGGGTGAAAGGAGTGTATATGACTGACTGGGTGGTGAGTACAGCGCTTGGCTCAGGGGCACGCCCGTTCCTGACGGATAACCTGCATTCCATATGAGGTGAGTTACTCAAGTTTATCTCTCTCTATGGCTTCATGGCCAGCGTGGTTGTATTTGATAATTCTTCACATATGCTAATACGTTGTTCAGGGTTCCCGTGGATAAACAAACAAATGTCATAAAGCTTGGTATATACAAAGGGCCGGATATCAAGAGTTATCGGGGGACACAACGGTTTTGTTCCAACCCCATGTATGTGTCTTTCTCTTGACACAAGGACGGATCTTGACACAAGGACGGACGAAAAATCCAGCTGTCCCGTCCCTGTCCTGACAATACTTTTCACCTGAAGCCGAACATTAATTGTTATGCTGTCTACATCATCATCACGCAAAGGACGACGCATTCCGCCTCACTCTCAGGATCTTGGCCATCATGAGGGAGGGCCCCCTGAGCAGTCGGTGCCACGTCCAACCAAGCGGAAGGATATTTCCCGGCTCGTTTGTTTTGCCAACACCACCTGCCAGTCACTTTTTGGGACAGGCACAAGGTAATGAGTCAAAGCTGGTGAGTGATGCTGGGGATACTTGGGGCGACATGGTCCTTTGATGTCTGTCTCTTATGGTGTCGCTCGCACGGATTCTCTCCCGGGATCCGGGTGCCTTCACAGTACGAAATGACTCCTTCGCATGCCCTCACGGGCCTTCGGCATGCCTTGGGATGAGTATTCCGCCGTGGGCACAGGCCGTTAGCTGACCCCCTTTTTGTATTTTGTAAACTGACCCCTGAAGGATGAGTGGGGCGACTCTAGGGTCTATGCTTATACCCGGCTTATGCCTGATGCGAATACCCTCATAGCCGACTGCCTATCTCTCTAACTCATCCTCATTGTCGGCGCTCTTTTCTTTTCCTCACTATTGCTATCCGCAGAGATCTACTACTGGCCCGGGCGCCGACGATAACGACAGGGGGGCGTGATATTTACTCCTTTATCCAGGTCCTGAGCTATCTAGATTCTCTACTTACCTCGGCTTCCTCCTCTCCTCCAACTCCTAAACACCTTTCTTTACCACTTACCATGGGCCCAGCCACCAGTGCCTCTCTTTCTTGGTCTTCAACATCCATGTTACTGCGCGAAGCTGATCACTGTAAGTAAACAGGGCGTGCCGTAGTGTCGCTTTACCCCCTTTCCGCTGTAAGCCAGCCAAGAGGCTTGACACCAACACGTTGGTGGCAGCGCGTGTTGGCTGTCCTACCATTTGGGGTCACCCGTGGCGGAGCAGATGAGATGGTACACGAGAGGATTCTTTGTCCTCCCTTGATGTCCTCCCTCATTGTCCTTCCCTCGATGTCATTCACCTCAGTCCTTCAGATCCTTGACTAATACTGTGCGAAGTCGATTCTCCATCGAGCTGTTGTCATGAATACCGCGGTCTTCATGTCCTCCAAGAACGCTTGTGCCGAAACATAACTTTAACATGAAAATATGTCAGAGAAGCTGGGCACGCCCATGTCTTCCAACAGAATACCACTCACATTCTGACGATCATCACCACTTAGGGGCACGCCTACTCGATAGAGCTTCAATTTCTCGCCAGTTTCATGGTTATAGCAGAACTGGTGGATGGAACCTCGAACTGTCTTTGGTTAAAATCCAACCTGATCATTGACCTTGGAGATATCCTCTGAACATACTTTGTGCTGTGTGCGTGTTACAAAAAAATGGTCCCCTTGATCGCCTTCACATCAGTGTCAGAGCTAACGTAACTTGTCTCAGTTTCAAATAAGTGAAATATATGCCCAATCCTGCCAGTTGCGTCTGGAGGAAGACTGCGAAGAACAGAAAAGGGGCTAAGATGAGCATATTTCGCTATATGCCTCGACATCACTCTTCGTCTTCCCACAACAAGGCGCAGGCTGCTTTCCGCAAGCTTTCTCTTGGTACGCAAGCCGGCACCCTCTTTTTGTCGTGGAATCATCCTAATGGCTATGTTATTTCTCAGCTGATGTATGGATGTAGGTTTATGGGCCATCCCACATGGTTGGCATATAGAGGACCAACGGTATGGAAACATACTGGGTATGGAAACATACTGCCGAGTGTCATTTCAGGGGTATGGCATTCCCTCTTTGGCCCTCAACAAAAGTACAACTGCATACGTATTTCCAATGGCAACGCACAGACCCACTGTCTGCTTTTGACAGTCTGAGAATGTGAGTGCAGTCCATATATGGCCTCGGTTATCCTTCCATCGGCAACAGCGACTACTCTTGGACTGCCACCTACCCCAGCAACGACCTTGGTGACGCGTTTTCTTTGACAACAACACACAAAACATATGGGCGATACCTAATTTTTTACAATATCCGACACACACGACCACGTCCTTATTCTCAATTTTCCAACTTCAATTGGCATCAAGAGGAATCCACGATTCGTGAGAACAATCCCCTCCCGCAACTTGGGTGAGTTCTTTCCTTCATCTCTTTCTCCTCCCGTCCGTCAGAGAACCACCTCCGTCAAGGCCAGGATACCCATAGCTTGGAAAGCCTTACGTGATCTATGCCGGTGAGGGTGAACTCCCCCTTTTGACTTCAGGTAGGCGCCCTTCCTTCCCCAACAACGGAAGCTTGCGTGACTGACAGTACCATGCAACAAGACTACCATCTCCCAACAAAGATATCAGACAACTACCTTCTGGCTTGACTACCTCGAGCCAGAGCTTGCCCCGCGTCACGTCGATAAGAGCAGCTTCTGTCGATAAGAGCAGCTATCGCCGATAGCACTTAGGAGCCATAGCAGTTAGCAGCTGGCAACACCCTCTACTTCTCAACCTACTTGGTCGCCACATATTTGATTTTTTATTATTTAAACGTCTCTTACCTCCTCTACACCTTCTCTTTCTCTCTCCTCACCCTCCACTCCCACTCCCACTCACCACAATCTACCTTCTACATTCTTCTATCCTCGCCTCTCCTAGGAGGGATATCTGATCTTCCCCTCGATTCATCTACACTTCCATTGCGCGGCCTGGCACGCTTCGGCAACAAAGAAAGGCATCCGCAGTCTAGAAAACCCATCTCCAATTCCTTCATTGCATGCTACCCTCCAATCTCGACTAACATGAGATCTCGCAGTCGTTCTAGCAGCACCTCGATGGCTGACGACGCTCGAGGCCGCTCAGGCTCGTCGCCTCCCCCTACCCAAGACTACACCAAGACTGAGTCCTCAGATGACGAAACCAAGCTTGCTCAAGCTTCGTCCAAATTTGCAGGTCTCGACGGTCCTAGTAACATCCCTTCACTTCCTCGATCTGTCGCTCCTACCAACTTCCGCTATGGTAGTGCCTTTCCCTCCAGAGGCAACAACCCACCGCAGACTCCTAGTGGTCAGGCGCTCGCCCGCTACCGCGGATCCATCTCAAGCAATGAATCGTGGTCTCTTGGTGGTCCCGCTCCTCACTCTATGGATGTAAGTCTTTGTCATGGCACTTCTTTCACTGGAATCATCTTTCCTTTCTCCAGCTATTGGTCACTCGACTAACGCTCACAGCCCGCACTGCACATGGCTGCGACCATCCACAAACATATCACGACACTTATTCAGTACACAAACATCTCCCCTAGTGCCACAGGCGAGTTTGCCCAGAACCTCCAGGGTCGTCTCCGAGATATTTCCCAGATGGTAAACTCAGCTTTGGATGCTATTCGTCGCGAACGAGATGAAGCAGCCAAGGGCAGAAATGAAGAGCGCGAGAATTTCAAGCGTGCTATGGAGATCGAAAAGAGGCTGAAGAAAGACCTGATGAATGCTATCAAGAGTGAGGGAGAAGCTAAGGCTGAACTTGATGAGTGTTATCATGATCTGAAAGAAGCTCAAGACGAATATGCCGAGCTTCAGTCCTCCGCAACCAAGTTCAAGGATTCCCATGTGGCCCTGGTCGCCAAGTTCCAGGAAGATGAGGATCGTCATCGCAAGCAGGTCGCGGTAGGTTGATATCTGTACCCTGCTATTATGTTGGAAGACGGCCTACTGATATTGGGTGATAGGAATTTGAGAACGAAATCAAGGAACTGCAGACTGAGATCAAAAGACTCCGCCGCCAGATCCAGGCCACCAAGACGCAGACCAAGTCTGTTGGTGCCGGACAGCCATCGTCATCATCGGGTCCCGAGTCTGCTAAAAAAGCAGTGAAACCCATCAAATCCAAATTGACGGAGGAACAATCGGCCATGCTCTTGAATGGACTGAAAGAGTCTGCAGCAAACACGGCCAAAAACAAGAATCGAACTACCAGCGGCGCTACATTCAAGCCGAATCCAGAGGCACCAGTTTGGAGTCCGTCGGGTCCAGAGCCCGCCGTCCTGGACAAGGGTAAGGAGATTGCTACCACAGCTACTCAGGATGATGACACTTCCGTACCTCCCATGCCGTCTGACAAGTTCATGATGCCATACGAGTCGAACATGGGCAGTGGTCGTACTACGCGTAACAGCAACCGTAGACCCAACACCATGGGCAACGAGGTTGCTGCTAACCGATTCTGGTACAACAGCGATGGCAAGCGCCGCAATGCTACTCAGTCAACCGCGCTTGTACCTGCCAACGCCATTGCTCGCCAGGTCAGCACCCCCATTCAACCGCCTCGCATCCGCCGGGACAAAGAGATTTGGGATCAGGAGGATATCGACTCGGGTATCAGATACCTCTACGAGGTCATCAAAGGCTATATCGTCAACTGTCACCAGGGATTGCCGCCTCAGGTGCCCCTGCTTGAGCTTGATACCAAGGAGCCGCAGATCTGGTCCTACATCTGTTCTATCGTCTACCACGACGGATGGCAGGCGTCGGCGCACATGAAGTACCTTCTCTCACACAAACCCTTCGTCCCATTCGTCATCCAGCGTATTTGCGCCGACTTCCTTTATCAGAAGATCATCGTGCCATCCACCTTCATGGGCTTCTCTGATGACCATGACCATCATCTCAGTGCTTTACAGAAGGAGATTACCACTTTCGCCCGTAAGTCGCAATGGGTTATCATGCTTGGTGTGCAGGAGGATGATGCTAACCACAGGATAGGTTCCACTGGTAACAACCCGAAACAAACTGCGCTCAAACGCCAGCGTTACATCAATGACCACGCACGACTAATCCGTTCCATGCTGGCAAACAGCGACTACCAAGCCTTCCGACAGGCCAAGATCGACCATCACACGGAGATGCTGAGACTGTGCCTTGCACCCCTGCGCTCGTCAGATTGCACTGAAGAGAAGGCCCAGAAGGCTATGCGCCTCGTCGTGTCCGCCACTTGGGATGTTTCCACCAAGATCTGGGCTAGTGGCATGACCCTCCACTTCCACTTCCCTGAGACGGGCGACAAGTTCGCGTATGGCACCATGGACGCCCTCAACATTGCCCAGTTTGGAAAGACTGTCGAGGAGCTCCAGTGGTCTCAGATGCGCCTCTCCCTCATCGTCACTCCATCTCTGAGCATTCGCGACGATCGCGACGGAACCAACCTCCGTACCTACCACATCCGCAAGGCTGAGGTCTTGGTCATGAAATAGATCTCATGACCCTCCTCATCTCTCAGCTTCACGATTATCCAAAACGCTTTTCTTTCTCGAGGTCACCTCCCCCCCATAGCTCTGACGAGAGTCCGGCATCGGGACTCGACTGGGTCAGATCACGATGGCAGCGGCCTGCTACTACTACACATGGCGTAGTGGCACGGGCAGCTTACATTCGCCTCAGTCTGCATCAGGAATTTGCCGGCGGAGGATTTTTTCTTGCTCCTCCCCTAAGCTCTACGTCTGGGCCGACGAATCCAATTCTGTCGCTCGCCCTGTTGCTTGAGATCCCCGGCAAGGCAAGTAGCCTTCACGATTGACGAAGCTACGCGATGACGATCACCGTTTCTTTCTTTCCTTTTTCTTCTTTCATTCCCTCTTCTTTCTTTCTTTCTTTCCTCATCTAATATACACGGACCGCTTTCCGTGGCTTCTCGACCTTTTCTTTTTTTCTTTCTTTCACCCAAGATACCCCTTCCCCCCCTTGACGACGATACGAAGCGATGATATACCCACCCGCTCACCAGGAGCTCACGTAAGATTTGAGGATGATTGCCGGCTTGCACTCGTGGACTTTTCTCTCTTTCCATACCAAGGCAAGAAGTAGGGCCTCTTCACTTCAACGCCACCTCTCCCCCATTGGAGGCGTCATTTCAGATGATGCTTCTTTGACGGACATCAAACTTCGTTTGGTTCTCGTCTCGAACGGCGGGCTTTGCCTTGGCAACCCAGCCTCAGCCTTCATCAGAGAGGAACCCCGAAGCTCGCCCTACATCCAACCTTGGTTCCCCTGCGGCCGATGTAACGTCCCACTCCTTACGCTTTGGCGTGAACCGGAGTTCTTTTCTTTCTCCTCAAACCTCTTCGCCAACGCATTCTGCGGTCTTGAATGTGCATGCGATGGCGCATACTACGGATACGGCACCCGCACACACAAATTTCTCTTTCGGTGGAGGGACATGACAGTGACTGGTCAGTCAGAATTTGTCTGGGCAGGCAGGACCTATACACCGACGCCGACGCCGAAGACGACAGAGGAAAAAGACGAAACCATCACGAACCGGAAAAATGAAAATATAAAATCAACAAAAAAAATTCGGAAAACTTGAGAAAAACCCGGCAAAAAAAAAGAGAAAACAAATCCCCCCAATCAACGCTTGACCGGGCGAGCAAAACCAAAACCAAACCAAACCCACCTCTCCCCTCCTGATCCTATTCGTTTCTTCAGAAACACATCACATCATACGCACACAGATAGATAGACAAGATCAGATCAGATCAGATGAATAAATGACAGGCAGGCTTTGATGATTGTCCCGGTAAAGGGAAAAAAAAACTTAGTGTTTTTCTTCTCGGTGAAAAGTAAAAAAATAAAAAAATAAAAAAATAAAAGTTTTGTGAATGTGACATGTGGTTGTGGTTGTTTATGCCCTTGTTGGACCAGAGTGGAGGATTTTTGGTGGCTAGCCAGCGAACGACGACGTGACGGATGCTGCGAACCGCGATAACAAAACAGGAGGCATTCTGGAAGATATTTCAGAACACTTCGGATATATTGCCATGACTACAATGGCTATCGATAACGACTTTCAAGAAGTGCATTGTAGACGGATACAAGACCGATCGTAAATGGAACATGTTTATTCGGAAGCTGGTCGCCGCGGACAGACGGACGGACGATACATCGGGTTATCGACATGTCTTGTCCGACGACGACGGGGGGCTCTTACACCACGTTGCTTCTTCGCAACGGTGAACGATCGCACACATCCAACTGTGGAACTGAGACATGTATATGTCGAAGCAAGCAAGCACAAGTTTTTTTGTCGTCCATCTTGACGAGATAGATCTACTGTCCATAGGCTCGGCTCGTTCTGTTCTGTGATGCCTCGTGTACTTAGCTCGATGATCCCGTGAGGACTACTTAATCAGCGGATGGGTTGCAGGCAGGGATTTGATATTATTCACCCATTGTTGTTGTCGGCACGGCACAAACCAGACGAGACTCTTAAGAGAGACCTTTCGAGGTCCGTTGCCTGCTCTGGTATCGGGATTGCGCCGCTTTTGTGAGTGAGGGAGGATCTTAGATAGGAAAAAACATTCTTTAACGAAGTTTAGACGAAGTACATATACGGACGACGTTGGAACGTCGTTAGACGACGGCGAACAAAATAGTCTAGCCTATCAAAAGTGGGCGTAGATGCTTTATCCTCAACTTCCCTAAGTAGTTACTTTGGTTGGCGTGTTTTGGTGGTAGGTTAATTTGGGGGGTTTGGGGTGTGATGATTACTTGTAAGGCTGGTTTTTTCTTTCTTTTTTTTTTTGTTCCGGTGTCGCTGGGCAGGCGGGTTCATGTATCTAGGTTAGCCAGTTCTAGACAGGTGTGATAGAGGGTTAAGAGGCGCTCGGGAAAGTTTGGGTTATCGTGTTAAGGGATGGTGATGATCGTTGGGCTTGGGTGGGTATATATGTGTGTGTGTGTGTGTTTGCGCGCGCACGCTTGGGGGGGAAAGGGGGAATGGGTGGGGGTGGGGAGCTGGTGTTAAAGAGTGAAATTTGACTACCTGCATACCAACGCGGTAAAGGTTCACGTTCGCCACCTTTCCTTTCCCTACTGTAGATAATCTCAATTTTTTGTTCGTTTTCGCCAGCATCGTTCGGCTGTGCTATGACTGGCTAGTTGAATAATAGATTACTAACTAGATCAGGCTTGCTTAAGAGAGAGATGTAAAAGAGGTGAGTAGAAATAGAAAGATGTAAGAAAAACCCCTAAAAGAAAATCTAATCATTGATCACGCTCGACTTTGGTTGGTGACAGAGTGAAAGAAGAAAAGAAAATGGAAAAGAGAAAAGAGAAAAAAACAGAATGAGAAAAGCAAAGGAAAATTGAAAAAGGAAAAGGAAAAGACCGTAAGTAAATAGGACGAGAGGAAAAACCCGAAATACCCAAAAACCCTTGTTGCTTCAATAATTAATCCTTCAATCTTTCAATCCTTCCCTTCCGACGTCCTCCTATCGGATCATGATCATCATCATAAGAACCAAACCTCGTGAAAAACCTGTTCGTCTATCCGTCCCTCCTGTATCCCATTCACCCCCCTTTCACTCCCTCCCCTCACCTCCTGTGAGATCTCCCCCTTCTCTTCCTCAAGACTTGTCCTGCTTCCGGCTTACATCCCCGTGGAAGACATGGAACGGGAGAGAGCGCAGGTTCGACTTGGATAACGTTTCCGCAAGATCATTTGAACGACGGCGGCCCGTCGGGTCGTTTACGGTCAGATGTCCGGTATCCATGGACTCGTCGGCTCTGCCATCCTGCTTGTTCTTCTTATTCTTCTCCTTCTGGCCCTTCTTCTCCGCATCATCTTTATTGGGAGAAGACGGCGGGGCGGGCGACAGCCTTCCGTCCGAGGTGCGAGAGTCTCGTGACACGTTCGAGTTGGCTCGCGACCTCGTCTCCGACGGCGGGGGGTTGATGCCCGGGCTCTTTTTACCTCCTTGAGAACTTGGTCTCTGAGCCCGGTCTGGCCTGTCTGTCGTTCCGCCGACATCATCGCCGGGTCCCGGGCGGAGTGAGAAGTTGGTATTATTGGCCGGGGAGATGGTTGACGCAGCAGGGGCGCGATCCCTTTATCTATCTGTCTGTCTGTCTGTCTGTCTGTCTGTCTGTCTGTCTGTCTGTATGTCTGTATGTCTGTATGGGTTTTCGGCACGAATAGCTGCGAGCTAACAGGACTGTGGCACAGCAAGCAGCACTACCGGGATCGATATATATCAAGTTTGGGGCAAAGAAAATAAGGTTCTTCCCGTAGAGATCATCAAGAGATGTGATTGATCATAGATCCGGGTTCTGATTCGATGATAGGTACGCGAACCGAACCGAAAAAAGCAAGAGGCGCGAGAGAGAGAGGCACAGTAAAAGAAAGAGCAGGGATAGGGGTGGGAAGGGAAAAGAATGGGAAGGGAAGGGAAGGGAAGGGGGAGGGCTAGAAGAACCAATACTTTTTTATATCTGGTTCGGGTGTTGGGTGTTGCGGGTTGCGGGATCGCGGGTGTGCCGCACACACAAGGAAATGGGAAAAGAAAAACTACGTGGGACCAACCAGCAGGCATGTTGTATTTTATTTTGGTGCTACCAGTACATGTTGTGATGGTGGAGGTAATAGAAAGGAGTAAGAGGTAGAGGTAGAGAGAGAGGGGTGGAGGTGGGAGTTGGTTCGTAGGTACGTAGATAGATACATGATGGTTACTTCGCCGTTGGTTTCCCATCCTCTTCTCTCGGTTGGCGAAGGGTAAAGAGGAAAGAGACGTAGCGGAATGAGTCGGTTTTCTCCTTTTCTGTTGGTTGGTTGGTTGGTTTTTCATTTTCCTTTGTTCACTGATGATACATACATACTTAGTTAGGTACGTATACAAGCCGAGGGGGGATCACGAGGATTCATGTCAGGCTCCCCCTCCAAGTAAGCATAACGGGCTCTGAAGATGGAATAAGTACGGCAGCTCTCTGCGGGACTTTGGTCAGCAGACTGTCTAGGTACTTATATCTTGTGAGAGAGAGGAGGAGGGGCCGGGCTGGAATTCTGTCGTCGCCCTGCGATTTTCGCATCATGCGCCAGATATCTAGATTAAAAAATCCAACCCGAACGGTAAAAAAGTGAAAACGAGCCCGGGGTGAGTAAATGCATGTCTGGCTCGTATTCGATCGTTGACATACGTTCGGGGGCCGATGGGTATGGTATGCCGTCGAAGCCAAAGTAAAATGTTATCCCCCTGCCCCCCTTTTTCCCCCTTGCCCGATATCAAAGGGGCTACTACTAACCTACCGCCTCTTGTCAATTTTTGACGACTTGACTTGAAATAAAGCAGCGAGACAACTTGATTCCATCTCTTGTAAATACGCATCTAATGACGTACCTCCAAATCTACCCATCTTGGGGAGCCCTGTCCGACCAACCATTTTTTCTTTTCTTTGTCCTCGAGGCCCTTGCAAGGGTCGTTGGTATGCTTGGACCACTCTTGCTTACGTAAGTAACCCAACAAAGCAAGGTCCTCACTCACCAACACTCCCAGACCCGTGGTTAGCCATGCTCAGGCATTCTACCTACCTACCCAGGTACTCATGCCGGATTTATGGTAACTATGATTATGACGCAGAGAATGTTTTCCTTGGTTACACACACACGCTCTTCTAATTCTACCTAGCTATTCCAGGTGCATATGTACAGGTACTTCATCATGACTAAGGTTAATTTCCAACCTGCGCCCCCCTTTGTTTCTCTTTTCTTGATCGTCTGTCTGTTCCCCCCCCCCCCAACACACACTCTCTCTACCTAGGTAGGTACACACAATCCAGCACCTGATCTGCGAACTTATCTCCGTCCCGCTGCCCATTTACCTAAATATTATTATTGCTGTGAATACGCGCTCGCTGCTATTGATTGTATGGATTTACGTTCATTTACATCGTCATGAGGGGGGGGGGGGGGGGGGAGAGGAAAAGCCACTCACTTCCTTTCCTTTCCCTATGATATGAATAAAGTGTACACACACAAATGCAGTCTTGCGCGCTGAAAACAAAAATTGAGAAAACTTATGTGTAATGAAAAGGAAAATTGTCATTCTTGTTTTTTCTTTCTGCCGTAATAACTAGAGTACTAAACTAGGTATGTCAAATGTGTTCAGGGGGGTGGGTATCACTGTGCGAGTCAAGTAAGTACCTAACCCCCCCGAGAACCGCGCGTGCCCTTGACGTATTAAATGTCCCTTAGTTTTCTGTCTGTGTTCCCGAGCCACCACCACTACCACCATTACCACCACCACACACGATGTCTGCCTATCGATCGAGAGAAAAGGGAAAAAAAAGGGGTTCCTGTTTTGGAAAATACGACTAGTCAAGGAGAGTAGAGAAGTGAAAAGGGGTGCAAGTGTTGAGGAGAAGAAGAAGAAGAAGAAACAGACTGAGTCGAGAGAAAAAAACAAAGCAAAGATGTATTTGTTTCCTCCCAGAACCCAGCCCCCCACAAACGCCGTTCGCCTTGGGAGAAGCGCTGCCATAAGAGAAGAGGATGAGGAAAGACTCCCTGGCAACTACTTCTTTCTGCGCCAGAATAATCCGCGATCCTCCTGGCCCGGACGCTCTTGTTGCTTCCTGTCCAGTCGTCGGTCGACCGAGCCCAGGAGGGTCTTGAGGATGGTCGCGCCCTGGAGCTTGGGCATGGGCGCGCCGGGCACCGTGTCGAACGAGACGGTGTCGACGATGTCCCGCACCTCCTTGCCGTTTTGGTAGCCGAGCTCGTCGTCGAGTTTCTGAAGCGCCTCGGCCGCGTTTTTGTCGCCGCCGACCTGGAAGAACTGGATGCCGACCTGGGTCATGGGCGCATTCAGCTTGTCCAGCTTCTCAGCGATGGGTATGATGGCCCGCTCGGGCTTGTCCGAGGCGGCCCCGTCGGTAATGACGATGAGGTTCATTGGCTTCACCGAATCCCGTTTCTTTTCCTTGGCGTAATAGTCGACATACGGCGTCAGGATATCCCTGATCCTCGCCTCGGTGGGAGTCTGGCCGTTGGGGTAGACCTGTTCATCGAAGATGATCTCGATCTGCTGCGGCGATTTGACGTTGGTGAATCCGCTCGGGGCAACGCCCGCAGAGGGATCGCCCGGATTATTGGTTTTGTAGTTCATGAAGTAGATATCGATGCCATCGGTGTCATGTTTCATGCTGATAGGAAGGATAGCATTCAGCACGTGGTGGACCTCGTCCCAAGAATTATTATGGGACATGGAGCCAGAATCGTCAATGAGGAAGACGGTGTCGAACTTTGCCAGGAACTTGTAGGGGTCTTCAGGGGTGGAGACGTCGGCGGCTGTGAGTCCTCGGTAAGCAGATTGGCTTGGGACATCGTTGGATCTGGGGTTCGCTGGGAGTTCTGCACCTTCTGCTGTATACCCAGTCCCTGAGGCTGGCCCGGCATGAGCCGACTGGCTTGGGGCATAGTTCGCTTGGGGGCTGGCTGGGAAGCCATCGCTTGTCGCTTTCTTCTCATCCCTCGTGTAGGCTGGCCCGCCATGAGCCGGCTCAGAATAAGCGGGCGGGGCCTGGTCATAAACCTCCTCGTTCCCCCCAAAGCTGCCCTTGCTGCTACTGGATTTGTTGAGACTGACTTTACTCAAGGTCCTGGAGAGGAAGTTGCTCGAGGCTTGGGATTCTTGGGTATACTCCTCCTGAGAGGTAGCAGATGATCGACGTGAGAGGGGCGATGTGATCCCTAGAAAAGACCGACGTTGTGAAGACGGCGGTGTTTGAGGGTCCGAGAATGGGTTATTGGGGTTATAGTCGGCCATGATGGTCGTTTGTTGACGTGGTGGCTGCTGGTTTTCCTGCTTGATTTGCTGTAGGCTCTGCTCGATAATGTCTGGTCTGGTCGAGGACAGAATGAATCTACGGGTGTGGAAAGCGAGGGAGGAGTTGGTCTTTGGTTTTTGTAAGAAGATGAGTACCCTAGTAGCCCCGGTACCGTGTCACAAGACAAGGACTGTACTGTACTTGCTGTGACGCAGGGAACCAACAAAATTGGATTCGTTGGTTTGCAGTTTCCGGATGATAAAGCGGCAACGAGGGCCAATCGCGTGGCTTCTAGGAATGTGTCTTAAATGAAGTTGGCCCCAAGACAAGCCGCGTAAAGGGTAAGAGTTTGCGGCAAACAAAACCAACTTGGATAGCAGCGATGTATGTATACCGATGTGTGTAAACCTAGGGGTAGGGAAACCTTGATCTATCTTGGAGTGATACCTAGGTAAGTAGGTAGCGATACTTCTCGGTCTCATATATGTATATGATGATGATGACGATGGTTTGATGATGGCTTGTGAAACAGAAGTCGCCGATGTTCGCCTTCTGAAGACAAAGAATGCCTCGTGGTCAACCGCCCACTTCGCCTCGCCTGACTAATGGATCTTGAGGCACAAGGAGACCACGCGAAACGACCTCGTCTAATGATTCGATACGTGGGGAAGTTCTTCCTAGACAGCACCGGGAAAGTCAATGTGAGCTCTCTTAGGTGGCTGAGACTCGTTAAATTGAACCTAATGAAGAGATGGATGAGATGAGGTTCATCGAAGTCACCTGCAGCCGGCAGCTCAGCCCTGCAAGACACACAGCCCCTCACTGACTTCATGCAGGTGTACGGAGTGTGATTGCCGGCAAGACAAACATACTTCGGTTGGTTCAGTGCCTGCCTAGATCGGTGATGGGTTAGTAGCTGTTAGCCGTAGAGTGCCCCGTGGGTGAGATCACTATGTAGTCTTATCCCGGGCGGCTGTGCGAGGCTGAGTATTGGGGCTGTGTCAAAGGCATAATAATCTCGAACCAATCCACGCCACGTGCAGTTGGGGGGGCATACTGCCGCCTCCAACCGGATATTAGATAGGTGTAGTTTTGCAAAAGCTTGGTCATCCCAACTCGATACTGATCACTCCCAACGCGACGGCTCGCATGTTTTGGCTTGGTATGTGCCGAAACCCGAACTCCCGGATTCCTAGATTATAGGCTGTCAGCGTCGGACAGTCAGACTGTGTGTGTGTGCCAAGGGCGAAAGGGCAAGCAAGCTTCAAGCGAGGCATTCACACGCCGAAATGGTTTCTCCACTTAGAAGAAACCCGTGTAGTCAACCCTGTAGATGGGTGTGAATGCGCCATAGGCGCCATGAAAGAAAGATGGTCAGATTCCCATCAGGCAAGGCGTGGTAGGAAATCAACGCTTCTTATATTTCCGTCCTCAGAGTCCGAGCCATCCCACGAGACAGGCGCCCGGGAAGGCTGAAATCTGTCACAACCTTATCATGCTGATGTATCTCCATGGCCGCCTCTGACGCCACCTCACCCGCCTCCCTTCAACCCCCAAAGGAATCTTCCTGATCTGTCGCGACCGTGTAAGCCGAGCACCAAGACCCCCCGAGTAACAGGTATCTCTAAATAACCTGATCATTCGGTCGAATGAACCTGTTACGCCCCTCGTTATTCCTCTATCCATCTTAGCCACCTCTGATCAACCCCAGAGAGGAGCTGTGACCTCGACAGCCCGCTCGACAACCGCCCTAACCCTGTCGGCGAACGCTTTCTGCGCACACTCCACTTCCAGATCCTCGAGCCAGACCGTTGCCACCATCTTATCAACCTTGATAGTTACCCCCGGAACGGGAATCCCTCTCTTGTGCAGGCGCTCGAGTTCCGCCTTCTGCCGCAGTTCCAGTAGCCGCTCCTCCTCCTCCTCGTCATCCGATAATTCCATCGACGCATCTGAATCAGTACCATCATCATCTACCTTGATCTTCTTCGCTTTCTTATCTTTCGTCAGGGGTGGTAGCTTGGGTAGAGCGACGGGCGCCACCGCGTTGGTTCCGAACTGGGCTTCGAGGAACATAAAGAGCCGCTCCAGACGCTCCTCTGGGCTCAGGTTGGCATGCGGATTGCGCGCCGGAAGCTCATGCGAGTGCGAGTGATTGTTTCCGGTTTCTGTTCGAGAAATCAGTATCTGAAAGGTGAGAGTACTTCGTATCATACTGGTGACTTACGTTTAACAGCCGCAGGGCTGCTCTCCACGGACAACAAGACGGCCATGACAGTATCGGCTATGCCGTCGTTGAGCATATTACCCTCCCATTCTATTTCAACCTCCCCGTGATTGCGAAATCGTACTGTAATACAACCCATGACCAGATATGCTGCAGCGGTCTGGGATGTCTCTTCATCCGCAGCAGCGGCAAGGGTGCCATTTCCATTAGCCTCGTCACTCTTGGGTTTACTGACCGGTAACTCTTCGACGGTGCTGAACACGCCTCGGAGAGCCCACTCGATCAAGTCGACCCCCGCTGCGCTGAGAGTGAAGCGCTGTCGGCACGCGATGGTAGATGTTGTAAGGCCTGCATATTCGCGCAGATCCTCGGGGTCCATGAGGGACATCTTGAAATCATTCTGAACGATGACACCAGAGACCAGTTCCGGCGCCTGATCGTCTGGAGCCGGAAGTTGTCTTGGTGCGGGAATAGACGCAAGTTTACCAACTACTTTGGCTACTTTATTGGTTTTGAACGGGATCCGTAGCTCTTCGCAATTCCTAGGACTGAATACCTTCACCTTGTCCGTCTTGGCCGAGTTTAGGGATAGCAGTTTGGACTTGAGCCTCATCATGTTATGTTGCTCACCATGAACAAGAATCTATACAAAGTTAGCCAAGTCAACAGAAGCTCTATGGGCGATTGGACTTACCACGACAGGAGCACCAACTTCCTCGATGAACTCCCTGTTCTCCTGCCCATCGACATGTGCGGCAAAAGAGTATTCGGCAACGCTGCACCTGCGAGGAATCATCACCTTCTCACTGTCGCCGCCTGGGGCCCTCCGGACGGCGTTGGTATTCCTGGACATGACTGCCTGGATCTGATCCGGCTCTTGTACGATCTGCTTCGCCATCGTTCCTTCGACACTGTAACCAGTAATGATAACGCCGTTCTTGTCATTCGGGGCCCATCTCTCGAGAAGCTCGCGGCTGACTCCGTTCTGCAACATACCTGGACTAGCTAGCATCACACAGCCGCCCACGTCATCGAACCGGTCAAGATTCTTCAGTGATCGAATGAACTTGAAGTCCCAAGGCCCTCCTTTGCCGCCACCGTCGCCGGCAGCCTCCGCTTCTGCCATCCGTTCGCGGAACAGACGTTTGATGTTGTCATTCATCGCCCCCACGTAGGTCTGGTATACCATCATACACTTTCTAGCTAGATTGCTCGCGTAGTAGATAGGTATCTTTTGATATTCCTGATGCTTGCCCCAATATTCATCCAGGATCAAAAGTAACTCCTGCGCCCGACCGAGTGCGAAGACAGGCATCAGGACCCGCCCACCGCGATTGAGGATACCTGTGATGGACTTCATCAAAGCTTGCTCCCTCTCGAGTCGAGGGACATGCGTCGAGACTCCGTAGGTGGATTCGGTGATAAGAACATCGATCTTGACGCCGCGGGGTACTTCGGCAGAGACCAAATGCCGATCCTGCTCCCTCGAGTAGTCCCCCGTGAAAAAAATGCTTAAGCCGGCTATTTCGATCAGAAACATGGCAGCCCCCAGAACGTGGCCAGCAGGATAAGGGGTGATGCGAATGGATGAGATGGTGTGCGTGGTATGGTAGTCAATGGCTTCGATCTGGGGGAAGGTGTTGAGATGGTCTTGTTCGGTGTACACAGGCTGCGACGTCGGGTTCGAAGAGGTATTCCCGACGCGCACGCTGTCCTGAATAAGCCATTTGTATATAGCTTTCGTAGGATGGGTCATGAAAACCCTCCCTCTGAAGTTGGTCTTGGCTAGTACGTAGGGAAGAGAGGCGGCATGATCAATGTGGAAACTAATGGGTGTTAGCAGTGACTCTCCATCGTGAGAATGACATGGGAAGGGAACTAGGCGAAGATCACAAGGTCGAGAGGGCTCAAGACTGAGGCAACGGGATAATATGTTGTATTGATAGCTGGTTACATAGATCTGTATCGCTGCAAGGCGAGGGAGGTTTCAGGGCAGTCAAGACGACGGCTACACTTTTGCCTATCCACATGCAACCGTTTCACGTCCTTCGCCAAAAGTCATAAGGAGCCTCCGACCATACATGATCCTCAGATATTACGATAGATAGAATAGGAGGGGTTGCTTACTGGCTGATGAGGAGAACATCGACGGTGCTGAGGTCGAAATCATCGAAGAAGGGGAGCCCAGCGAGGCCATCGTATGCAGGGTGTTGGCCGGCGTCGAGCTTTATCACGAGTCTTTCGTTAGAATACAGAACACAGTGAAAAAAACTGTCTCAGGAGCTGCTAGATGTGAACTTACCATGACAGTCTTGCCCTTGTACTGTATAATGTGACAAGAGCGGCCAACCTCGTTGCCACCGCCCAGGCAAAGAAACATGAGCTCATCGGCAGGATCGACAGGCTCATCAGGGGCATCTGTGGCCATGGCAGAGGCTTTTCGCTTGGACGCCATGGTATTGTGGTGATTTGGTATAGACTAGATGGTTGCAAGGTATCGATGGTTGTTTATGGACGGTATAGGTTGCGGTTGCTAATCACGAAAGCATGACAAGCTCGCATCGCATGCTGGGTATTTCACCACCATGGAGAGTGGAAAGAAATCGAGTCAGCGCGGAGTCTGAAGTCTTTGTTTCTCCGAAGATAACTCTGGGACGTGGTCGCGAGGTGCCAGCCACACGGGGGATGTATGAGTGGTTTGATTCTTGTTGATGTTGTCGCGTCGTTGAAGTTGTTGAAGTTGTTGTCATGCACAGGACAAGGACACTTGCTCACAGCCCTGTGAGAAAAGAATAGAAATGCTGTACTTCGTACGGAGCATTGAAGCTCTAGATCTCCACTATCTAAAGTGGCTTAGTCTCCATGCAGTTAGCAGAGAAGATACGTACCCAGATCCACCTACTAGCACCCGTGGACCCAATTGAATCCATGGATGAGAGCTGAGGCTGAACGGCGAGTTATTGT
The DNA here is from genome assembly GCA_022376275.1 of Xylariomycetidae sp. FL2044. NCBI lineage: Eukaryota > Fungi > Ascomycota > Sordariomycetes > Xylariomycetidae sp. FL2044. The sequence continues at coordinate 706,695 of JAJNOH010000019.1, forward strand.
TCCGATATCTCCGAGTCCCCTTTCAAGAGCCCTGAGGTCCACTCTGATTGCCCCAAACAGTGATTTGGGAGACCCACCATCGAGGAAAAGCGGAGTCCGTGCGCCTACAACACCAAAGATTTCGATGTGCCTGCTGCTGCTGCTGCTGCTGCTCCTGCTACTGCTGCTGCTTCTGAAGGTGTCAGGCTGCAGTACGGAGTAGCTTTCTCTACATGCTACAACATTTCTTCTCCACGACTTCGTCTTTCGCACAATAACATCCACTACACCAACGATCTGCCTTGCGCCTTCGACTGTGCTCGCGACGAAATCCAAACCGAGTGTCCCCTCTTCATCTCCCCGTATCTCATATTTGACGCGCGATCGCGGCATCGCGGCATCATACCAGAGCTGGCAATCGACCATCCGAGAGACGCCGAGCACCACGACCAAACAACTTATATCCTTCTAGGTTCCTCTGTTGGCGGATGGGTGCCTGCAAGCACATCTCCACAAGCTCTCTGCGCCTCTGAGGCATCTGAGAGCTTGTGAACAATCCACCTTTCTTCTTCCCGACTCCAACTTCTCGCCTTCCATCAGTTCACCACTCTCCCACAAGGCCAGACTGTCAAATCTCACTCCATCATGTCGCAGCCACCACCAGTCATGGCCCCTGTGAGGCATATATCCCCTCCTCAGCATTCGCCTTCTCCCGTCGCAGCAGTCCCCCAGGCGGCGCACCATTTCCTAACCAACAACAAACCCAAGACGTCTCCAGGTTCCCCCGCGCAGCCGCCATCGCCTTACCCGCCTTATGGAGCAAGTCCAGGACCTACCACGCCTGGCTCAGCTAATCCGACGACTGGTTTGGCTGCGTCCTCTGTTCCGTTCCCGCCCAGTATACAGAACCCACCGAACTCGAATAGTATGACGACGCCCTACACCCAGAATAATTACCAGACCAACGGTGGCCGAGCGCCTTCGGTGGGAACGCCGACTGCAATAAATACCCTATCCATGCCTTCTCCCGTAATAGCATCACCTAAAGTAGCGACGCCTCCACCTGCTACGCCCACCAACGCGCCTGGGACCTACTACAGCAATGCTCATTTCGCATCCATACCTCAACCAACAACCGGCAACATGGGTCCTCCGGCGATCAACACCTCTTCCTTGGATCGGTCATCCTCGAAGCCAAGCACTGCGAAAGAGACTGCCTATGATATGGATGACATGCTCGCCGGTACAGGCATTGATCTGGATGAGGAGACCGAGCAGCTGAACAAGATAGAATTAAACAGAGGCTATGGGCAATACCCCCCCGGCGCAAGGAGTAGTTTCTACGGGACCGGTCCGGCTTCCCAAGCCGCCGAACAGAGTCAGGAGATGAGCCAGGAAGAGTTAGCAGCGCAGAGCGCGGATCTTGCTTGGAATGAGGCAGCTGCGCGTCTCGCCGTAACCAGAAGTCAGGAGATGCGCCAATACCTGCTCGAGCCAGGCATCTTACACAAGAAAATGCACGATATCACACAGCGGTTCGGGCTTGCCTTGAACTTGGACCTGAAGCCCGGCTCCCAAACCAAGTACATGGGTAAAATGGATCCTCCGCACGAATTTCCAAAACCAGAGATCAAGGTATCTTTCAAACTCTGTCCAGATGGTACTCGTGTCCAGACCATGGGCTCATTCATACCCAAAGATGCGCACTTGGTCGATCAGATCGCGCTCTTGTCGATTAGTACGAAAGAGCACATACGCTCATTGCTGGGTGACGCGAACAAAGTTGCTACGACGCGACAGCGAACCGCGCATGGTCAGGTACCTCCGGAATGGGTAGATGCCGCGGTTCCCCATGGGTCCCTGGTGAACGGGACGGGCGGTGAGGTCTTACGGACGGGTGCAGAGAGTGCAGTCAGTCCACGCACTAATCCACTTAAGCGTAAGGCATTCCCTTTGTCATCTTCTACCGCCGTCGTATCTAACATAAACTCAGGGTCTGCGGACGAACTTGACAATGGACTTCCTACCCCCGTTTCAGAAGCCTCTCCGAGCAACTATGTGGTGGATGCTTTGCTCGGCTTTAGCAAGGATACCCAGAACGTCGAAGAGATTAGGCTTAAAAAACGACAAAAGCGCTTGGAAGAAGCGGCAGACAAGGAGAAAAAGAACGGAGATGGGACATCGAGACCTGGGCTGGCGGCGCCGGAGCAGGCAGAAACGAAGGCACCGACCAAGAAGGAGAGCAAGAAAGCGGCAGCGAAAGTAGCTGAGGCTGCAAGCAGTACGACAGTGAACGATACTCTGAGCCTCTTCGCGGGAGGGAAGAAAAAGAAGAAGTACGCCTGGATGCAGGGCTCTGGCAGCGGAGCCAGTACACCTCGACCTCTTGGGCTTGGGGCTGCCGGCCCAAGCACGCCAGGCAGCACGGCTGGCGGAACCAGCAAAGCAGCACCCGGTCCTCTGACTAAGGGGAGCGCCCATCCACTCGGTCAGTTCCGCGAAGATTCAGCCAGGGGCAAGAACATACAGCTGCGTGACTGGGTAGTCACTTTAGAGTCCAATGGCTTCGACTCCAGGACGCTACAGCATGCGTACGACAAAATGGACAGGTCAGATTACGGTGACAAAGTTGCGACGAATTCGCAGCTGTAACAAAAAAAAAAGCTATATGCAGTACACTTTTTCAACATTCAGCCAGGCGTTCTTGTAAAGGGGCATAGGGGTGGCATCACTGGTTTCCTGCGCTTGATTTATTTTTTTCTCCCCAGTACCCCCAACCGGAAGGAACGCCGTGGCATGCTAAGAAGGTGCATGCGAGGCATTGAAGCTAGCGTGGTCCTTGTGAGATAGAAAATAAGAGCATAACCGCAAGTCCATGATTCCCCGTTATGCGTGCGATGCAGGCTATCGTATGTGACTTGAATCCATGTGCAAGTATCGGACCGAGGTAACAAATTCGCGGATTCTGTCACTCCTACTTGTACAACACTATTGGAGTTTGCATAAACTCTCAAGCCTCATCGCGCTCAGGTAAAAGAGTAACGACACGGCTGATCGTCCAGCTTCGGTCCTCCTGGGACGACAGGAATCCGGGCAAAAGGGGAGCGGAGACATTACTGTACGCCCGGTACCCACCACCACCTCCTCCTCCTCCTCCGCCTTGGCATTTCCGTCACGTCTTATCAACATCCCGCCTAACCCACGTCGCCCCATTGAGTCCTGGGGTAAAACCCTCCTAAACCTATTTACCGGTAGTCCACCTCCTTATTCACACCCATCACAGTATCCATATCACACACAACGGCTCGGCAAGAAGAAGAGAGGTACCATATCATTATCATATCATATTATTCCGTGCCCAAGGAAGAAGATTATGGCGAAAGCGGTAAGTAGGACAGCCGTATCTCATCATCCACCTACCCATACCTCAAACAATAATCCTCCCTCCCGTCCGTCTATCCGTCAGACGTACGGACAACAACAACAACATCATCATCTATCATTATAGGCTTCTACCTATATCCTATCTGAGCCCCCATCTTTTTTCTCTCTTCTCACTTACAACCCTCCGGGAAAAAAAACAGGCAATAGGACAAATATGCTCCTCCAACTCCATGACCCACAACCTCGAGCAGTGCGTCGGCCTCGTGGGCCGCGCTGCCCGGGCGGGCGCCCAGGTGCTCTTCCTGCCCGAGGCCTCAGACTACGTGGGCACGAGCCCGCAGGAGTCGCTGGCCCTGGCCCGGACGGAATCCGAGTCCCCCTTCGTGCGGGGCCTCCAGGCGGCCGCGGCCCGGAACCGCATCGCCGTGCACGTGGGGATCCACGTACCCGTGTCCGTGGTTGAGTCTTCGTCTTCGTCTTCGACTTCTTCTTCGACTTCTTCTTCGGCAGCAGCGGCAACGGGCGGAGGAGGAGGGGTGAAACCGAAGAACCCGGTTATGCCTACGGTACCCATCTCTCCGGAGACGGAAACCGAGACGAAGACAGAGAACAAGAAACAACAACCAACGAGCATAATAATAACCAAGCTCTACAACCGCACCATCTACATCCAGCCCACGGGCGCCATCGACCCCTCGGCCTCCTACTCCAAGCTGCACCTGTTCGACTACCCGGCGGCCTCGCTCGTCGAGTCGCGCAGCACGCAGGCCGGCGCCGACTTCGCGCCCCCCATCGCGTCGCCCGTGGGTCGGCTGGGTAGCCTGATCTGTTTCGATCTGAGGTTTCCCGAGGCGGCGCTGCGGCTTACCACCACCACTAACCAACCCCCATCCCCATCAGCTCCAGCCCAGATCCTCCTCTACCCTTCCGCCTTCACCATCCCCACCGGCCGCGCCCACTGGGAACCTTTACTCCGGGCGCGCGCCATCGAGACCCAGAGCTGGGTGGTGGCGGCGGCGCAGGTGGGGCGGCACAACGACAACGCCGCCTCGGCCTCGGTCAGGACGAGCTACGGTCGGAGCATGGTCGTGGACCCGTGGGGCAAGGTGGTGCTGGAGTTGAAGGGCGTGGTTCCTCGGGTCCTCCCTCGACGACAGGCGAAGGAGGAAGGTGGTGATGGTGATAACAAGCGTGAAGGTGATGAGGAGGAAAAGGAGGAGGAGGAAGAAGAGGAGGTAGTAGAGTGGGAGGCCGAGGAGGGAGCCGTAGGTCAGCTCGGGATCGTGGATGTGGATTTGGGGCTCTGGGAGAAGGTTAGGGAGCAGATGCCGCTGATCAGACGAACGTAAGTCAATTCTTTTCTCTCCTCCGCCTTTTAATTCTCCTTGGGATTATTGATGGTGCCCGAGTCTCCCTCCCCCTGGTCCCATTTTTCTTTCTACGAGAGAATACGGGATTACATTTTTTTTTGGGGGGGGACCCTACTAATGTTTTCGCAGCGACGTGTATCCGGAGATTTGAGCGGCATTGATAGCCACAGGACTACAGCACTACTAGGATTTGAGAAGGTAACAGAAATAATGGACTTGATGACTTTTGTTTATTGGCTACACTTCAAAGCGTTGTGAGTGCCCAGTCTGGCTGTCATTCAAGTCATCGGACCATTTTCCTCACGATTATATCCTCGAACCCACAGACATCTATTCGCCTCGAGTGAGGGACACACCGAGACAGAAGTTGGCCATATATTTCCCTTGTCCTGCCAAGCAGTCGTTGGGCAGAATCAGAACTTTAAATGGCCCCTCTGTCTAAGTGGCAAAGCAACTATGACCATTTCCCCTCTTGCGGTATCCTTCGCGTGGGGCATTGGCGCCCATTTCTCGATGGCATCAAAAGACAAATCTCATAAACGTCGCTTGTGATGAATCGTGATGCCGAATTCCAGCAACACATCGACCCCTTTTCGAATGACCGCTGTACGCCAATGTGTTGTGCCCGGGGTGCCGCTAGTTCCGTAGGACTGAAAGGCACTGACTGAACTGTTCATTTTCTTTACCAACTCCCCCTAGCAGAAAAAAAAACCGATTCCCTGCCATCATCCTATAATTACACAGTATGGGTGTCTTTCGGGAGTAGGGGTAAGATGACGACATAGGGTTGTGGGAATATATGCAAGTCGCCGAAAAGTAGTAGAAGAATCAACTGATCGAGAGTGCGAGCAGCTGAAAAGCAGGACTCCAGTAGGCAATGCCATCGAGTTCGTCAAGAGCATTATCGTATTTCTCATCATCGTGATGCGCCGGGGGTCGAAGAATGAACGGGTTTTCTCAACATAACCGCCTACTGAGGCATCTGTTGATAAGCCTGTTGCTGGTGGAAACCGGAGCCCCGACCTCGATAATTATAGGCGCCACGACCTCGACCGCGTCCACGTCCTCTGCCACGGTAGCCACCGCGGAAATTGCCATCGACGCTTCCTTGGCCAAAGGTCTCCATGTTCTTGCGCTGTTCCTCACCCCGCCACTCGCGGCCGCCCGGCTTTTGGCCACCGTTCTCGGCACGCTCCCTGGACTCACTGGAGATGTTATCAAAGAAAGATCTTGTCTTGTTGTAGGCTGTAGGTGCCGATAGATCAGTCGACTCTTGGGACTCGGTTGTAGTTCCGTTAGGGACTTCATTGACGGGTGACCCGGCAATGGCCTCCTTCAGTAGATCATCCTTATTGAACTTCGCATTCGAAGTCTGGAAATCGAAATCAACGTCGGGGACAGCAATCTTGGCCGCTCCCCCACCCCGTCCGCCTTGGCCTCGGCCTCTCCCGTTGCTGTGTGGTTCCCGCTGCTTGGCGTTAATCCGCATCTCGTCGACTTTCTTGGTCAAATTATCCAAAGCGGGGCTCTGGGTAAGATTAAGACCAGAAGTTGCGGGTTGTACAGGAGCATTGGCAGACCCCTCCAGTCTGGCCATCGCGACAGCAACAGCAGCTTTTGCAGCTTGAGTAGCATCTTTGAGAGTGGCAGCGCTCGTTGCAGCATTGGCCTGGTCACTAGAAGGCTTGACAGAAGCAGTCGCAGCCGTGATTTGAGGGCCCGTCTTGGAAAGGATAGAAACAGGAATTGGTACGGCGGGTGTGATACGGTTATTCTTATTCTTTGGGCCATTGGGAGGTCTAGCCTCGACAGGACTGACAACGGGTTTACTAGTGGCTAATGACTCTGCTGTAGCCTTGACTTCAGCAGCTGTTGGCTTGGACTCGACAGGGGGGGTAGGCGCAGGGCCAGTCGGAACGGCTTGAGTAGGTGGCTGTGGCTGGGGCTGCCCAAAAGACTTAGGATCCGAAGGCAACTCAACCGCGGGGGTACCGACCGCTCTCTTATTCTGGTCGGCTCTGGCGCCAATGGGAGTCGGCTTGTTATCTTGCTGAGGGGTTCCTCTCATGCCTGGAGCAGGTGGACCTTGGGGGCCAGGAGGACCGGGAGGTCCAGGCATCCAGCCATTCCATGGACCAGGTCCAGCGGGCGGGAAGCCTTGACCGGGGGGAAACCATCCAGGAGGCGGAGGGTAAGGCATTCCGCCAAATCCCTGCCCAGGTCCAGGGCCCGGACCGGGACCACCACCTCGTCCCCATTGACCAGGAGGCGGATAGAAGTGGTTGGGTTGGTACGGAGCTTGACCGAAGCCGGGAGTTCCAGCACCAGGTGGGGGTCCGGGGACATGACCAGGTTGAGCAGCAACGCTAGGAGGTGGAGGGGGACGCGTTTGACCCTAAATAAACGAGACACGCGATCAGCTATCTTCCAGTACAAGAGTGTGGCAGGAAATCTAGAAATCGAGGCCCAGAATTGGCTCAGAAGGAAGGCAACGGAAATATCAACACGATGTTGTTTGCGCAGTTCAGACAGTAATTGTTTTAACATCCGAAATGTTTCGTCATAGACTATGGGCGAGACGGGTTGCAATGGGAATAGACTTACAACGATAGCAGGGTCATTGGGCACTTTGGGAGGCTGATTCTCCTTGGGGGCGGCAGGTTCCTCGATGCGCAGATCCTTCACATCGCTACCTCGAAATATGATATATTCAAAGATCTGATCAGAGCCTGGCATCTCATCTGCAGGGTTGTTGCGACGTCCTTCGGTGCCGAAGGACTTGACATTTTCGAGCGAGACTCTCGAGTTCTCGGAGTCGATCTCGTGTAGGATACCCTCATAGCTAAATACGTTCCATGAGCAAGCTTGTTGGAAGACAAAAGTCGAGGAGAAGCTTACCGAATGTCACTCTTGGAGATTAAAGATATGCGCGAACTGTTTTCGTCATCGGGTTAGCAGATGTACGCGTGCGAAGAGCACACCAAGGCTACGCGATGCTGGAGACACGTACCCTATGAATTCGGACATGGTTGGCAGAAGGTGCCAGCGATCGTCATTCGACAATCACCAGCACTTGGAATTGATGGGGAAAGGAAATAGAAGGAAAGGAGGGAAGGCGGTCGCTTGCGCAATGGCGTGCTCGCGATGGCTGTGTGTGGATGGTTGTTGTGTGTGCAAGTAGGTAGAACGTTGGTTGGTGAATGAGAGAAGGCTGAAAATTGGAAGGGCAAATTTGGATGCCACAAGCTCAGGTAGGGACTATTGTGGGGAAGTTATCCGCAGCTGGTGACACCTGGTGACAAGCAGGATTTACTGTCCTGTGATTAGCTGGTGCCCCGGGCCGGCTTGTAATTTGGATGAGATCATCTTCGTCATTCGCATTTGCCATGCACGTCAGGGGATACCTCAACACCTTGAGTCAACTGACAAGCAGGACAGTTGACTGATTCTGCTGATTTGAATCAGGCTCAAAGTGTTTCACACGGATGTGAATGATACCTACCATGTAGGTAGTTTGCGTGTTTCTTATCAATCTCTTCATATGGAGGCTGGTCTGTTATGGTACATAAGCACCTGGCACCCTCGAGCTCGTAATAAACCCAATTCTATCTGAGCTGACAGCATCGCTGTCATGCAAGATGTTATGAAGGGGGTATCGTCCTTTCGATTAACCTGCTCCTAAACCGATTCTCTTTGGATCATTCTAGTATAAGACCGAAGAGAGTGTTTTTCGGGCATCAGGGTTTGACATTGTATGCCGTGTAGCTACACCCTTACATAGAGGAAATTCACTTTCCACATCTCCTATCTGAGTGACATACCAACAGATCATTCACTCCCGGAACTACTTGTGGTGTCATCCAAAACCTCCCCATCCTCAGGCCCTTGCTCAACCGATCCTCCGTCTTCCGCATCACTGGAAGACTCATTACTAGATGCATACTCGACAAGACCAGCGCGTTTTCTTTTCCTTTCTTTTTGGGTTTTAGGTCTCTCCTCCAGGATATATCCATATGGCAACGACACCACGTAGCTGGGAAGGACGTATATCGTGGGGAACTCAATGATCTCGAGACCCGGAAGCAGCGTGGCTAATTGGTCTGTCGGCTCCAACGGTATGAGTTTGCAAGGTTCGTTGGAAGGCGTGTTCGGCTTTTGAAAAAAAAACTTATATCGACCCATCTCTTGCTCATCCTCGGCGGACCTGTTCCACGCTCCAGCAGTCTGGTCCTGCATCGAACATGGAGTTGTCCGCCAGGCAGTAGTCCGGACGTCTTGCTCCATATCGCCAGATTTTTGTAGATATCTTGACGCCTTCCTCTCCTCGGCACGCTCGTCGTCCCCAAGTTGCCAATAACGATGGTAATTCCGGCTCTCCTTGTAGCCGATGTAGAGAGGTGTCTCATCGAGTATTTTGTGTAAAATCCTCCTCTTAGGTTTTTCATCTTGCTCCAACTCCAGCCATTCGATCTGCCAGTTCATAGTACCAGTGCGCTTGTTCCAAGTTGTCCTATTCTCCTTGGAGCGGGTCATACCGTATGGAAGGCATGAGACATATATACCAAGTGTCCTCATGCGCTGAAATGAGTTTCGATCCCATCTTTTGGTGCTGTTTTCGAGAGTGGTTTTGCCCCTGCTCTTGCCTTTGTGCAATCGAGCTCTCTTGTTAGGGGGTGGAAGGGTGATGTTTTGCGGTATGATTTCGCGTTCTTCTCGTAGTATCTTGTCGGCCAGTTCGACTGAGCGCTCGATTTTGGTTAGAAAGTTGTAATCATGGTCGATGCCGGCCTCGGTTCTGAGTTTTTCTCGTGGTATGAAGATGGTGGGGTCACGTTCGCCATTGCAAGAGGACCAGTTCTTGTGCTTCTTAACGCAGGACAAGGAACAGGTTTTCGCTTGACATCTTGGACATTTGTATTTCGGTGCCTGAGTGTGGCAGATGGTGCAGAGTGATGTCAGCAACGGGTCTGCCATGGTGGGTAGTCGCTATTCGTAGGGGGGGCTCTGGTGAAAAGAGGTTGGTCGATGACAAATTGATTGAAATATTGTATCAGGGTAGAAGCTGTATTTTCTGTAGCAGCCTCGAGACTGGAAAAGTTATGAAATGTATGTATATTTACAGGATGAGCGCGCCGCTGCGACGCGAAGCATTCCTCTACTGCGTAGGTATTTCTATCGATATCTAGCCGTGGCTTATCTTATCAGTCTGCGTCAACCCTGGAACCTGCGAGTAGAGCGACGGAGTTTAAAAGAAGCTTTACGCCGTGGCGGCCAAGGTTGCTAAAAGGTACCGGGAGGTCTACCCTTGCAGCCCTGGAATATCACCGTCTTCCCCTAAACCATCACCTGCAATCAGTCAATGCGCACATTCAAGTGTGAAGCCGGCTCGGAAACCATGAAGGAAGGATAGCTGCTTATTAAAAAATCTCTGCAGTATACCGCCGGTATGCTTCCTTCATCGCCATGGTATCGTACGAGGTCAATAAGTCTGCGAATCGTTCAACAAATCTACTTGAGGGTCCGGATGCCGTCTGCCGTCTGCCGTCGTCCCCCTGTGGATCCCAGACGGACCATACGATTGAATTTGAAAACCGTTCCATAGTATCAGGGTTTTTTTTTTCCTCTTCTTTTTTCTCTCTTTCTCTCTCTCCATGATCTGGATCTTTTCTAGCTCTCTTGAAATTATCATGGCCTCCCGTCAGGCCACAGCGTCCCATCGACAGAGTCCAAGATTCGGTAGCATTCGGAATAACTACGAGCTTAGCCGTGCGGACAAGGCCGATTTGAGTATTTGCAATCGTTGATCAGTTGTGAAACCCTACCAGCTATCACTAGGAATGGGAATTTGTCGATCATTATCGGTTTTCAGAAGAAGGGGCTTCGTCGCCAGTGGCCTCGAACGTCGACCTTGGGTGAGTGCAACGTTCTCCATGGAGCTTACTTCTTCGCTGTGCAGCCAAGGTGCCAGCCTGCCTGCCCTGCCTAGATCAATCGCTCGGCATACGCGCCTTGACTCTGCCCTGGAGACTTGGCTCTCTTGGAGCTCTCGTATTGTCATTGAGGTGCTCTTGGGATCCATCAAACATCGCAGGCAGGCGCATCGCCGACTTCACATCGTAAGACGACGTAGATGGCTGGAAAGGGCACGCCGTCGCATACCTTGGCATGCTGTAATACTTATCCGTACAATAGGCAGTGTCTCACGTTCTCTGGTGGTCTCATGACTGCAAGACATCACTAGCGCCACGTTCATGTGCCGTGGCGTCCTCACGAGTCTTCACAAAATTGAAAGACCCAACCATATCCGCTCTATCAGTCCGACTTGCCATCGCCGAATGGACCAGGGCATGAAAAGAAGGTATAGAAGGTATAGTATGCGTGATGCCCGTACCTGAGCGGCATACTTGGGCGGTCATTTCAGAGGAATATGCAACTAATTGGCCGGCATATGAAGGATGCATGCAGACCAACACACAGATCAAGTTTCGATATCGAGTCTATCCATTACAAATTGCCAGCGCAGGTGGGTGGTTGGATAGAAATCTGCATCTCTGTATGCAGGTGCAGGTTCTGTTTCCCAATCCTGATTTGATTCTCCTCAGAACTGGCTCAACACCATGGAAAATCCATGGCCGGTTCCGTTCTCAATCTCCCCTGTGTGACAACCGCACGGTAACAGAAGCCGAAGCAGTATCGATGGATAGATCGTGGAGATACTCGAGACCGCGAGATTCATGTTGTGCCAGCATCCTGAATGAGCAGGAAGACTCGCCAAAGCTCGTACACAACAGCACACAGGCTTGCATGAGAGGCGTTCTACCGTTTTAAGAGCTTTCAGTAAGAGAAATCCTTCATTTCCCCAAGGGGAACAGGTCGATGCATGCAAGCCACTCGAGAAGACAAGCCGTTTTGGAGACTAGGGTGGCAGGGTGGACAAAGCCCAACCAGTGCGCCACCAACCAGGATCACGACAGGGAATGAGTTTCTATCCCTCCAATAGCTGCATTCCGTCCCTTCAAGGGAGCTCACAGTATTCATCTGCATCTTCACTCTCCTGATTATCACGTTGGATTTCCAAATCCTTTGCTCGTATGGACACCCTTATTGTATCCAAGCCTAACCGCTTAGCACGGATACTTGCAATGGCAATCGAACGTTTCCCTGTCGACCTCCCGGCCCGTGTCGAATCATATCTGGTGATTCCAGTGGCCGGATAAACATGCGCGACGCAAACCGGCTGCAACCCTCTCTTGCAACCTTGCTTGGTATTGACCACAGGGCCAGAGCGATTGCCATCATGAACTGCATTAGGCCGTTTGGTCATGTAGCATCGGCCGCTATATTAAGTCGGCCTGGCTTCCAACAAGCCCAGAAACGAACCAATGGCGCTTTATGAAGTCAAGTGACCGTGGCCCGTCGGCTAGGCGAGTCTTGTGAGATCTCCAATGAGGAGTTACATCGTCGTGCAACTCACCCCGACGGCGCAGTTATTGGCTCCCTTTCCCCCCGGATTTTTCCCAGTGTGCAAAGTACCACGGCCTTATCCCAATGTAGCATCTGATCGCCCCCTTCGTGCGCCATCGCGACCAGACAGCCCAGGGGTTGTTGTCTCGCACCCTTCTCGTGATCCGACTTGGAATATTCACCGACAAATTCCCTTTCCTGTGTCTCTCCTTCTCGATCTGACTTATCCCGTCGTATTATTTCGTAGAATGGCCAGTTCTCGAATTCTGTTTTCAGATAGTACAGCACTACTGCATTTGCCCTGAAGTCTGGAGTGTGCCGTCGTTACAAGAGTCAACACATTCCAGGGGGAGGCTAGCCCGAGGGGATATTTAACTGCAACCCCAATTGCCGCTTTCATGGCTCGACACAGAAGTATATGCATCATCCCTTGACGCAACCCTGCCATACATAGCCGACGCCGGCCCTTGGGTTAAAGCAGACCATTTATCTTCTGTTCTTTTCCAAAATCATTCAGTAAGAGGCGGCACCCCTTCAACCCAGCTTGTTTTCTATCTTTCCAAACTATCGACTTACAAGGAAATGCAGCTCATCATGGGTCTACACCACGGACGCACAGGCCGGGCAGCAATACAAACTGGAGAAGACATAGTGGTCAGCCAGACTAAGCAAAGTCAAGTCAGGCCACAGAGACCGCATGCAAAATCACAGCCCTTCGACGCTGATGATCTGCGACGGAGACTCTACCGTGTCATCGCAGAGCAGGAGACCATCAAAGACCAGCAGCGAAAAGAGGCGCTCAGGATGATGGCGGCGGAGAAGGCGCGGCAGGAGCAAGCCAACAAGCCTACCTCCGAGGTCAGGGTGAAGAGCTTCGTGCCAAGGAGGGCAAAGGGAGAGACACCCCATGCAAAGGCACAACCGCTCGAGGAAAGCAGTAGCAACACAACCACCACCAACAGCAGCAGCAGAAGCGGCAGCATTGCCAGCGCCGCCACCACGTCATCGTCACAATCACAACCCAAACGCACAAAGTCAAGATCAATCCAAGACCGACTGCGGCGGAAACCTTCATCTCAGATCGAGCCCGAGAGAAGAACCGTAACAGTAGAGACAACAACAGCGCCGAACGACCTTAACGCCGTCGCCGAGGTCGAGGAGGGCCCTTACCGGCCCCAGACGGCGGCGGCGCAGTTCGTCCGGACGACGACGCCCAGCGTCATGCTGGCGAGCGGCCAGGCGGAGCTGCGGCACAGCGTGTCGCAGAGCGCGCTGCGGTTCCGGCTCGAGGGCGAGCGCGCCGCCGCCGAGGCCGCCGAGCTGAGCCTCGGCCGGGCCCGCAGCCTGAGGCGGACGCCCAGCAGCCGGCGCCAGGAAGGCGGCGGCGGTGCTGGTGTTGTCGTTGTTGGTGGTGTTAGTGGCGCGGAGCCTCCGCTACCTCGACAGGCCAGCATACGGCGCAGACCTAGCCGGAAGGCAACCAAGACCACCACGACCACTACGGGCTTTGTGAACCACAGCCGGGATCTCTCTTTTCTCGAAGACGACAAGGGCCAGCAACAGGAGCAACAACAGCAGCAGCAACAACAGCGGTTCATTAAACAGTTCCACATGCCGGCGATCACGGACCTCGGATACGGCGCGGGTGACGGCGGCCACATTGCTGCTGCTGCTGGTGCTGGTGCTGCTGTCGGCGCCGCCGAGAAGGCGTCCGAGGAGACGCTGGTCGTGGTCGACGTGGCGGCGGCCATGGAGCAGCACCAGCGCGTGGACTGGTCGCAGAGCGACGAGAAGAAGCGGAGGAGAAGAGGCTCATCGGGGGACAGAGCCGCTGCTACTGCCGCTACTGCCGCTACTGCCACGATGGTGGTGATGACGCGGACGAAGTCCATGTGGACACTGCGGGGCAAGTTGGGAGGAGGAGGAGGAGGGAGACAGCAGCAGGAAAGGCGGGAGGGGGAGGAGGAGGAGAAGAAGGGTGTTTCTTCTGCTTCTGCTGGTGGTACTACTAAGGTTGTCCATGTCATCGCGGAAGAGGAGAAGCAGGTGAAGGAGAAGGAGAAGAAGACCGTGTCGTCGTCTTCGCACAGGACACCCAGGCTCGGCGGCTTGTTGGGAAGGTTCAGGAGGTTGTGAGGGATATTGGATGAGGATGAGGAGAAGGGAAAAGGGGAGGAGACTATGAGGAGGCTGGGTTAGGATAGGGTAGGGCAGGGCAGGGTAGGGTGGAAACTGGGAATCGATCGGACTGGGGGTACTTACCTAGGTCATACCGAATACTGATACTGATACTGATACTGATAATACCATTTTTTTCGAATTTGTCAATCATCCATCTTTGTTTCTTTCCTCTTTTGAGGGGGTCAAGGGGCTGGTTTAGTTGGGATGACGAGTTAAAAAAAAGTTGATGATGGCAGTCAGGACGGCTGGTGGTATGTATGTTCAGTACAGTACAGTTACCACCTGGTCTACGAACTTTTTTACCTACCTAGGTTAGTCTAAAATGCACTGCTCGAGGAACCTCAAACGAGGGTTATTGTTGTCGTACATACATAATAGACTGTTTTGACCTGTTTTTACTTCGGACTGGTCATGGTGTTTTTTTTCTGTTTTTCTGTACGAGGTATAGACGCTCACAACTTTATCATAACGGGCCCCCGTCTTCTCGCGAGCCCTTACTTAATTAAGGATGACACCGGGGTCTCGTCAAAAACCGTAGAGGCCATTCTTCACTCCATACATAGGGTGGGGGTATCTTGAGAGATTTCTACCTAGGCGGAGTTCTACCTAAGAAAATGTTCCATGATCATCCATGTGTGACCGCATACATACGGGAATTCGCGACGTACCAAGATCAGATCTTCAACTTATTAATTCGGCGCAGGACCATCGTCTTTGATATACCGTCAAGATGGCCGGCCTGTCGAAGGATCTCACTAAGAAACTCGTTGCCTTTTGGATTCCTCGATCTATCTCGCTCCTGATAGCCTTGTTCCATCGTTCTGGGTCTTTTTTGGGTGTTAGTAACATCACTTGCATTCGCATCTGGTCTGGGAAGACGCGCTCCCCATAGAAATGACGACTTACTAGGAGATAGACATGGATAATCGCATCCGCTTCTGGTTTGAGGTCGGGCCTTGGACGTTATTGGCGTGGATAGCGGTGATCCATAGACGTGACGATGTTCAGTGCGAGGATG
Source organism: Xylariomycetidae sp. FL2044 (assembly GCA_022376275.1). Classification (NCBI taxonomy): domain Eukaryota; kingdom Fungi; phylum Ascomycota; class Sordariomycetes; species Xylariomycetidae sp. FL2044. Next base: position 722,091 of record JAJNOH010000019.1, read on the forward strand.
GCACAGAAAGGTGAGTGAGTCGAGACAACTTTATGGCCAGATGATCCGTCCAAACACCGTATTCGGCAGATGGGAGACAAGTTGGGATCCATGAAATTGGCAAATGGTGGCGAATACGGCCCTCGAGAGTTGAGAGCAGAGAATCGCCTTCAGATTGTGGCAGCTGGTCGATATCTGAGCTTGACACCTGAGTCTCGATTCAGGTCGGATCGGTAACGCCTTGAGATAGATATCGAAAGCGTTTCCACGGCCCCCAAAAAGTTCTTATAAGTCTTCTGTCTGCCGCGTGTCAGTAATGATTTATTATCTGGTCGCCCTTAAGCGAAGTTCGGGACTCACCAGACCAAAGCATCATTCGAGGAAGGAGAATAGGAGTATTGCCACACAGCTGAGACTTCTCATAAAAGTCCAGACAAGTGTGCTGGAGCTGTGCCCAAATGGCATACCGTATGACCGAGCCTTGAGATGAAGAGCTCAGGAGCCATCTTCCTCCTCCATCAACCCCTTAATGATCTTGGCGTCCTCACGCGCCTTTCGTGCCTTCACGTCCATACCCATTTCCAGGGCGTTTCTCTCCCTGAAGAGCTTGACCAGGGCGCTAAATTCCCTGATGGCTTCCCTATCGTCGCCAGGGGCAATTTTGGCCTTGCGCAACGCGCTCACTCCATTGTCCATGCCGATGTCTCTGTTCCAGGGCTTCCTGGACCTCGAGGGGTTGTCAGCTGCTGGAGGATCCGTGGCAGTCGCGATGCTCGAGAGGAGCTCGGGAAGATTGGGGTAATTCTGGAGGAGCATCTTGTACTCGGGCGTGTCCACAATGCTTGACTTCTTGAGAGAACCCGGCTCAGTATTGCCTGCTGGAGATTCCTCAATGACTGATTGGGGCGGTTGCACGGCCTTTGGGGTATTTTCAAGTTGAGCAGACGGCTCCATATGAGGATGGTTATCGCGATGTTCCCGCGAGCATGAGACAGAGCAGCTTTTCCCGTTGTGTCAGATGAGATCATTCGCACGGTGGAGATGTTCGGACTTACGTATACTCCAGGCAGCGAGGACATTTGTATCTGCCCTCCACTTCGTTACAGACAACACACTGAGGTCTAGGTGCCATCTCGGAATCCTTGTCAAAATTCAGATCCGGGGAAGTGAGGTAAGGGAACACATAGACTGTAATTGAAAAGTGTCCGGGTTGCCAGCACTCTTCAATCCCTGATGCGAGGAGTTGCCGAGTGATGTGGGACTCGTCAACGACAGCTCCAGATGTGAACAATATCACACTCTTCAGACTCGAACGGATTTCTTGCTGAAGACAGTTTCAACCAAGGGAATGTCTGTTTGGTGGTGTTTGGTGCCAAGTAGATCTATCTGAAATTGTTAGCAGCATGCCATAATCTTGTGTTCATTTGACTTACAGTGATGGTCAAAAATGGTATAGAATGCGCATGAGATTGCGGAATTCTCGCCTTATAACGTGAGAGGCTGCGGCTGATAAGACCTGGCCGAGATTCAAGGTACTTATATAGATTTGAACCTCTCGAAGAGAATGAGTTCAGTATGTTTCCGATCTTGAATAGCGCACAAAATTTATGTCCATAGGGACAGCGATGCGATGCCGAGTCTGTCTTTGTTTTGATTGCTGTCTGTTCAGATCGTCTGTTTGGTTACATAAAGTCGACAATTTTCGAAAGTGAATAGGAAGTTGATGTTTGGTTGGTAAGGTAGTGTGCAAAATTGGGTACGTTAAGGACTCTTTGCCATTTGGGTTACTTGCTCGAGTCTCACCCAATCACCTGGGAGATGGCAGCCAGTCAACGAATCAGAGGCGTGGATCTATCCGCTTTAGCTATCCGAGGGTAGCGCAATACGTCAGAGCCAGCCAAATTTCTTCCTATCATCGCAGTATTACAAACCAGCTGCAGACACCTTTTTTGCCATCATCAACACCTCGGCACTCCTATAAGTCCCTGCCAGCACAAGCGCATGTCATTATTCTACCTTTGTCCGATTCAACCGTCATTTCTTCATCATTATACCACTGGCCAGGCCTAAGATAATCCCCGGTGCCTCCGCCCGTCCGACGATGCCCTCGAAACAACTCCTGAGACCAGCTACAACGCTGCTCTGCAACCCGGCACGCCGGATACCATGTAATCAGATCTACCGACAAACCGTCGCGGCCTCGGCGCGGCGGCAAGCACACACCAGCCGCACGACAACGATAGCAGGCAACTCACCCCACCGGCCCTCATCATCGATCCTTGCTACCCGCCCGACGACAGCCACGACGACGTTCGCCGCGCCCCGGGGCGCCCGCAGCATATTCATCCAGACGGAGACGACGCCGAACGCCGACGCGCTCAAGTTCCTGCCGAACCACCGGGTCCTCCCGCCCGAGGTCAACACGACCTTCGTCGAGTACCTGACGCCGCGCAGCACGATCGCGCCCCCCTACCCGTCGCCGCTGGCGTCGCAGCTGATGGGCGTCGAGGGCGTGACGTCGGTGTTCTACGGGCCCGACTTCATCACGGTGACCAAGGCGTCCGAGGACCAGTGGGCGCACATCCGGCCCGAGATCTTTAGTCTGATCACCGAGGCCATCACGTCGGGCCAGCCGCTCGTCACCGCCGTTAGTAAGGAGGAGGCGGGGGGAGAAGGCGGGGCGGACAAGGCCGAGGGGGACGAGGGCGGGGATAGTCTGAGCTACAACGAGAACGACTCCGAGGTCGTCGGCATGATCAAGGAGCTCCTCGAGACCCGCGTCCGCCCCGCCATCCAGGAGGACGGCGGCGACATCGAGTTCCGCGGCTTCGAGGACGGCATGGTCATGTTGAAGCTCCGGGGCGCTTGCCGGACTTGTGACTCGAGTACCGTCACGCTGAAGAACGGGATCGAGGGGATGTTGATGCATTATGTGAGTTCAATTTCTTATTTTTTCCCTTCTTCTTTGCTTGTCGCTTTACTCTACGCTGTTACCTCATGTTGCCTTTCGAATCTTCCCGGGCAAAATTCCGGTTATCTAGTATCTATGACATGGTGGGTTCATATGTCTACCCTCAACGTAGCGAAATCACATCATGTCGGTCGATACTTGTTCCAATGTCCTGCACATAGATATCCTGAACATAGTGGTGTTGGTAGAAGAGCTACCTAGGTAGCTACCTTACTCGCACGCACACATTTCACTTTTCTCGTCCACCACATACGTCACTTTCCCAATATCTGAACTTTCGTCTCGTCTGAAAGAAAAAAATTCAAATATTCTCGAATGCTGACCAGAGTCTGATGGAAAATAGATCGAGGAGGTTAAAGGTGTACACCAGGTCATGGATCAGGAGGAGGAGATTGCCATGAAAGAGTTTGCCAAGTTTGAGGAGAAGCTACGCGCGCAGAAAGGTCCAGACGCGGCGCCCACGTCGCCAGGAAAGGGTTCGATAGACTCGGTTCCTGGATGAGCAGAGTTTTTTCTTGTTCATCTTATCTACCGGGGAGGAATATTCGCTGCATTAGAGCTTGGAACGTACCAGGAGGCCTGGCCTAGTGAAGAAGTGTATGATACCTAGACTAGGTACATACTTGCTTACCTGGGTACATAGGTTCTTCTCCCGAAAGAAGAACTGCATCCCCCCAAGAGATGTCCAGGATGAACACATTTCAAAATATAATAGATTGTGCTGGACAAAATTGGAAGCACCTCGTGTCCAGCACCAAGTCTTTTATCGGTCATTACCTCCTTAATAATGATTCGAACCCAGGTAAGATGCCGGTCGTGCTCAACAGACCGACGATATAGGTTTCAGCGGGAAGTTTGTTGGTCTATATTATCACGTTAGTAATTAGGTAAGGTTCCGTCGTCTGGTCAGTTGACAACCTCCTGATATTAACTTTTTTTATTTTATTTTATTTTTTTCGCTCGAGAACCCAATCCCCCCCTATTTGCATCTCGTCTCGCCCTTATTTTACGGTCCTGAAAAATCGGTTCTTGCATCTTGGGACGGGTTAGGAGATCAGTCGTCTGGTCGGCTGGCAGCGCATTGTATCGGATCGACGTAACCTAGACGAGACGGGCATACAATACTTGAGAAGTAGGTTGTAATATTTTTTTTCTTCTCTCCTTACCTTTTTTCTTTTCGTTTGAGCTCGAGGTCAATGCGCATGCGTGCCTTTGTATTTGTTCATTCACTCTGGGGTTGCAACCCCGGCGCTAGACTAGTAAAGCAGGCATTAGCTTCAGTCTATGGTTGCCTCCATCTTGCCAATCGCTGTGATCAGATGCATGCTGCCGCGAGATGATAAGCAGATTCGGCTGGTTGGAGGGGGTTTACTACCATAGCAAGGCTAGTAGGGAAAGGAGGAGGAGGAGGGGTCGAGGGGGGGGAAAGACAGCAGGGGAGAGTTCGAAAGCAAGCAAGGGTCCAAGGACGATGTCATACGCGGGAAGGCAAAATAAAATCTGGGGTGTAGCATCGAACCGCTGATTCGACGGTCTGGCACCGGTGTGGCCAGAGAGGAGGCGAACGTCAGTCACATGGGTAGCGTGTAACTCTGTTTCTTTTTCTTTCTCCCACAGGTCACCATGCACATACAGTGTATGCGTACATAGATACAATTGTACCTATGGAGCTAGGGCTAGCGGGCAAAACCAAGGGAGAGGTCATGGGAAACGGCTGCGGTTGGATGAAGGTTCACGTTGAGCTTGGCCATGGACGAATGATATGCCTTACAACGAACCCCGCAAAAGAAGAGAAAGAAAGCGAGATTTGGGGTCGTACTGTTAGATACGTCAGGCTGCATGGACGTACCATGTCTTTTCTATCGTGACCTCTGCGGTACGAGTCCATGGAGGCAATGGGTTTGAATCGGTCCAAGGACGGTCACGGCTCCAAAACGGGAGCAATCGATAGTCTCCTCTCCCCCCTTTTTTTCGAATAAGGTTCGCACGGCACAGACGGAGCCCTTTTTCTTTTCGAGATATCAGCAGAGATCTAGAAGACTTCTATCATACTCACATCAGGGTTAAGGTGTGAAATTTCTTAAGTGCCTATAGGTACGTCATCCTTACATCAAAAGTGACGATGACCCGGATGTGGGGTGCTGTCTCATACCTACCTAGGTAGTAATGATGGTCTGCCTGGAAGGTTGGCCGGATTTTTAGTCGTGCGGCTTCGATACCACCTCTTGACCAATTTTGACCTGCAAGCTTTTCGATAACGGGATGGGATGGATTGGGATGGATTGGGACGGAGAGCTCATACGGACAACGGAAAGCTGGGTAAAGCTTGGTCGTTTATAAGATACTGGTGTCATGGACCGCTCACGGCTGGATCGGACTGGACTTGGGGGTGGCCCCTACCGACTAGTACCATGCATGCTGTTATGGATGTATGCGCAATGGAATGACGGCCGGGCGCAGCTGTAATAAGCGCTATTGGGAATGTTCTTGTATCTGCTGTGTAGCCTGACAATCCCGTTGTCGCGTGAATCTGACTGTAAGGTAGCCTTTTCTCTCCGCATAAATATCATCCCGGGGCCGCGTATTATTCCCCAGCGTGATGGATGTACCTCGGTAGCCTCCGGACATGTCCAGAAGTCTTGGGGCTATCACGCATTTTTGACTCGTAGAGAGCGCGGGCCTCGAGATGATCTTACGGGAGCTGAAGCCGTGTTCGGGAAGCGTTCAATGCTGACAGGTAGGAAAACGGGCGCGGCAAGTGTTCGTAGGGTTCGCAGGGTTCGCAGGGTTCGCAGTTCCTGGCGTGGTTGGTCCTCGGCGAATGGAGACAATAATAATAAGATCCATCGAAATCCGGGGTAAGCCCCCCTGCGAAATTGGACATTCGCGCCTGTCCAAGCTCCGATCCCAGTAACAATCCCCACCATCCATCTGACCAATAGGTGTGTCCTGTATCATCCGTCCGAGTCTTGGCCACGTCCCCTTCGACTGGAGTCCAGACGATACCTCCGCGTTTGATAGATCACCGGCGTGCAACCCTGTCACTCTGTGTGCGAATGGCCGTCAGTGCCGAGTGTCTTGGATCTGTAAAGCTTCCGCCATGTTCACTTCAACTTCCAGATACCATCTCTAGTCGAAAATCGCGACCTCGGGCAGGTTACGGTTACAGGTGAAGAAAGCCACCATTCCATTTAGGCTGAGGGTTGCAGGAGTCATCCCAGAAGGTGCGTCTCCTGAACCTGCAGAGTAAGGGGGTTTCTGATGAAACTTCGCACCTGGAATTGTATCATACTATACAGATAGACTGCCTGTGGTTTATGGGATTCTGTACCTTTTCGAGCTGGCCACATCCACATAAAGCGTCGCTACATCATTCGCTGCCGACGTTGATTAGGTGTGTGTCAATATGCCAATGGAGTTCCCAGAATGCCTCTCAGTGCAGGAAGAAGTATATGACAAAGAAATAGGGTTGGGCGCCCATCCCAAAGATGGATGCGGCGTTTGAGACGAGGTGTGAAGATGGAGGGTGGATGCGCTGCGAACGTTGTGGTGAGCTCCGTAATTGAGACTCTGACTTGCCGATCTTTCGCTCGTGCCACAGCTTTCCTAGATTCGAGGATCAGGGTTGAAGTCTGCCGTCGTTTTTATGTAACTTAATAAGACGAGGCAGGCAGGTAACACTCATTCGACGTACATGCACGAAAACGTCGGTGCAGGAGACCTGGTGTAGCTTTGAAGCATCGGTGCGGACAAGTATAACCGGCTCAGTACTGTACCTACCTAGGTAGCCACAACTCGTTTCTTCCAGAAGTGCTTTCGGTTTATCCACGAACTTGATGGCAAAAAGAGGCGGGAGACTTACGAAGTAACCAAGATGGTGGTCTACTCTCCATAGCATGACGGGACAGCATCCTACTCAGTAGAGCGTCTATGGTGGGCTGAGAGCGGCGAAAAATGATGTCGAAGTTGAGTAACAACCTTGGAACATTGAAGGTGATACCAGCACCCCCCCGAGGATGTACTCAAGTACATAGTAGGCTTACTTACCTAATGTGTCTACCTCCCTGAGGCCTTGATGGGAGGCACCATCAATGATCGCGGCCGCCTTTCCGTCTTGATAACCTTTTTCTTCTTCTCGACAACACAATATAATAAAGGTGTCCAGGTCTCCTGTAGAATACCATGTCCATGCACCGCTTGTTCGACTCTCGGACTCACGAACGTTGCTTCGGGGTGTAGAAACATCCCTCCGGAAATGAGCAGACCTCTGGTTACCTGCTTATACGATCGATAAATATTTTACCTGAAAAGGATATGAAAAATGCCCGGGCCAATGAATTCATATCCCTTGTCGACACCAGATATTCTCAGAACTGCATGGGTCTGCCCCCCCAAAAATGGCCTTTTTTGTACCTGATGCCTACTTTACTTATGTAGGTATAGTAGGGATGAGAAACCTATGCGAACCTAGGTAGCAGCATACGTGTAAAGATGATATAGAAATTGCCCAGGTATATAGAAAGGTGAAAGGAGGGGAACAGGGACGGACAGAAGAGAGAACAGACACGAGGAGGGGGGAGGGGCATACATGGAGTTCAGAACGGTTCGACGTGCATTCAGTGCCGTCCGTATGTATGTGGAAACTTACAACACGAGACGAGACCAATGACAATAACAATAACATACAGATAGACGTGTATTGCTTGGGCGTTTGGGCAATCTTTGAATTCGAATTTTGAGAGGATGGTGCATGAGAACAATGCAGCTTGCAGCACAAACTGGACATGCATCCATGCATCCATCTTCCCGTCGCCCATCCATTGGGGGTCAACGAATATAATGTATGTACTCCAGTCATATTTACATTCCTTGCGCGACTGACCTGTTCTCCTCCTGATTTATCTAATGTCCAATGCAGATGATGTATTGATGATTGATTCATCCAGCCCCTATTTACATTCTCGCTCCCTTTTTAGAACCAGGAGGTAATAGTACCTACTCTCTTCACCCCGAAACTGGTACTGGGCCCATCAATAGTAAAACACATAGAACATATAATCGATTATCGTGATTATATAACTACCTAAGTAACTATTGTTCTATAAACAAAGTATCTGGTAGGTACGATTTGCTGTTTATATATACTGTTCACTTCAACCCGACATACAGACTTCAACTGATGCTTTTTCTTCTTCCTCGTCCGACAGAAGGTTGATACCTACCTAGGTATATTCATTAGCTGCCCAGCACGTAATGCGCTGTCAGCAGATGATGGATGCTGTACGAAGTAACCGACCTATCAAGGCCCTACAGTTCATCTAGGAGCATCCTTGTTCGCTACAAAGAGCGCCAACTTTAATAAAACCCGTTCGCCAACTCGACTACGTACTCCGCCGCAGGCCGGCTGTCAGGGTCTGTCCGTCCAATTGTTCTCCACCCGCCACTCCTAAATTCCCACCCGCAGAGAGAGGGTCTCGTGTCGCAACGTCCTACAGTGCTGCACACGTACCTAAAGGTTAGTGCCTCTCAGCACAAGCTCCAGCACCCAGCACCCAGTCACCCACCTGCAAGCTGCTGCGTCTTTCGATCTTCCCCGCTCCCTCAATTTCGACGTCCTCCACCAGCTTCCATCCAACCCAACTCTCCTTCTCCCTTTTGCAATTGCTGGCCTCAACAGCTGCGACCACCAGACTTCCTTTCTCGACCCTTCTTCGCGTCTGTTCCTCCGTCCTGCGGCTCTACGCGCAATATCCTCCCTGCCACGATCGGACTCGAGCCTCATTCAACAATGGGCCGCCGCGTATAGCTCTGTCGCAATTCAGCCCACCCTTAGAGAGACGCGCGAGAGAAGAGAGTGAGAGCCAGAGAGGAGAGAAAGAAGATCTGGAGACGAGACAAAGAGCACACATACGACAATAATCACTTACAACATATTTATTCGAAAAAAAAGGGACAAAAAACCATTCTGTATTAGATTCTTTACACCTAGACGATACTATCTTCTCCAACCCGTACAACTTCAGCCGACTTCTCTCACCTTTTCCATCTCTTTGGTCTCGTGTCATTGAGCATCCCTCTTCTGTGGGCGTTACGTGGACGGTTCACTCGTACAACAACAACATCTTCCCGGGTCTCTTCGTTCTTTTTCTCCCATCCAGTTCGAACACTCATTGTCCTTCCTTCTTTCCAATTACTAGACACCATCTCTGCGATACCCCCCAATAGAAATTATAGGACTTCTCTACAAGGCTGGTCAGTATATCTCATCTGTTAAACTTCCGTGTCCTTCTGGGTGTATACTCCAAGCGCAGCGTGATCGATATCGCGTGTCGAATACCTATGAGACGGGTCTGGAATCGGGTCTGCCGAGTTATAGGGTCTCGATGATTGGGAGTATCAATCATACCTTCTTCATGCAGACTTATATTATGGCTTCGCCATCTTGGCGGGGCCGTGTTGACCACTTCTCTCAGGTCGTCGGATGCTCACAGCATAGCATTGTAAAGACTGTAACTGACAAATTTCATAGATTCATGTGGTGCATTGTCGTATGCACTATTCGCAATACTCATAACAAGACCAACAGCAACCCACACGCATTGGTTTCATCTCAAGTCCTCTTGGGACACTGTCGGGATTGAAGTGTTCAGCCCGCTCCCTACTACACGTCGTGTGAGCCTGGGTTCAGGGTCTTCGGACGGTTATGAGTGAGAGGCTTTCGCAAAGAAACATGAGCAGCGGCCACGTGAAGCCAGTTTCTACTGCGAAAGCGGGCCAAGGCGCATTCTCTGGAATTGCACCTAATAATCAGTCTATTCTACTGGAAAAGCTGAACGTGCGGAGATCGACCCCTGATTCCGAGGCTCTAGCAAGTTCCGACGACGAGCCTGATCATCACAGACAAGACGCTCCTCAACCTCATACGCAACCTGCGAGACCTGTACGTCGGGCGTCTTGGCTCAACGACACATCTCAAGCAGCACTCCCCCATCCTAGAAAAGGCTCATTTGCAAGTACCTCAATGTCACCGACGACATCGCACCCAAGCACTCCGTCCGCGGAACCGGGCGCGACTGCTTGGGGGGCACATTCTACTTCTTCCGCAGCAATGGGTCGTGGTCATCAAGGGCCGGCATCCTTTCCCTGGGGCACTGGTATCTGGAACACCGAGCGGAAGGAACCACCGTCCAGGCTGACCGAAGTCTTGCCCTCGCCAACTTCGACTGTTCCTGGCGGGTCCTTCTTCGGCAATGAAACACAAACATCTCCTACCTCGAGAGACCAGGGACCAACCCAACCCATCCCTTTCGCCATCCCGTTGCACCCGACGCCGAAGACGTACCGCTCTCAGTCGTACTCAGTAGGTCAGCTAGATCCTGATTCTTCTTCTCCAGCCGTCCCGTCTTCCGCGTTGCCTGGACGGTCACGTCCGCTTGGTCATTCGGGACTTCAACATCGCCCTTCACGTCCCAGTATGCTGAGTGAGATGTCCAATGATGGCGCCATGCTTGGGAAAGTGAAGGAAGTCGAGGATGACGACGATGAAAGCGCTAGTGACACCGCCCCGGGTTCACTCCAAAGTAATGAAGCCAAGACAATCGAGTATCTTACTCGTGAAAACGCCATGCTGAGGCAGCAGCATTATCAGAACTCCAGGTTAAGGCCGCGTGCTTCAACTGCTGCTACTTACGGGTTAGGCAATGGCTATAGTGTTCGGGGCACTGTCCCGGAAGAGTCCGATTATGCGATCGATGAACTTGACGAGGCGGGCGAGGGACGTGATGCCGCTGCGCGAAGAAGCGCTGGCAGGCGCATGAGTGAATACGCTGCTGGCTCCTCATATCGCTCTGCCTTTCCACCAGAGAACAGGAAGCTTGAAAATGTCAAGAAGGCGTATTGGCAGAGTTCTCTGGGGTTTGGCGGTCTGTCGGATATTTCCCAGAGCAGACGGCACTCGTTCGCCGACGTACCAACTCGCCAAGCTTCCATCGGTTCTATCGGAGAGGTCGCCTCTCTACATGAAGCAAAATCTCCTGAGTCGTCTCAAGCTCAAGACTATGGGGTATATGGAGACAATGCTGGTTTTAGCACATCCAGCCCAGGCAAGTTGTTGAAGACGAGATGCGCCATTGGTTCGTAAGCTAACAATCTGATCAGTATCGTATTATCCTCCTGGCAGCGGCTTGCCAAATTCGCACCAGGCCATGGCTTCCGCGGCATTTGCTAACCCTTTCCCGTCCGCGTATGGACTGCCTTCCACCTACGCAAACCGCGCGCCATCGCCACATAGGAATATGTATGGCATGACGCAACCGAGACACAATCAACTTCTGCACATCGTGCTTTTCAAGTGTTCCCGCGCCGACGTGTTCTACATTCAGGAAGGCACGGGACTAACTGTCAAGCCCGGTGACCTTGTTATCGTCGAGGCCGATCGCGGAACAGATCTTGGCACCGTAGCCCGGGATAACGTGGATTGGCAGACTGCCAAAGAGTTGAAGGAGCACTACGCCGAGGAACACTACAAATGGCTTATGATGTACTCGCAGAACGCAGCTGCCGCTCAGGAGGGGACCGGTGCCGGGCTAATGGCTGCCTCAAATGGCCTTCAGGGCAGCGCTATTGGCGGTATGGGGCCACCCAGCGGGCACCATCTGCAAGAACCCAATGCTGGTGAGCTCAAGCCGAAACTCATCAAGCGCCTTGCCCAGACCCACGAAGTTCACAACCTTCGGGACAAAGAAGGCAACGAGGCCAAAGCAAAGCGCATGTGTATGCAGAAGGTGAAAGAGCATGGGTTGAATATGGAAATTCTCGACGCCGAGTTCCAGATGTGAGTCTTTGCTCCCCTATCAGGGCTTTCCCCCCGACTAACAAGTTTTAGGGACTGGAAGAAATTGACGTTCTACTACTTCGCGGACTCCTACATCAATTTCAACTCGCTGGTAACGGATCTGTTCAAGATCTACAAGACACGAATCTGGATGTCGGCAATCAATCCAGCATCCTTCGCCAGCCCTACACTTGGATTGCAAGCCCCGAGCGGTATTGGACCAGGTGCGGTCGGGCTTGGAAGAGGTGGCGGCTCGAATAATACCGAGCGACGCCAAAACCCACAATCCGAGGCGCAGGGTAATTTTTCCGGGGCCAACACGTCGAGTCGAGCATTCCAACCTTCTTTCAGCCAATCGTTCAATGCCACGGATCGTTCTTCTATCGCCAGCTCGGCATACCCACCGACCGGCTTTCCTTATTCTGCGTACGGCGCTTTTGGCGGCGCTCCCAGGTCTGGTGCCGTTCCATATGTGCCGGGGATGGTACAAGCCATGGAGGGGTATTCTGCCGGTTTCCCTCAGCCTGGTGAATTCCCACCGTCCATGAGAGCCCGGTTCCCAAGCCCACAGGCAGCGCCGTCTCCCCAGGATCAGGGTACTCCTATCCCGGGTCAGAATGAGTGGGTTAATTCGTTCCAGGGTTTGTCTCTGAACTCCCGCTAGACGATCCGCATATAACAATCGGCACGATAATTTCAATTCTCGTATTATAAGTTGTACTGTCAGTCATAGCAAAGGTACTCTTGTTGACAACGGCACACACTGTCGGCAAGAGTAATGATACACGCGAAGCCGGTCTATGACACAACATATTGGACAGATAAAGGCGGTGATAATCAGACTTCGGCGTTGGTCAGCATGACATGATTTCGAGCGAAAAAGCATCTTGGTCTTGATTTTCCAGGGACAAGAATGGACCGGGACGGCGGCTATTGATTTTTGTCGGTTTCTTCCACGACTAAGTTGATTCATGACCACGGCATAAGAGGGACAACAAAGACAAAATCGCTTATTCCTCCTGTCCAACGGAGGGGGGAGGGAAACAAATGGACATAGACGGGAGAGAAAAACGCTGCGTCGAGCATCGTTTGTAATGCAATATTCTAAAAAAGCGAGGGTGGCATTCCGACTTTCGTTTGGCTACTACTACTACTACTACTACTCTCTAAACGGTTCGTTCTGTATGACTAAAAAGAGACTTCGTTTTTTGCTGATATTTCTACCTGTCCGTACAAGACATATACGTGGCTTGTCACATCCGCCACCCTTGTGGTTGGTTGGGCAGGCGAAACCACCATAATGATTTTGTCTTAGGGCTTGATTGGTTTGGGGTTTATTGTTATTTTTGATTATTTTTCTGCTGGGTGCATGAAGCCAAAGGGCTGGTTGTTGAGAGGTGATGATGATGAGGAGGAGGACAGCGGTTATGTGTATATATATATCTATCCGTCTGTCTGTCTGGTCGTTCTTTTTATCTAAGTTGTCAAGACGCGGAAGTGATTTATTGAATTATCTGTGTTTTGATGATGACATGACGTGCCAGGGGGTGATCAACCAAGCCCAGTATCGAAGCACAGTATCCAATATCCATGTGACCGTGGATGGTATCTTTGTTGAGCCATGTGGGAAGGAAATAATTGGTGTGTCGCTTGAATTTTGGGTTTCCCACGTTGCTTGCTTGTCGTTAAGGGCTGGGAGGGAGGGAGAGGGAGGGGGGAAGGCCCGGGTGGTGATCAATGGTTCGGAAACCGTGATGGGAAAGTGAGATGCTGGGGATGATGCTGACTTGTGTATATCGCAGGACATTCATTGCTGTGGTGTGAAAGGATGTGACAGAAAGAGCGAGTCGTATGAAGTACGCGCTTGCCCAGAAAGAGAGACCTTGGGCTTTCCCGGTGTCCTTACCTTACGTCCATGGGTATCAGGAAGAGATTGGACCAAGGGAAGGGACCACTGCTACACGGTAAAATTTTTGATATCCTTCCCATAAATAAACCTGATCGTACCTTCAATTTGTTTGTTCATGATTCATACTCAACCTTCGTTCTCTTCAATTTGTACCGCGGATGGTTATATCTGTGTCGTGTGGTTTGAGGGTCGTGTGTATCTATCGTCGTCGCCATTCTTACAAAGCAGAGCACGGAACAGATTCACCTGTACATCAACATCAACCTGTACCAGAGATAACTGAAGCCCCAAGATGCCTCGTAGAACGAACAAGAGAAAGGCGGCCTTTGACTGTACGGCCACGATTGCGAAAGAGAGCGTCGTATACGCCCGCTGACCCTTGGGGAGTAGTATCGGATGAGTCTGACGACCTGTTCGTCAAGAAAACACGAGGCCAGACCAAGAAGGCGGTTAGCAAGAAGAAACGTCTCTCTCGTCTTGAGGAATACGACGAAGATGAGGGTCGAGCTAGTAGCAGGTGAGCCACTGTGATATCCCGCAAAGACGCGTACCCAAATTGACCACAGGAAACCTCAAGAGGCTTCCAGAAATGGGCCGAAATGTTCGAAAACCATACCAAAGGCCAAGTAAACAAGTCAAAGGCCGCCCTGAAGGATTTCCGCAATCGTATTCAGGAGGACGCCAAGCAGCTTCGCCTCGATCTGAAGGAACATGGAAAGCAGATGTGAGCGACCACTATATCCACTCCCGTTGACAAGCTTCGAAGGGACGATGCTGACTCGAGATACCAAAGGGATGAGAAAGTCGACAAGAGAGACTCGTTAGTCGAGAAAATCTACCAGCAAGTCGCATCTGCACAGCCGGATGAAAATGGTTCCAATGGGAAAACGGCCGTCCCTATGAGCAAAGAAACCCACATACTCTTCAAGGCAGCACAGTCCAGTTTGTCAGAGAATTACAATCTCGTCAAAAATTTCAAGGACGCGGAGCAGCAGCTCAAGGACGGGAAGCTCGATCTCCCCTTGAAAAAGTGGAAGCAGGGCAAGGCAGAGATGGAGGACCTCATCGCCCGTGGTCAAGAGCATGGGGAGAGGCTGATCGAGAGCCTACTTGCGCCCAACACGAACTCACCACCATCGTCGAGTTCGGGCAAGCAGAAGATGGGTGAGAGTGATAAGTTGATGGCGGTCGATCTCTTCAAGCACAGCAGCAAAGCTTTGCATGGCGATAATTGGGGAACCGTTGCTGCGGACCGAGTCAAGTGGTTCACGAGCCTCGCCAAAGCGATGGCCGAACCGGATCCTCGCGAGCTTCGCCAGGGCTTATACTGAAGATGCGACATTGAGTACTGGCATGTCACGGTTTATCTGACCAATGTTTGACACTTTCTAGCTGAGAAGGGGATCTACTTCACCAGAGCCGACCTGATTCACTGGGATGAGCATTGAGGGTGGGATTTCGATATTGCTGAGTCTATGCTGAATGTATGAACGGATGTGGATGTATATTGCGATACAGCAAGATATGTACTCGATGAGCTTTCACCAATGGAATGATATTAGCTATACAATTGTATGGATGGTGGCCCGATGCCCTTTGCGTCCTGTGTGGTTGATGCCTGAGGCCATTCCCATACCCCCCTAAAGTCTCGCCAAGCCAGATAAGACCCGAGTGGTCTGTGCTGTTAAGCCACACCAAGTTCGGACTAGCTCCAAATCGCTTAATTTTTCACGCAACCCGCAGCCCGCAACCCACAAAGTTAGATGGACCATCAATTTTCTGCGCAATTGGAGATTTTCACTTTCTCCTCCAAAACCCGACCACAACGCCAACGACACCAGACCATCCCATTGTTGCAGGCCTCCATTCCCAACCTGGTTTGTTGACCCCCCGAGAAATCTATCCTTCTGTGCTGTTGTACTTTTCAGATCTGCTGACGCTCCTTCCCTTTCGATACAGTCAAGATGGGTGCCCTCAAGTATGTCGAAGAGCTTCAGAAGAAGAAGCAGTCTGATGTCCTGCGATTCCTCCTCCGAGTCCGCTGCTGGGAAGTATGTTGAGCCTCTACGAACCCCTCCAACCTCCAACCTGTCCCTTCTGCGACGCCAAAGGCGAAACACAAAGCGAGTCCGCCCATCAATCAATACGTTGTGTGACGTGGATGACCATGTGGACGCTGTCTTCTCTTCCCCGAGAACGTGTCTCTGCTATACACTCGTTGAACATTAGCTGAGAGTGCATCAATATAGCTCCGTCAATTGAACGTCATCCACCGCGCCTCGAAGCCCTCCCGCCCCGACAAGGCCCGCCGTCTCGGATACAAGGCCAAGCAGGGCTATGTCATCTACCGTGTGCGTGTCCGACGTGGTGGCCGCAAGCGACCCGTGCCCAAGGGTGCTACCTACGGTGAGTTTTCTATCGCGGACAATCGCTAGATCACGATTCGGAGAGAGCAAAGATTACTGATAATTCTTCACAAATCAGGCAAGCCCACCAACCAGGGTGTGAACCAGCTCAAGTACCAGCGATCCCTGAAGTCCACCGCCGAGGAGCGTGTCGGCCGCCGCTGCTCCAACCTGCGCGTCCTCAACTCGTACTGGATCAACCAGGACTCGACCTACAAGTACTACGAGGTGATCCTTGTCGACCCCGAGCACAAGGCCATCCGCCAGGATCCCCGCATCAACTGGATCGTCAACCCCGTCCACAAGCACCGCGAGTCTCGCGGTCTCACCGCCACCGGCAAGAAGTCGCGTGGTCTCAACAAGGGCCACCGTTACAACAAGACTCGTGCCGGCCGCAGAAAGACCTGGAAGAGACACAACACCCTGTCTCTCTGGCGATACCGTTAAGCGTCTACCCATCCTGCTGCTGGGGGTTAACGCCGCTGATGGTGAAAGACGATGGGAGTCATACTGGTCATGGACTTGGTGGTGGTGTCGTGAAGCGAGAAAGATATCCGCTTCATGGTCATTCTTACGGCATGCGTACGGGTCATGATGAATTCTGCTCGGAGTTACTCTACATAGTTAAGAGGGGAAACGGAATGCAAAAGTTTTCCTGTCTGCCGAATGACAAGTTCCTGCCATGTCTTGCTGTGTTACTGCGTGCTTGTGCAGGTTTACCCTTCAGCTCATGGGAGCTTGAAAGCAAGGGTATGGTTTGAGAATGTACTCTGTCTGCAAATTTGCTGTATGCCGTGAGATTCGTCCATTCTAGGTCCATCTCTCTCTGTTCGTTCATTTCAGGGCCTTGCGTAGACTATATGCAGTAGATCTATCACTTAGCCTCCCCCACCGGACAGACCAACATCGTACTCCCACCGAGAGAGATATGCTTGCCCCGTCCACCAGTAGATAACACCACGCCTCCTTTCAACCGAACGAGGTCCTCCTGGATAACACGGGGGGGGGGGTGACCTGGCTATTTGGGTTAGGTATTGGTATTTGGTTGCTCACTCGCTCACTCGCTCCCTCTCTCACCTTGCTCCCTCACTCGCTCGCTCGCTCGTCTACTAGGTAGGGAATAGATAGATAGATAGATAGATAGATAGATAAAGAAAGGGAGAAAAAGAGAGAGCGAGTTTTTACCTAAACCCAAACCTAACTTATCTTGTCCTGCAAGTATATATCATCCATATATTCATGAATCCATCCATCTATGACCTATTTAACCTAACCTAACCTAACCTACCTAGGCGAAGAGGTAATATTAACTAATAAGGGGCTGGCATTCCGTTTGGTTACGGCGAATAATTAAATGCGATTTATTAATTTTATTAAATGTGTTATTTTTAGGTTTTTTTTTTGTTTTAGCGATATTTATTTTATATTTAATCTTTAATTTTTTCCCCGTTTTTTTTATTTTATCCCTTATTTTTTAAAGTGTTTTATATATATTAGCTAGCTTTTTTTATTATATAATCGATTTTATATTATACGTAATATATTAAGCTTTTATAAATAAAATTTTAGTTAATTTACGATTATTTTTAATATAATTATATTAAAATAGCTATAAAAGCGATAATAATAGCTTTTTTTATCGTTTTTTTTTAAAAAAAAATATATATAATTATTATTATAAGTTAATAAAAGATATATTTATAATTATTAAATTATTTATTTATATATTTATAAGCCGCGTAATAAATAATTTATTTAATATTAAGCTAAATATAATTTATTTCGCGTGAAAATTTAAGGTGTTTTAAATGCCTTAATTATTTATAAGATAAATATAACGTAAAAAAAAAAGTAACCTTAAAAGTTTTAGTTTTAAATTTATAAAAAGCTTTATATAAAAACGCTAACTTTTAATTAAATAAGTTTTTCTTTAATTTTATAGCTTATAATTAAATAATTTATTTTTTTTATAATTTAAACCTTAAAAGTTAAAGTTTTATAACGTTTTATAGCTTAAAATAAACCTAAAATATACGTTAATATTAAGCTTTTATTATTATTAAGGCCTACGCGAAAGCCTCGCCCTTTATTATTTTTTTTTGCTTTATTAAGTTATTATTATTTTTATATAATATAAATTATAAAAGGCAATCATTTATAATATAATAAAGGGCTGGCAGTTTTTATAGATATATATGGATATAAAATGTATAAAAAAAAACTTGGTTAGGTAAAGTAGGGAGGGGAGGGGGGGGGGGGGGGGGGGGGATAAATATAGCGATTAATGAAAAGAAAACTAAACTAAACCAAGTAAGCAAGAAAAAAAGCTTGAAAAGGGGAGAAGGGGAGAAGGGGGAAGTGAGTGAGTGAGTCATGGGGCTGTAGTGTAGTGTAGTGTACTGTGGAGTAAGGTATGGTGTGGTATGGTATGGTGTGATGTGATGTGATATGGGGTTTTGAGACTCTTTTCGTGGTCGTGGTTGTGGTTGTGGTTGTGGTTGTGGTCCAGGTTTGATTTGGGTTGATTATGAGAGAGAGAGAGTATGTATGTATGTATGTATGTATATATGTATGTATGAATCAACAAGGGAAGCAAGTATCTGGGTTAGGTAAATATATCTACCTGGTAGGTAGGTACTCGAGAAGAGACTGACTGCTGATGTCGATTCAAGTTGGCGAGACTGCTTACCCTCTCCCTCCCCTTCTCCCTTTTCTTTTGCATGTGTTTATTTTATACATATAAACATATATATATCTATATCTTCGTCTAAGTAAGTGAGATAGAGCGGGTGGCTAAGGTGACGATGATGGAGCATATGAAAGAAGGGAAGGGAAGAAAAATTTTACCTGACGATGGATAATCAATGATGTCTGGAAAGGTTTTTTTCTCTTTCTCTTGGTTCGTTTCTTGGATTATTTAATACAATTAATAATATGGCTAGGTAAATAAGAAGGATAGACAGACTATACTATCGACGACTTCTTGGGGAAACAAAAAGGGGTAGGGAGGAGGTAGATATGAATGGGTTGGTTGATGGTTGAGTGGATAGATGGAAATGAGGTTTCAAGCGAGATAGAGACAATGCTAGGAGAGGTAAGAGAGAGGGGGAGAGCATGCGTTTTAGATGTATCGAACATGGAAAATGTCGTGTATCAACCTCGCGTTTAGAAGTATGCTATGATGCGCCTTATTTGCTTGGTGTAGGGTTACAGAGATACCTATTTCCTAGTATATATCTACCGTGTCGGAAAGGGATTGGCGATGAGAGGATGCCGTATATCCACATGTGGTCCGTCTGTCTTCTCTTCTGATTACTGCGAACCACACACATCACACACACACACAAAAACAAAAGACTCGGTTTGGTTCTATGGTGCAAACTTGCCATTCAAGTCCACGAAGATCAAGCTACCTACTTAAAGCTAATTAACGTGTACAAAGCACATATCGTACCCGTACTGCCCGACGTTCCACCTTTCCACCATCACCGACCATCAGCGTACACGCAAAGGGGATGGGTAAGGGCTGTGTAACCAGATCTCTGAAGGACTTCTTTTTTTTTTGGGAGGCTTTTTTGGGTGTTTTTTCTTTTTTTCTTTTTTTAGAGCGTGCTCGACCAATCTTGCAGGAAAGAAATCGAAATCTTGTAAGTAACTGTGCTTCGACGACAACAAGTTAGTTGTGCAGTGAGTTCTTCCAAGCGGCGAAGAAGTATCGAATTGATCATCGTATGCCAGATTCTTTTTCTTTCTCTTTGATCGGCAGAAAGTTCCAGGCGACTTGGAAAGGTCGGAGGGTCGAAAAGTTGCAGGCGAATTAGAAAGATTGGGGGGCCATCCCGTACCGAAACCATCTCCTCTCCTTGTAACGTCGGGCGAAGCATCGCAAAATCAACGGAATAAGAAAAAAAACGAAAGGAAAGAGAATTAGCACGATTGTGCATTGACCATGCCCATTGTGCATTGCGCAAGCATCGCGCAGTCTCGAACTGCGCACCACGGAACGCGTGTTCCACCTCGCGTATACCAGAGACGTCTGTGGGGAAGTCGTGAGAGTCGTCATCGCAGTAAAGTACATCTTTGGGCGCGAGATTGCCGAAAGAGGACTGAAGAAAGTAGAAGCAAAGTCTATGTCGCAGGACTGTATAAGGTGCCCAATACGCAATACATGCCTTAGGAGGCTCCGCCGAGATGGCGTGTCTAAGACCAAGTCAATACAGACCAAGTCAAAAAGACAGCCGCCGCAACGAGAGAATCCCAAGGCCGTAGGTCATTCGTCGTCGTGAATCATCGAGGCACTAATGTACAGAGCAGCCTGGGGAACTAAGGATGCTGATGATGTTGCTCGACGAATGAAAAGAGACGTGGCTTCCGATACCCAGTGAATAGGATGATTGTGGTGAAGTACCAAGGGAGTCATCAAGTTCGTGTATCGTTCCATTATAGGCTTTCGTGACGGCCATGTGTAGAAGAAACACTGCTTAGAAGAAAGAACCCTCGCCGCTTCCAGGGCTGACGCCGGCGCCCGAGTAAGCAGAGAACTGATTCATGCGTGGAGGCTGGGGAGGCGGGTTGCCGACAGTGAGATTGTTAGGGGTCGGGTAGGCCACCTGTCCGCGAACGCCATTAGTATAGACTGCGGACGGATGAATCGACTGGTTGGAGATGGGCCGATTGTGAGCAGGACGCTGGGCGATTTGACCTTGAGTCGGGTCGGCAGGAGTCGACTGTCCACTGTTGTGTCCACTGTTGCTACCGCTCTGATTTTCGTAGGACGAGATCTTGGTAGCTAGTCGTCGGCCGTAAGGAGTACTGCGAATGGCGGGAATGATGGGGCGAATTGTCTCGATCAGCTGTTGCTTCTGGGCGTACGGTGCGTGCTCCAACGCAGTCTGGACGACATAGTTGCCGTATGAGTCACGAAGAAGTCGGTCCATTTCTCCACTGGCCATGAGTTCCTCGACCATGGCCTTTTTGGATTGATCCGAAGCGCAGCGAAGACATTTCTCGACGACGTTCGAGCTGAACTTGTGACGCGAGAGGTTACCCAGATTGCCAATCAACTGATCAACTACCGGTCCAGTGAAGGTCGGATCGTTGAGATCGATGATGTACTGAACGACATAGTTGCCAAAGGGGTCGGACACCAGGCGGCTAACGTTCTCGGTAATACGCTGAATCAGCCAGCGTTTCTGCTCACCCACAGCATGGTCAATACAGCGCTGAAGAACGCAGCAGCCGTGGCGGTGAGTGCCGACCGCGACACAGTTATTACCAACAGCTGTGAAGATGAATTTAGAGTCGTTGGATGAGAGCTTGTTGAGGCATTTCTGAATGACGTGGTTGCCGTTCAGATCTTGAATCAGGTGAACGACACTCTTCTGCAGGGCTCCGATGACGATGTGGACTTGTTCTATGTTAAGCTCTGGGGAGCTGCTGATGCCGACGAACTCGATCATCTTCTGCAGCGCTCGGGTGCCGTGCTGGTTGGTGGCAATTGTTACCATGGCCCCCGAAGCATTTCGGATAAGCTCTGTACGCTCCGCGTCCGAGCAGTATTCAATTAGCTTTTGGCACAAGTAATTACCGAAAGGATCAATCATAAGCTCGACAACGTGCTCTCTCGTCTCGAGGAAAATCAGATGGATATGGTCAGGGTTTCTGCCTTCCAACTGCTTCTGTAGGTAACGGCAGCCGTGCTGATCCTTGCAGGTATTGTAGATATTGCCGACAACTGCTTCGAGGGGAAGGTTCACATATTGACTCATAGCTGAGACGGGTTAGCGCTGGAAATTGCAGGGGATGAGATGCGCTACAACTTACCTTCGTTGTCTTGCATTCGGCGGTTTTGCATGATGCGCGACTGCGAGTCTCGAGGCTGCTGTTGCTGCACAGTATTCTGGTAGATTTGGCCATAGCCTGTGTAGTTTTGGGGCGGGTAGGTGTTGTGGACGGTATTGCCGTTGATGCTCATGTTCTGCATGGTCATGCTGAGAGCACCGACGTTATAAGGATTACCGGGTCCAGGCTGGGTGTAGCCGCCATAGTAGCCGCCTTGGAATGAACCCTGAGAGGGTGATCCCACCGAGCCAGCAGAGACCGGAGATTGGAGAGCAGCTTGACTGGACGCAATCGGGCCAAAGGCAGGAGCATTGCCTTGCAATTGCGACTGGATAGTGGGGAAAGCTCCAGACTGGGAGACAGCAATGTGAAGGTCGCTCGAAAGTTCACGGCTATGACGCTTCATAGCTCCAGGAGGAATGCGACCGATGCTAGCATTGTGGTTGTGGAAATGCTGCTGAGCATGGGCATTGGCATTCGAGGAAGGGGTCATGCCACCCGAAGGGGCATTCTTCATGGTGGGGATGTCACTGGAGGAGAAAGACGTCTGCAGCTTGGGAGGAGTCGACAGAATCTGACTCTGAGAAGCCATGTTAGCTGTCATGTTAGCTGCGTTGGTATTCTCGTTAGGCAACTCCTTGAACTGGTTAGGCATCTCCTTGTACTGGTTCGAGTCGAGGGAGGAGCGGTGAGGACGACCTCCCATAGCGCTGGCCTCAAGCGAGGTAGCGGCCTGAGTAGTCGTCATGGCCTCGGTAGTGCTCATTTGCGAGGCCCCGAGGGTGGAAAGGCTCTGCTGTTGACGGTGACGAGATAGGCTGGCCCAACCGCCGTTGGTGGTAGCGGCTTCGGTGCTGGTAAGAGGAGCAGCAAGATCGACTGCAACAGAAGAAGCGGACAACTATGTCGCGAAGGTGGGATTAGTGTACCGACGATTAAATCTCCAATGAACGGAAGGAGGAATTGTTTCCTTCAGAGGAAAAGTGACGAGGGAGATTGGGTGTAGGTAGAATTGGTTATGGTGTGTGGTGAAGGTAGGAGGAGGTAGGTGGTGGAAGAGAGGTGGGTTAAGTTGGTTGCCGTTGTTGCGGTTTGTTTTGAGGGGTGGGAGCTGAGCGGTGAGAGGGGTGCGAACGGCGTCGACAAGGCAGGTGGGGGGAAAGAGCCAGTGCGTTCTGTGATTGCAGACTGATGGGATAGTCGCCTCATCCAACGGCAGAGATCTGGCGAAGCAGTGAAAGGGCACGGGTGCCCTCGGACAGAATCGCATCTCTGGGAATGGGTAAAGGGGATTCAGGGGATTGTAGTGCTCACTTACCACGTTGGGGTTGCCCTTCTGCGAGTACAGCTGAGGGAAGGAGTCCTCGCCACTATCAATAGCAGCATAGGTATTGGTCTCCATGGTCGATTCGTCGTCCCTAAACAGGAAACCAGCTGTATTGGTTTGATCGATGTTGTCGTAGAGATTGCCACGTCTTGTTACGGGCATTGAGTAGCGGTTCAGACTGATACAGAGCCGTTAGTGACACAGCGTCCAGTGATGAGGGTTGGAGGATGTAAAGAAAATCTCTGTGCGTTGGACACTCGAGATGGTACTGGTAGAGGAGAAAATAAATAGAAAAAGGGAAGGAGAGTAGGTACATCAAGTCCTCAGCCAAATGGAGGAGTGGAATAACGATGTTGAGGGTCGCAAGTAGAACTTGGAAGAGGGGTGTTTGGAGAGAAAGAATTGATCAATGATCGAAATGAAAGAAGTTGGAGGTGACAGCTTTGCATGCAACAACTTTGATAGGGAAGACAAGGTGCGTGGTTGCGGAAAGAGAGTGGTTGCTGAAAAGGTTGTAGGTGAAGAATAGATGGTGGGGGAGGTTGTTGCTGTTGCTTCGTGGGAAGGTTATGCGGTGGTGCAAGTTGCAACAATAGGGGGAGGTAATAATGAGAGCGAGTAATTGAGCAAACGAGGAACAACAATAGCCCAATCCAGCATAATTGCGGCTCTTGCACAATTCCAATTCTTCCTTCGAGCACCTAAAGGAGGCAACTCCAAACTCGGGCAGCAAACCCTTCACATCAACACCCAAAGAAAACAGATGGCAGAAACAAGCAGGCCTCGGTCTTTTCCACACCTACACACAACTAACTCTTAACGATCCTCACGATTATTGATCAACCACGCCCTTTGTCAACTCTCAAACTCATGCCATAAACCACGACCGTTTTGCACTGACAAAAAACACAACGATAGGGACCAGAGATAAGTCACGACGGCACGATATGAAATTCTTGCAACTTACGCGTTAGTAGATCGATGGCTGGTAGGATCTTGACGCAGAGCCTCCTCCTTCTCGTCCTCGTCGCTGTTCCTCCGGGAAGCCGGCACGGAGCGCCAGGTGAACTGGTCATCGAAGAATCGAGATTGGGGAACTCCTGACTGGGGAGATGCCAGTTGCGAGCCAGACCTCGCCGAACGGGTGAAGAATCCTGGCGGGGAGACTAGACTGGAAGCCGAGTATCGATTGGGCCGCGAAAACATAGTCGGGAAGCCAGAGCTGCTCTCACGATACTCGGGGGGTGTAGTAGGCTCTGACTGATGTCCTGTCACATTCATACCGTTGCCTCGGCCCAAATCCTCCTGCATCTGCGCAATATCGAATTCATCACGAATTTGCTGTTGATCCAACTTGTGCATTTCGACCTCGAAACGCCGCCTCTGTTCTCGCAGCTTCTCATACTCGATTTTCTTCTTCTCCAACTATTTACGCGTGTCAGTAAACGGACTCGCCCCTTCAATTGCGCACCGATAGGATACACCAAAACACAAGGAACGAGAACATTCAGGAGGCTCTGTCGCCCTCCACACCAGCGACGCGAGACTGGTTCAGATCTGAAGGGGGATCTCACCAATTGGACTTTATACTCATTCTGGATGGGCAGTAGTCAGCCGCGCGTCCCACAACAGCAAGACATCCGATTCAGAGATTGAGACACTGTTCGGGCTAGTTCTGGGAGGGCCTCATAGCCAGCAGACCAGACCCGAGGGCCGAGCACGGAGAGAAAAGCAGAAGTGGACTCACGGCAGTTGGATATTCTTGTGGCTCGGGCAATCGCTGAGGGCTGCTTAAATTGGCGAAATTGGATAATGTTGGTACACGCCCCGAATCGGTGGTGAAGCGTCGAGGCAAAGTTGCTCGTGGGTCTTGAGAAACCGGCTGAGGCATTGGCCTGCCATTTCTCGGTGGTGAGACAAGGGAATTCATCGGCGCCTCGTTTCTAGGAGACTGCTGCGCGCGAAAGTGGTATTCATCCATCTCTTTAAATCGTCTGTTGTTACAATGCCGAAGCTTTCGTACAGGCCAAAGTGGCAGCTCTCGATTCTCTATAAACTATGGCTTCGGGGAAGGGGGGATAGTCAGCTGCTGCTGTCTCCAACTCGGGAGCGAAAGGAAGCGGGATCCGCGAGAGGCCAACGTCGAGGTCCAAGCCTTCGCACGACGGAGACTGGTGCGGCTCCGGTACCGAGCGAGTCGGCAGGAATTCGCGCTGTGCTCCTGTGCTGTACTGCGGCGGCAGGTGAAGGCTGGCTTCGGCACTGGAGGTGCGCTCTCGGCAGTAGCAGGTGATGATGGCCTCGAGGAGGGGGTGGGTTTTGTTGTTGGTGGTCGGGGCTTCTCCGTCATTGGGAGCGGTACGGGGAGAGGGAGCTATGACAACGCGACGGACTCACCTTTTTCGAAGAGCAACTATATCACAGATTGTGTATGCAGCCCTGGAGAGCCAGGAGCGGCAGCACAAGGAAAAGAAAAGTTTGCAAATCGCAAAATCAAAAGAGTGTGGAGTTGTGGGCGAGGAGGAAAAGGATGATCAATGTTTCAATTCCAGAGGGTTGGACGAAGCACAGAGCACAGAGCACAGGGAGAATGGATGGATGGATGGATGGATGCCCAGCCCCGGAGACTGCTGCTAGCCAGCCAGACTGCCTGCGAGAGTGCCAGACTACAGGTACCATACCAGGTGTGCTGCAGGGTGGATAGTGGACGGTGGACAGTGGACGGTGGACAAAGATCAAAGGAGCCCTGCCAACCCCATGGTTGAGTTTCTCTCTCTTTTCTGCTGCGCGGTACGGAGTACACCTGGGATGGTGGGCAGGCAACCTGCACTGCTAGCGCATGCTGCTCGAGTGGGTACTAGAGTTTTACAGGGTACATGCACGGAACATGCGTGGTACATGCAGTAGTAGTGCCGTGCCGTCCACCACATACCTGACGTACCCAGGTACCCTTTTCTCCTTTAGTCTCTCATTTGTACATGGCATTATTAGGGGGTATCCTCTCTATCTTCTTCCTCCAGGCTCTCTTCTTCCCCTCCTAATCAAATCCTCATCGGTGAGTCGCATTTGTGTCAAAAAAAGGGATGATGGACTCAGCCTCTATTGTCCATGGAGATATCAGGTATTCAATGAGAAGACCTACACAGGTACCCCTGGCCGCTGTTGCGTGGACTGCCTCTAGGAGGTAGGTAGACTAAACGCTGTTGTTGCGGTGTGCAATACAAACATTGAATACATCAGATGAAGGCTTCCATGAGCTAGCTGTTTTATGTCCCGGCTACCTTTACTCACCGTTTTCATATGTGTAGCTTGAGAGCTAACATGAGTCAACTCAAGTGTATTGAAATAAGAATACTGGCCTCTAGGCTGATCTCTAGGTAGGCGGCTCTCGGGACGTCTAATATCAAGTCGGGGTCTCTGCAAGTACGCAATACCTCGCAAGGAGGAGACCTGACAGATGTTTGGCGCAAACTCTACCCAGAGCGCTGGGAACTTCAGCAAGGTTGTTTCAAAACATGGAAAGCAGGAGGACGAGTAGAAGAAGGCTATAGTTATTCATAATGCCACACAGCAATCAGCCATATCGACTCCCGCGATTCACTCTTCTTGTCTTATCACGATACACAACAAGATCCCCTTCGATGTTGATAATACAATAATCGATACTCCACCTCGTTACCCCGACGTCGTTAGAGACCAGGATGGTGGCTCGAACTACAGGTAATGCCTATCGAGGAGGAAGGAAGCGGTGAGAGAGGACCAGGAAGGCTTGCTACAGTGGTTGACGCCAGCCAGACTCGTGCAGACTCCGGTGCCCGATACCCGCATTCGAGTTGAAACGTGGTGGAATGCAATGTCCTGGATACTACATAAGTACGTACCTGTACTTAGCTTAATTTAGACCTTGTTAGTGCGGGGGAGTAGCCGAAACTGCTCGCTGGCTCAACTCTCCAACACTCATGATATGCTTTCAAACTACATTAAGTACATACATCATAGGTATTGGAAGTACCTATTTGGAACATCTCTTTGATAGCCATCTACGAGAGATAGACATTATGTATTGGAACCTTGGATTAGGTAGATTAAGCCTCTATGTAGCTAGGTACACAAAAGGTAGAAGCTGCTCTCAAGAATCCGAGAACAACTCATCGCCACAACATCCCACCTTTGCACTTCTGGATACCCTGACTCCACAAGGAACCGCACCTGGGCAGTGGCGTGCGTGCATGCAGGAGCACGGAGGAATAAATTCGACGGGTTTTGGTTGGACGAGAGACCATATCCAGCTTCGGAAGCCTTTTGAGATGTGCTGGCCTCTCATAGGTGGGCAATGGTTACAGCTGGAAAGGACTTGAAAATCGAAGGCGCCTACAGTCGTTTATCATCGTCGTCCTCGAATTTACCCGATGGAAAGTCCAAGCAATCCACTATGAAGATATGTACATAGTATGGACAGACTGACAGACCATCAGATCCCAATGCTGATTGATAAAGCCACCATAATCCCGAAATACTAAGTGAAATCAGTTATTTACAAACTACTTACAGGGTATGTACCTACCTGACAGGCACCAAAGGTTGATATGCGAACCGTCACGGAAAAATATTAACATCGGCTCTGGACCGACTCCCAACCGAGGGAAACCTTTTTAACATGCTTCCAAGGTTATTTCGTACAAGCACTCATATCTCTTGCTGGACTGTGGCTCATCATGGAAATGGAGGCGCCTACGTGACTAGCAAATTAATAAACCTTGGACCCTGATCTAAAGATTTCTACCGAGTAGATCGAGCTTATTATTATTATTAGATGTTGCCCTGAACTCAAAAACTTCCTTGTGTGGCTTAAGGGGCTTCTCTCAATCACCAAGCATCAGACAGCAGATATTCCGGGAATGTATTTCCACTGAGCGACGCCTGCAATAGGATCTCGGTGCTGACCGTCGCTCTCACCTTCATAGATTCATGCCGAGCCAATCTTATGCATACCAGATCCATAATCTTTTCGAATCTCGTCAATTGTGCCGCGGATCTATCTATTTATTATGCTACACCTATGTGTATGGGGTACCCACGCATTGGCCGCCTCTGTCTGCCGCTGCATCGCGATATAAACACCAATCGCAGCCTACTGACCCAGAACTTCCAACCCCCCAAGTACCTACTGTGCAACATCATCGGCGGCTCCCAAATCATGCTAATCTACAGATCTTCTCCCCTCATCAGTGGCGATTTTTAAAGCGAATGATACCAATTTTTGTGATCAGAGACGTATCTTCTGCCGCCCGCTGCTCTACCTGTTGTTTTAGTTGCTTCTACCTACTACCGTAACGGTAGGTTTATTATTAATACTTACCGTAACTCCACCTCTCTGCTTCGGCTCACCGACTTTTGCCCAGACCTGGAAACGCCATCGCTTGCACGTCACCTTCTACCTACCTACATACCTACCTAGCATATAACCCAGTATATAGTTGCACTTCCCCGGATCCTATAATACTACAGTATGCTGCATCGAGTGGCTTGCATGTCGCTGCAACCAAGGGTATTTGTTCTGATGATGCGTTGGGGCCTCACTCAGCTCGTATCAGGATACCAGCACTTTCTCTCTCTCTCTCTCTCTCTATCTCATTGTCCCGCTCTGGCATTTCACTACGATACTATTCTTCTCCGAGAGAGGTGGTGAGCCGATGAGGGGGAACACAAGAAAAAAGGGGTCCGGAGTTCTAGACCGGGAAAACCCACAGGAGATCTTCCGCATTGGGGAGGGGAGGTCAGGTTCTGGAACCGATCTTTCGAGCGAGCGGTCGATGCAGCGCACGCAACACCACAACGACGTTGTCCTAGCGGATCGGGCAGGTTGTTGAAGATCACTGAGAGAAATACTCAAGAAGTGCCCGCAAGCACGCACATAATATGTAGCTGGAGCCCAGAATTCTAAGGTATCTTTTGAACTGTTTATGAATCTCCTGCGTGCGCCCCACCAAATCAGATAACCCCTCCATCATGATAATCACATCCGGCGAGACCAGCCCAGCCCAGCCAGCCACCCTCTTACGTATGACGAAAGGGGCTGCAGCACACAAGAAGTGGATTTTTTTCTCTTGTACATATCTTTCGAAAGAGGGAAAGGAGGGGAAAGGAAAGAAGCCTACCTACGATCTGCCAGCATGCATAAAGAGTTACACTTGGGAAACCGAGACATGTATGCCTGGGGAAAGCAAAAGGAGGGGCATCGCTTTCCTTGGATGGAGGGGTTAAAAAAAAAAGGGGGCGTGCGTCTCGGCCGGGTTTTGGGGCTCAGAATTTCGGATGGAGCTGAGACTCTCAGAGCGAGGTGTAGGAAAACAAAAAAAACACCACCTGCTCAACTTAGTCTTAAGTAGGTAGGTAGGTGTATTACTAGTTTACTTCACGGTGTCTCGAACGGGAATTTGAAATTGCAAAAAAAGGTAAGCTTACTTGCATAGACTAATAAGTAGTCGGCATGTTTCTCAGTCACTGATGATTCTCCCTTTCGAGGACGCTCGATTCGACTCGAACCCGTCCCTCATGCCCAGTGAATGTGTTTTACGTACTTCCCTCCCCGGACATGTAACTCATGGGTAGTTATTAGTGCCAGCGGCTGTCTATGAGCGCGATGGATCCGGCCAATCCAATAGCATCTTGAAGATCCATTACGCTGCAGCGTACGTGCATATTATTCACCTCGGGTAGCAAGCCGCAGACAGATGACAAGGGAGGTTATATCAAACTGAAGAGTATATATATAACTTATGGCCTGTTGCCCTCGTCACGTGCATCTTCACCATGTGGCTGGCTCCTAGGGGAGATGGATCACCATCATTCATACTTACTTCATGGAGTACGCTCGGAGAGCTCAGGAGTAATACGTACGGCGCAAGGATGAAGTAGTGACTACTTAACTAGGCTCTATCACCGCTGCTTTCATCTAGGATTTTTCTCATGCAAAACGCTCGCGTAGTCTTTTGAATCTCTGTGCCAAGGGCTGGTACCCCTATTCACTTCGGTCCATCGATTTTCGCCAGCATCACAAGTATTCACTTTTCCTAATTATGGTATAACAGGTAGCTAGCGAAGATCCAATCAGTGTAGGTCTGGATTTTCTACGTCAAGTAGAACTAGAAGAAATAAGTACGGATATCATCTTGTCCTATCGTGTGTTCAAGGAGTTCTCAGGGCTGGCAGCTTGAGGTTAGCCACTTTTCTCACTTTCTGGAGTCGCAACCCAGTCCAACATGCCGAAAAAAAAGTGATTCAGGTATCTCATCTCTCGGAATGGAACAGTCAAGCTACACATGACTATGACTCAACTCAGGAGGCTATAAAAAGCGATATACGTATCAACACACGCTTTTAACGGACTGGCAGGAAAGACCTACCCTGTAATCGCGCCGAAAAAGGGATTGCATTGCCGTATAATCAACAATTATGACAAACGTTGCCTCTCAGAAACGACTTATCAATGGTCCTAGAACTCCAGCTGCTCGCAGAATAGTGGTCATGTTCATTTCGACGTAAGATCAGCCCTGCCGAGCCTGAGCGGCCCGAGTGGGCGAGGCTGTAGCTGTCAAAAATACTTCTGTTAAGTCTGAGGCTTGACTGCAGACTGAAATGATCCGGGCACCTCTTATTGTTATCCCTATGTATGGAATTAGACGAGGAGTTCCCAGCAGTCGAACCCAAGGGGAAAATGATGTCTCTCGGTCAAGTTGCGACCCATGAGAGATTATCGACTTAACTTGCACAGACAGCGTATTTCGTATGTGGATCAGTCAGTGTATGTCGATCATACCGTCACAATTCAATTCTGTATGTCCCGCCTAGAGAAGTCAAACGATAGTCGTTGTCCCCCTTTTGTGCGACCTGTTTTCTCGGATGATATAACGCGGAAGACAGAGGAGGCCCGAGATGGGCTGAGATACGTGCTCACAACAGAGATCGATGAATGATCGTGGGAAGAATATCCAAGGCCATTTTTGTTGAACCGGCAGCTTAGACTAAATAGTAAGATTAGCACCCACAGCACAATCGCTAAGTAGTTGATGGTTTAGCAGACCGAACACACTTACAGCTCACAGACGCCCCATCAGCAGCAAAGGGAGCATTATTGGGCCTAGCCAGACTTATGTCCCACGGCAGCTGCTATATAAGTCCTCCGCCATAAAGCACGGATGTACTCTAATGCTGAATATGATACTGGCGGTAGTTTCATGTCCAGAGGGGAGGCAGCTTCACCAGATCCCGAAGCACAGAGTTCTCCGACTGGATCCTCGTCGTGTCGTCCTGAGGACAAGTCCAACTTAACTACACATCCCAAGTAAGCGCGCACATACTCCAGGAGTATAGGCGAAGTGATTCCCCAAGCTTGCGCCTGAGAAAGATTTTGGGGTGATGATGGGGTATGGAGACTCAGTGACGAGGCAGCTATGAAGATGGCCTACGGTACTCGCGAAGGACCAAAGGATTCTCCTGAGAGCGTGCCTGATCCATTGGAATCACCCACAGATTTTGATACGGCAATTAAAAACAGTATCGACAGGTTCGAAAACGAAGGAGATTTAGGTAGTTGAATAAGGCTGCGTCCTTTCCAACTGGAGCAGGCTTGTAATCATGAAAGTTGAAGCCGGACCGGAGGACTGGTTCGGACGCTGAACGCGGGCCTACAGCTTACCTAATTCCATCTTTAGTAGCCAATAGCACCCTAGGTACTGTACCAGCCCACCTGGTACGTACTTTGTACCTAGGTGCCTTACACAGCCCCCACCCATCGTTATCGATTGTTCCTACTTAGCCACTGTTTATCGAGTTTGGTGGGGGACGCTTTGCCATTGAAACGCGCTCAAAATTCTGGTGCAATTTGAGTCATCCCACTACATAGCAAGGAACTCATCCGAAAATGCTGAATGGACAAGATGGCCGGAATCGATGACGGCTTCGAAGCTCTCCATGAGCCTTTCTACAATGGAAAGGGGTTGACTGATCCCATCTCTACCGTCGAGGACAAATTTCAGTTGCTACCAGCTTTCCTGAAGGTTAAGGGTGAGCCGTTGCACCCCCTCCATGCTACTCCCCAGCTTCAGTGCTAATCTTATCATGTACAGGTCTTGTGAAGCAGTACGTCAACCCTGGATTCTCCGGGCCACCGGCTGGTCTGTCAATCATTTCAACCTGCTAACCAAGCTTACAGGCATATTGACTCATATAATTTCTTCGTCGACGATGAGATCAAGGAGATCATAAAGGCTAATCGCATCGTCCGGAGTGATGTCGACAGCAGCTTCTGGGTCGAGTTTCTCGATATCCGGGTTATACCCCCAGATCGCCCGGATCACAGCCAGAAGGAAGTAAAGAATAATATTACACCCATGGAATGCCGCCTGCGAGATATGACTTATTCCGCCAAGGTCCTGGTTGATATTCAGTATACGAAAGACCGCCACAGGTACCTAAGGCGCGATGTAGAGCTATGCCGTCTTCCTGTGATGTTGCGAAGCAACAAATGTCGACTATACGGTGCAAATAACGACCAAATGCAGCTCATGAACGAATGCCCACTTGACCCCGGCGGATATTTCATCATCAATGGAACGGAGAAGGTCATCCTAGTTCAGGAGCAGCTGAGCAAGAACCGAGTCATCGTGGAAGCAGACGAGAAAAACAACATCATCTCAGCTTCTGTGACTAGTTCTACCCACGAGAGGAAATCCAAGACCTACGTCATCCTCAAGAAGGATCGCATCACCCTCCAGCACAACGTGCTGGTCGAAGCTATCCCAGTCGTCATCATTCTCAAAGCCCTCGGGGGTATGTCAGACTTCGAGATTATGCAACTCGTTGCTGGGTCCGACGGGCGTTTCCAAGATGATTTCGTTGTCAATTTTGAGGAAGCTACAAGAGCAGGTGTCTTTACTCAACAGCAAGCGCTGGATTATATCGGTTCTCGAGTGAAGATGGGCGGCAGGGGTACTCCGTTTGGTGGGGGCCCTCAAGCGCGAAGGAGCAATGTCGACCAAGGCCTCGATGCTCTTGCGAATATTATCATTGCCCATATTCCAGTGGAAGGTCTTGACTTCCAGCCCAAGGCTATCTATGTTGCGCTAATGGTCCGCCGAGTGCTCATGGCCTCATATAACCCTAAACTTGTGGACGACCGAGACTTTGTTGGCAACAAGCGTCTGGAACTAGCAGGCCAGCTCCTGTCCTTGTTGTTCGAGGATTTATTCAAGAAGTTTCTCGTGGATCTTAAGTTCGCGGTAGAGAACAGTCAGAAGAAGCAAAATCGTGCCGTTGCCCTAGACCCCGTAGGACAGATTGGAGGTCAAGGAAGGCATATTACTGACGGGATGAACCGAGCTATACAGACTGGGAATTGGAGCGTGAAACGCTTTAGGATGGAAAGAGCGGGAATTACCCACGTCTTGAGCCGGCTCAGTTACATCAGCGCACTCGGTATGATGACCCGGATCAGCAGTCAGTTCGAGAAGACCCGTAAAGTTTCTGGTCCTCGTGCCCTTCAACCTTCGCAGTGGGGTATGCTTTGCACTTCCGATACCCCAGAGGGTGAAGCCTGCGGTCTGATCAAGAATTTGGCCTTGATGACACATATCACCACCAACGTTGACGAGGAGCCTGTCAAGAGATGGGCATTTACTCTGGACTCGGGAGTAGAGCCTCTGCGGTGCTTCTCTGGTTCCGAAATACATCGAAAGGGCAGCTACGTTGTCCATATCAACGGAACACCCTTCGCCCTAACTCGCTTCCCGAAACGTTTCGCTGTCAAGTTCCGAACGATGAGACGCCGGGGCTGGATATCACCGTTCGTCAGCATCAACGTCAACCCCAACCTGGCAGCTGTCCACATTGCGACAGATGAAGGACGCATCTGCCGACCCTACATCATCGTTAAGAACGGTAAAGCAAAGATTAAGGCGGGTCATCTCAGGCTGCTGCAAGCCGGGAAAGTCGGCTTTGACGACTTCTTGAGGCAAGGCGTTGTCGAGTACCTTGATGTGAACGAGGAAAACGATGCCCTAGTGGCTCTCTATGAGAAGGATATCACGAAGGTGACTACCCATGTGGAAATTGAGCCGTTCACTATCCTTGGAGCAGTTGCAGGTCTCATTCCATTCCCACACCACAACCAATCCCCACGAAATACCTATCAATGCGCTATGGGTAAGCAAGCGATCGGCGCCATTGCGTACAACCAGTTCAACCGCATCGACACCCTATTATATACTCTGGTTTACCCCCAACGGCCCATGGTCATCACTAAGACTATTCAACTTATCAACTACGACAAGTTGCCAGCAGGACAGAACGCAACTGTCGTGGTCATGTCGTACTCCGGATACGATATCGAAGATGCACTCGTCCTAAACAAGGCATCATGCGATCGTGGCTTCGGAAGATGCCAGGTATTCCGGAAGTATGCCGTAGATCTTCAGAAATACAACAGCGGCCTTCGCGAGCGAATCGGGGACAAAGGCGGGGAAACTGATAAGAACATTGCCCTGTCCGAAGACGGCCTGGCCGATGTGGGAATGCAGGTCAAGAACGGTGACATCATGGTCAAGAAAGAGAGTCCTGTCGATACTGGTTCTATTGTAGGGCTCGAGACTAGAAGCAGCGAGTACCGCGAGACACCCGTGTCTTACCGTCTGGCGGATCCGGCATATATCGACAAAGTCATGGTCACCGAAACGTCTAGGGATACCCAACTCATCAAAGTCCTGACGAGACAAACTCGACGTCCCGAGCTGGGTGATAAGTTCTCTTCCCGTCACGGCCAAAAAGGTGTGGTTGGTATCATTGTTGATCAAGAAGACATGCCATTCGCAGACTCGGGGCTCGTGCCTGACATCATCATGAATCCTCACGGTTTCCCCTCACGTATGACAGTAGGAAAATTGCTCGAGTGCTTGACGGGCAAAGCGTCTATCATTAAGGGACGCCCAGACTACGGTTTTGGAGACGCGTTCCGCTCTCATCCATTGGAGGAGATGAGCAAGGAACTCGTTGATGCCGGCTTCTCCTGGGAAGGCAAAGATTACTTCACCTCCGGCATCACTGGCGAGCCTCTGCAAGCATACATCTTCAACGGTCCAATTTATTACCAGCGCTTGAAGCACATGGTGCAGGATAAGATGCACTCGCGATCCCGCGGACCTCGCGCCATCTTGACTCGGCAACCCACGGAAGGTCGATCCCGAGACGGTGGTCTGCGTCTGGGAGAAATGGAACGCGATTGCCTGATCGCGTACGGCGCCTCGCAGCTGCTCCTCGAGCGTCTCATGGTCAGCTCCGACGGCACTTCTATCGACATCTGCCAACGCTGCGGCCTTTTCGGGTATAAAGGATACTGCGGCACCTGCAAGACGAGCCGCGAGGTGTCCAAGATGACCATGCCGTACGCGGCCAAGTTGCTGGTCCAGGAGCTGATCAGTATGAACGTGGGCGTCCGACTCCAGTTGGAGGACGAATTCCCTCATCCACGGTGAGGAAGGGAAAAGGGAAAAGGAAAAGGGGAAACGGGATGAACCGAAAATCTGGGGTAGATGCAGAGTGTGTGTATGTATGTATGTACATCAGGTCAGGTCACATAACGTAAAGACCAAGCAAAGAAAGCATTGGGAGGCGCATAGTCTATGTTCTCGGCTGGGAGGTTAAAAAAAAAGTGTCCTGCATAGCACAGCATAAGAAAAGAAATTGTACTTTTTGTGTTTGTGTGTTGGTTCAAATCCAGGCCACGAAAAATTCTCTCATCCGTGCGATTTGATAATACAAAAGGAGCTTACCAACGTAACGTAACGTGAGCTGTTTTGTTCTCTCTCTCTCTGTGTGTGTGCGTATGTCTCTCTCTCTCTCTCTCTATGTGCAATATCTACGTATCCGTATGTACCATGGAAGAAGCTACATATGTAAGAAGTCGGTATTGACCAGGCAAAAAATCTTGGCCACCCCTGACGTTGACCTGACCTGACGTCTCAATATTATTTTCAGTGAGTACCTGGTGATATCAACATGTGTGTGGTGCTTTCTTTTTCTTTTTCTTTTCTTTTCATTTATTCATTCATTCATCATTGTCGTAATCTTTCTCTTTCTCTTTCTCTTCCCTTCCAAATCTCCCCTATCTTTCCCAATCTCACATCTCTCTCTACTCCTCCTTATCTGCTGTCATCCTCCCCTTTCTTCCAACTTCCTCTTCCGCTCATTCCTCTGCACCCCGCGGATCCCCCCCATCGTGACCTCGAACTCGACCGCCCCCTCCAATCCCGGTCCCGTCCCGGCCACGTGCGGCGCGAACACGACCTTCATCCACCTGCGCCAGCCCGCGGCCCCCTTCCTAACCCCCTTACTGTGCGTTATGATCGTCTCCCCACCCCCCTCGTCGTAGTCATCGTAGTCGTCGTAGTCGTCATCTAGTGGATGTCTCTGCTGCTGCTGCTCGCTGGCGCTGGCGCTGGCCATGGCACGCCGCCCGTACACCACCGGCCGCCGGAACAGCGCGATCCGGGACGCGATCTGCGTCGACCAGACCAGGCCCAGACTCGGCGTCTTGAGGTCGTGGCGTAGAGTGTTAAAGGATGAAGGTGCATGATAAGGCGACACGTCCCCCCACCCCGTGAACCAGCGCTGCTGGTGATCCAGCAGCAGCGCCGCGGGCGCGGGGGGGTCCATCGGTGGCGGCTCCGGCATGCTGGAGCGCAGACCCCGACTCGAGGGCGTCGGGGATGCGGATGATGATGATGCAGGCATCATCATGCCTCCGGAGCGCGCGCGGCTGCGGGCTGCGAGGGGGGATTCCTGGGTTAGGCGGGTGGTTGTTGTCGTGGTGGTGTTTCTAGCACCACCACCACCACCACCACCATACGCGTTCGGTGTTCTATTGCCACCACCACCACTACCACCGATACTGCTAGGGATGATATAATTACTAGACTCCTCGCGCGTGAACCGATCGGCGACCTGGTTCGCCACGACGACGGCCAAATCATACGTGCGCGCCAGATCGTGCAGCAGCCGGCCCAGACGCGCGAGCTCGGCGCCGCGCCTCGCCATGCCGTTCCCTTGCCCTTGGCTATGGCGAGTCGTCGTCGACTCGAACTCGGCCCGGTAGTTGGCGGCGACCGAGTCGACGACGACGAGCCCGACGCCCCGGCGCGCCACCTCGACGGGCACCTGGTAGCTGAGGATGTGATCCTGGGACTCGAGGTCCGGGGTCACGGTGCTCAGGACGCCGTCGAGCGTCGGCCTCTCGCATTCATCATCATCATCGTCGTCTTCCAGAGCGCCGTTCAGGCGCGGGTGCGACGTTAGGATCTGCGCGAGCCGCCGCGTCGAGAGCGGCGCCTCGGTCGACACGTACAGCGAGGGCCGGCCCAGGCCGCCCTGCGCGGGGGACAGCTGGCTCGAGAGCAGGAGGGTCAGCAGGAGCTGCGTCTTGCCGGCGCCCGACTCCCCTGTGATCTCGGTCACGTAGCCCACGGGGATGCCGCCGCCGAGGGCGGCGTCGAGGAGCGGGTCGAGCGTGCTGATGCGCTGGGGGGTTTTGGACATGAGCTGTGTGCCGGTCTGCTTTAGTCTGCTACTATTGGGTTGTCCCTGATGCTCTGGTTGTTGCTGTTGCTGGTGCTGTACCTGGTGTCGGGGTTGCGGCTGCTTCCCACCGGGCTGTTTATTATGGTTATTGCCCACTGATGATAATGACGACGATGATGAAGAGATGCCCAAGTCGGCGTGCAGAGCGTCGAGGACGGCATTGCAGAGGCGCTTCACGTCCAAAAGCGGGAGCTGGGTCCGCTTACCAATGTCGGCGACCTCGAGGGTGAGCAGGTCGGTGGTGGTCAGCTGGTGCTTCTCGATGGCGGGCAGGAGACGCGCATAGGGGCCGAGTGGGAAGTCGGGCAGGATGCGCGACAGATCAGTCATGACTCATGATCACGGCAGAGACCTTTTTTGCTTGCTCGCACTTTTGAGAGCGCAGCGGAAAAGTGGCTGATCTCTCAATCCCCAAGATGTTTGCAAGAGCAACCTCGACTGAAAGTTTCCCAAGGATGAAGCGGATGTGATGGCATGAATGCGACTTTTTTCAATGTTGTTGACGTGAGTGAGAATCAAACCTTGGAAGTCAACCTCCAGGGCTATCGTCCAGACTCCAGAGGCTGAAAGTGGGGCCGACAAGTGCTGTATTCAGCTATGACAACCACTGGAAATATCCACCCGGGTAGGACCACCAGCATCATGGTGATATCTCTTCGCCAAGATGATGTATTGCTATGATGACCAGGTAAATTTCAATGCATCTGTTTATCCAGATCATGTCCTTGCATTGATTAGGAGGCAACTACGAGGTGTGGGACAAGCAACGAAGCTACTTAAGTACCTAAGGTTACCTAGGTACTTACCGGTACTGTAGGTGCAGAGTAGGTAAGCTGGCTGTGGGAACTGGAACCAAGCCCCCTTTCCAACGGACTACGAAGATGCAGAACGACATCGACATCGCTTTGAGCGGATATTACGGTAAACTATCAACTAATCTTTGAGCCCACCAACCGGATATTTCTATTTGCTCACCATGAGAAGACATCCCTGAGAATTCAACATCATGGGGACCGACCCGGCGGTTCGTTCCCTTGCATTCGGGTCCCTAGGCCTCCGCCGCCACGGGATTTTCGGACGTCGTTGTTGAACGCGCAAGGCAGGATGTAGGCAAGAAAAAAAGTAGTCAGAAGAAGCGTCTGCAGAACATGAGAATGGATATAAATTATCACATAGTCCCAGTCCCCTTACTCGATAGATAGGCCCTCGACACACTCTCGCTACTGTACACCACCAACCTGTATTCTTTCCCCCAGACCAAGACGACGCTGGAAATAATCACAAATCCGGTCACTGTTCTTCGAAAAAATTCCATTATGGTCAAACGCGAGATTTTGATGGCTAGTATTCTCAGCCGGTTCGCCGCTGTGTCCGTTGGGGCGTCATCATCGTATCCTTGGCTTTGGTCAAGAAACGAAACATCCCCATTGGGGAATGGGACCAGTGGTGTCCTTGCCGTGAGCAGCCATGATCCAAGACCACACATTGACTAGAAGTTGCTTACCTTTGTATCATACTCCAGTGCGATGCCCTGATCAACGCCGGTCTTGGAAATCGACTCCTGTTGCCAACCGACACCGGTTATGAGCCGCAAATCGAGACCTGGTATGCGCTGAACGCTCGCTTGCGACCTAACTGCCTCGTGCTGCCGCAGAATAGCCAAGAGGTGTCGACCGCATTGACGGCCCTGGTGAACGCCAATGATGGCGCGGGCGATTGGCATATTGCCATCCGCAGCGGTGGTCACCATATGACCGGGACGAACAACATCATCAACGGCGTGACCATCGACCTGAGCCATATGAACTCGAGCACGTACGATGAACAGGCCAACCTAGCCAAGATCGAGCCTGGCGGTCGGTGGTGGAGGGTGTATGCAGACCTCGAGAAGTACGGCGTGACGGTGACGGGCGGTCGTGACGGCGACGTCGGAGTGGGCGGCTTTCTCCTCGGAGGCGGCAATTCCTACTTCTCCGGGCGGATGGGCTTCGGCTGCGATTCGGTGATTAATTACGAGGTGGTGCTGGCGAATGGCAGCATTATCAATGTCAACGCCACGGCCAACGCGGATCTGTGGACGGCCCTCAAGGGAGGGAGCAGCAACTTCGGCATCGTGACGCGCTTCGACATGGAGGCTATCCCCTCGCGGGACCTGTACTACGACCTCCGCTTCTTCGGCTCCAACTACACGGACAACGTTGTCGATGCCGTCGTCGGTTTCACGGATCAGGACCAGTCCCTGGCTGACAATGCTCTGGTGGTGTTTTTCAACCACAATTCGACCATCAGTAGTGACATGTACTCGTTTGCCATATATGTCAATACGCAGGGCGATGCGAATGCGGTGACGGCATACGACAGCATCAGAGACCTCCCTGTCCTATTCAACCGAACAAAGGTAACGAACATGGCCGAAGCCGCCGCCGGCTCAATGCTGCCTTCGGGTCTCAGGTGAGGAGTCACTTTGCCACGTAGAGATTTCTACTCAACCGGACTAATTTTGTGTTGAATGCAGGATCGCGTCGTCGTCATTGACGTTGAAAAACGACCCCCAGATCCTCCGCCGCGCCGTCGGACTATTCCAGGAGCTAGTAGGCAAGCTCAAACTATCCATCGGCGCGGACAAGTTCGTAGCCAACATGGTCTACCAGCCGATCCCGACGTACATGGCCGGGGTCAGCCAGCAGCGGGGCGGGAACATGCTGGGTCTCGACGACGTGGAGGAGAACGCGATCATGTGGTCGATGTCCCTCTGGGTCGACGCGGACGAGGCGGCGCTGGCGCTGGCGCAGGCCGAGACGCTGGCGTTCACGGCGCGGGTGAAGGAGATGTCGCGGGCGATGGGCGACAACATAGACTTCATCTACATCAACTACGCGGACGTGAGCCAGGACGTCCTCGGTACTTACGGTGCGGCGAATGTCCAGCACATGCGAGAGGTGGCGGCTGCGTACGATCCGACCGGGGTCTTCCAGAAGCGTGTTCCTGGCGGGTTCAAGATCTCGAGGGTCTTGTAACTCGTCTAACTAGTGGATGTACCTACCTACGCGAGGATTGCATGAAGGGCATATGGCTAACAGAGTGGGAAGTATCTCAAGGATTAATTTATGATTATATGGGTTTAATATGCTAGACACAACGGGCCTGGGGGTGCTTAGTCTATTTGCTGGGACAACTGAATGTCAACCCTACCACGGCTTGTTGGAGTACGCCCAGAATATTGAGGACGTGATTATAATGTGAATGATTAAATGAAAGCAGGATCGTTGGATCATGGATGGAAAAGTGAAGATGATGCTTGAGGGAAACGTTTGACACCCAGCTGACTCAGCTACGTGGTTTCCAGCTCCTTGGCAAGATTCGCCCTGCCAAGACGTCTTAGGCTAAGCAGGGCTCTAGGGCTGCAGGTAAGGATGCCCCTGGATATCTCGGGGGCCTAGGGATCCGAAGGAATCCCAGCCAGCAACTTCCATTGCAACCTTCTCATCTCTATCCCCTTTCTTCCACATATCCCAGCCTTCACTGGCCGTGGTAGGATCTCCGATAAACTATCGAGGAAAAGAAAATGAGTGACACAGATAATAATCCACCATTAGAGAGGAAGGCGGCGGTGAGCGGTCCCCTTTTGAGATGATGGCAGTCTACTATTGTTCACTAGACTAACATCATCCATCTCAGTGCGACAACTGCAAATCTCGAAAGGTATGTGTATGATATGCTTATGTTCGAACGACCTTAGAATCCTCAAAGCATGCGGTACTTTCCCAATGTCCCCATTTGACACGTGGACCAGACCAAATGTGACAGGCGTTCACCGTGTGCCAGCTGCGTCACCCTCGGCGTCGCTTGCCGTTCCACCCAAAAGGTGTCAGAAAAACGACAGCGGGTTCTGCTGTCGACCAAGTATGAGGATGCCGTGCAAGATGTCAGTCGACAGCTTGGAGAAGTCAAAAATATGCTTCAGAGTCTCATGCTTAGGAATGACGATGCACATCCTTCGGCTGGCACATCCACCTCCTCTGCCCGCCGCTCGCCACGACCTATGATCGACGAGCAGGTCCCAAGCCTCTCTGCCGTGCACGATGGCTTCCGTGGTGATTCCTCGTTTCAGTCCCACGCAAGCATCGCAACGCTATCCGCCTCCGAATTCCTCAGTGCACAAGGTCTGGCCTCGCCGTCAACCCCTACTCCACCTGGGGTGACGGACCTGCTCCGCATTCCGGCTCATCCAGACCCAGTTCCTCCCAAAACACGCACCGTCCCGGAGCTTCCCTCCCAGTCCTTCGATGTAGATCTTGGGGATCTGCCGTTGCCTCCTATAGACACCGTACTCAAGTTGCTGCGTATGGCTAAAGCTACAAAGCAGTCCTTCTTCATCGACCACGCTTGGCTGACCGAGGACGAGTTCACTGACAAGTGTCGAGATGTCTTCTTTGCGACAGAACCGATATCAATTTGGACGTGGATTTCCGTTAATATTGGCCTTTACTGGCTGTTCCAGGGTGCCAACGAAGCTGATTGCAGGAGCCTGGGCCAGACTGCCGCGACAATCCGCCAACATCATGAAATCTTGACGGCAAACATCGAAGCAGCCAGTGAGTGTCGTTCGACCCAAGTTTTTCTCCCTTTATCCTCAATCGCAGGCTTTCTGTTGGCCTTTCGAGTTTGGAAGGTGCCAAGAGTTACCTTTTGGAGGCTGATATTGACCTGGTAATCAGTGCAGAGTCTTCGTCTTTGCGCGGAACCTACTGTGGAAACATGTCATGCCCTTGCTCTCCTTGTAAGTGTAGGTAAATTCACGCGCTAGAACATGGCCCTGACCTGCTAGGGAACGTTTTACGTCAGACAAGGACATAGCACCATTGCATGGAGAGTGATGAGTGGTGCTGCAAGAGCGTGCCTAGATTTGGGTTTTCATCGCTTGCCGCATGATTCTGACGAACCTGACGTGTCTCGCGACCGACGAGTGTTCTGGTACATCTTTGCGTGGGACAAACTCCTTGCTATGGCATCCGGTACGACACCAGTCATACATGCCTACGACGTATCGACGGGTTACCCCTTCTCAGAAGAAGAGCGACGGAATACCATTGGGGGCCAGTCAGTTGCCATGATATTCAGAGCTGATTTCCACCAACATTGCTGACAGGGGAATAGTGTGTATGGTGCCTGGCTCGACTATAGCTGTGTCACTGGTGAGATACAACACAGACTGTTCTCAGCCTCGGCACTA
This sequence comes from Xylariomycetidae sp. FL2044, assembly GCA_022376275.1. NCBI lineage: Eukaryota > Fungi > Ascomycota > Sordariomycetes > Xylariomycetidae sp. FL2044. The sequence continues at coordinate 765,217 of JAJNOH010000019.1, forward strand.
CGCGAAGCTCAAGAAGTCCGCAACCAACACGCAATGAGACTCGCCGCACGAATTAGGGAGATCCAGGAATCTATGGACACTGTAAGTGATACATGATCTACTGATTCGGTTCTACGCTGACTGCCTATAGGCGCTTCGTGAGGACCCGACACTGGTACCATCGTTCACGGTGGTCATCACTGTTCTTGACTTTCTGTGCTATTCCCTGCTTACAATCGTATATCGTACTCTCCGCCCGCCTTTGTCACGGGCGCATCCGCTACAGTGCTCTGATGAATGCGTGGGAGCAGCTCGCATGGCGTTGTCACGACTAGTTAATGCTCTAGAGAAGTTGATATCCACAGATCCTGTGAGACGAGGTTATTTTCTGAACACGTAAGTATGCGCAACTTAACAATATTATACCTGGAGCTAATAGCCGGTCACAGCGTCTTGACATTGGTGCCATTTGTATCGTTTATTGTGCTGGCTGGGAATGCAATTGCTACCTCGTCCAGTGCCGATCTAGCTCTTCTATCTTCGGTGATCTCAATCCTGGAATCACCGCAAGTGGGAGAGTATCCGACAATCCGGAAGATACGCGATGCGTGCGGTAGTTTCGGTCGCATTACCAGCATCATCGTATCGAGCGCCAACGAACAAGGCTCACGGGACCCTGCCGCCGCGTATCAACAGATTCCCAGCAACAGCCTGCATCTGGACGCTTCGACCAATGGCTCTCATTCAGCCGCCGATTACACGGATCCCATGGGCCACGGGTTCCCTATGGGCCATCAGGACTGGGATAACGTCATGCTGGGATTCGAGTCGGAGCTGGGCGACTACGACTTTAGGAACCTGACGAATACTATAGAGCCTTACTTCGCAAATACGAGCTGGTGAGCAATCCAACACCGGCGTACTGGGCAGACTTCCATACTTGAAGGAGAACATATAGGAAGTGATTCTTGCCTGATGAGCTGGACCTTTTTTCTCCTATTCAGTGTAGGCAAGTTTCATGAGGCTAGGACGTTACAACTTGCACGGCATAATCCATCGCAGGTCACCGACCTCCGTTCAGCTCTAGGTTGAACGAGGGAACTCGATCAAAAGTCCCAGGTAGTTCCACGACGCTGAATGGCAAGGTGGTCGGCATGCAATACCTGATGGTGGGCCGGTACAACGTCTTATGGTCTAGGCCAGGTTCACCGATTATGCAGTGGCTATTCCTGTGCTATGCCTGGCTTTGCGTTTGACTCATGCGGTAGTGCAGCTGAGACTCGCGGTCTCGAGCTGAGAGAGACGTTTCTACCCAGGTTCAGCCGCACTACTCCGTCCTCATAACGAGTGTATTTTGCCACGTTATACTACGCAGTCTACGACACGAGATACCGGTCACAAGATAGAATCTGGTCACTGCTGATTTTAGTCGCTTCACGGGTCCAATGGACCTCGCGCTCTCTCGCTTGCACAGTCTTTCGCCATGAAGCCATCTCCGATAGTCTCCTGACGGCGTTGACCGAGAGCCTCTTTCAGGCTTTCAGCTCCTGCAAGCCACTCGCATGCTCACCACCATTATTGGTCAACATCGACCCTGGATGCTTGCGCACCTAATCTCTTTTCCTATTCAAGATGTGAAAGGGGGACTTAAGGCTGCACGGCTGAAGTGCCTCGCAAAAAAAAAGGTGCGCTCAATGCCATGCCCAACCGTGGATCGGGTCAGCCGGTGGTATTAATTTAGACGGGCTTATGGCCCTCTCATAAAGACCAGAGCTGCTGCTGGGTCCTCAGGGGTGAATACGGGTGAAAGCCTTTCTTTGCTTCTCGTTCATCTTCGTACTCCTGTACTCTCTCTGCCCTGTACTCGTTACGTGTATGAGAGCACGCCTGAGTGCTTCAACTCCTAGACTGTTGGCTCGGCTCGGAGCTTGACTCTTCATCATCCTATCGTGAACAAGCAACAGAGAGCACAGCACCATGACAAGACATTTCGCCGCCGTAGCGCTTGTCTCGACGGCGGTCCAGGGCCTCGCTTTCGATGGAAAGCCGCCCCAACCCACGGATGACAACCTCCTTCCGGCTACTCCAGCATGGAATATTAAAGCTCCCACGATCACGACACCGCCGAACGTGAAAGAGCTGGCCAAGAGGCAGAATGCTCAGACCGTCCTCGTCGGGCCGGACAACACTTGCGGTTATATAGATGGACGAGCAGGTAAGGAAGTCGACGACAACAACTCCAGACAGAGCACACTCACTTTACAAAGTCCATCACAAGAAGACTTGTTAGACTAAATGACTAACCACCATCACCCACGCACAGGAGCCGCCCTGACCTGCCCGACCGGCAACACATGCGCGTTCCTGACGGGCTCCGACGCCTCGGCGTACGGGGCCGTAGGCTGCTGCGACAACGACGACTGCGGCCTGCGGGTGCAGTGCTATGACTACGCCGACGTGTACCAGTCGAGCCTCTGCGACGACGGGTGCCTGCAGGACACCTTCACGGTGAAGTGCACGGGCACGGCGGCGCCGTACTGCGCGACGGCGACCTGGTTCGACGGCATTGTCGACTACTACTGCGACGACCTCGCCATCTCGACGCTGCGCCAGGCGTACACGACGTACGACGGCGAGGACGACGGGCGCAGCTTCGAGGCCGTGGTCGTCACCGTGACCACTAACGGGGGAGGTGGGGAAGGGGGAAGCATCGCGGATCCTTCTGCTGCTGCTGCTTCTTCTTCTTCGACGAGTGTAAGAACAACATCAACTCGTTCCCCGGCTCTCATTACTCCCCTTCCTCCAGGAGGTTCCTCCTCCTCCTCTTCTTCCTCATCATCATCACCGCCCATAGGCCCCATAGTAGGCGGTGCCGTAGGCGGCGTCGCCGTCCTAGCCCTGGTCATATTTTTCTTATTCTTCGTACTCCGCCGTCGTCGCAGCAGCAGCAGCAAGTCGGAGAAACAGCAACAAATCCCCGGTAGTAGTAGTAGTAATACCTACCCCCCACAACAGCAACCGCAACAAAAACAACAGACCCCATTCGAGCACTCGCCGTCCTCCCCTCCCATGGTCGGCGCTCCGCCTTATCAACAACATCCGTCGTCGTCGTACTTTCCCGTTTCTTCTTCTTCTCCACCATCTTCTTCACCACCATCCGCCTACGCGGCGAATTCGGGAGGGACTTGGGCTGGCGTGGGGTTGGGGGCGGATCAGAAACATGAGTTTCAGCAACAACAGCAGCATCATCAGCAACAACCGGGTGGATTCGTGCCTTTGAATGGAGTTGGTGGTGGGAATGGGGGTAATGGTAATGGTAATGGGATAATAGGCATGGGACCAGAAGATCGAACTTCTTCCGCGAGTCCCGTGTCATCTACTACGGCTTGGATGACGACACAGCATCAACATCAGGCTACGAGTCCGGTATCGACTATACATACGCCGTCTTGGGTGGGAAGTGGCGGTGTTGGTGGTGTTGTTGGGCAGGGAGGAGGAGGAATGGTAGTAGTACATGAGGCCGGTGGGGATATGGTCGGAGATAAGGGACCGAATGCTAATCATCGGGGGGAGTTTCATGAACTTGGGTAATGAGGTGAGGTGAGGTGAGGTGAGGTGTTATGTAGACTACCTAAGGTAAAGGTTGAGGGTGAGGAGTAAGGTGAGGGTGAGGGTGAGGGTGGGTGATTGGTCGGATCCTAGGTTAAGTAGTAAGATTAGACGGACGTGTAAGTAAGTAAGTAGGCCAAGTTTTAACTTTTAAACTTAACTTATTTGCGAGTGAGTCGGGATATATATATATATATATATATATATAATACCTAGTCTAGTCAATGTACTTCAAGATTGTCATTTATCAACCAACCAGATGTTAAGCTGAATTACGTGCGCTTGGGAGTTTTTTTTTTCCCCGGGTATAGAGGCGAGCGCTTGTTTCGGCTTGGGTTGGGTTGGACAAGTATGGGAACCTTTCAGGGGTGATTGCTTAATTAAGTAGGTATTGTTTATGCTTACTTCAAGCCCAACTTAGGATTGACTGCCTAGACTAATGTGTAGGAAGTTCATTCGACTGGATGGTTAAACATATGATATACATACCTAGGTATACATATCAAAACAGATAGATAGATAGATAGTCTACAACGGGGAGAGGTGGATATCTTCGACGAAAAGTTCAACAACAATGCCGCCCCATCCATCCACCTGGGCATAGATAGCATAGTCTACTGGTGCAACCCATTTCCCCTCGCTCCTTCGTACTTAATAACACCGACGCCTGAGCCCCTGTTGTGATGCCCCTATTTCGCGCCCCGTGCCCCCCCCCCCCCCCCTCTCACTTTTCATCAACCACCCCATCAAAACTCTACCAACCGCAACTTCTTGCCAACATCCCTCCTCCTCGCGTTCGCCGCCGCCCGCTCCGAGGCCTTGGACTCGCCGTGATCGAAAGCCTCGCCTCGCGCCTTGAGCGCTTGCAGCAGCATACCGGCGTCGAAGAAGCCATCTGTGGGGAGTGAATATCATAATCAGTACCATGGGGAGAAGAAATATGTGCTGGAAAATATAAGACCCGGAGGAGGATAAAAGAAAGAAAAAACAGAAGGAATAAGAAAACTTACAACCGCCCAACTCGTCATCCTCACTCATCATGAGGCTCTCCTCCGTCGGACTCCTAGTGCCCCCCGTACTCCGGGCCTGAGCCCTAAGACTCTCGGTGCCAGTGATCATGCGGCCCCGCGACTTCAGGCGCGAGCTGGCCTTGAGCTTGGTGATGTCGATCTCGCGGGCGCGCGTCTGCTTGGTGTTGCCCGTGGACTTGCGGTTCGTGATGCGCAGGATGCGGCGGATCTCCAGGAGGTACGACTCGAGCGTGTCGACGAACCGCTTCGTCTGCCGGTGCTTGCTCGACACGCAGATGCTGATGCTCTCGTCCTTGATGATGTACCCGATGCCGAAGCCGTCGCCCGACGTCGGGCCAAACCCAAACTGCCGCAGCGACGGGTTGCCGCAGTTCGACGTCGACAGGATCGTGTTGTTCAGCTTGTCCCATCCGTTGTCCGCGAATATGGCCGGGACAGGCTGCGTTTCTTTCCCGCGCGAGACGGTGCTGTCGCCTCGGCCGCGTGTGCGCTGCCCCTTTTCTGACCCGGCACCCTCCGTCGACAGCACCGAATCCTTGTCGGGACTTCCGACTACCGACCCGCGCTCCGACATGTTCTCGAGTGGACTCGAGTAGCCGGTGCTGCTGGGCGAGCGACTGCTACTCTCGTCGTTGAGGACCCGCTGCCACAAGCAGAAGAGCGCGTACAGGTGCCGGTCACAGCCTTCGGCTTTCGCACATTGGCGGGTGTTCTTGACGTGCTGCTCACAGGCTTTCCGCAATGCTTCCACCTTCTGCTCGGCCGGGTTATCAGCCCAGAACGTCTGTACGAAGTTTACCGAGTCCTCGCTGACGGTCCTGATAGCCTCCGTCCGCCCATGGAGGTAGAGTTTGGTCATTGCCGGCTCATAGGTGCATTCGATGCGCCCGTAAAGTCCGTAGTAAGCTGCCTGAAAAGCCATTTGCACGAAAGCATCGGGCGAGAAACCTGCGGAAGTGATGAAGTTCTTGCCATATCCACTGAAGTCCAGACACTCAAACTCGTTCTGTCCGATCAAATCGGCAAGTCTGGTCTCTGCAAACCGAACGGCGATGCTGAGCTCCGGAGCCATGTCCCACTCCAGTTTATGGGGGGTTGTATTGACATCCCCAAAGCTTTCCGGGTCACGTTTTGAAGGGTCGGGGCTAGTGGTCTTCCAAAGACTTGGAGCACCTCCATTGATAGACCTGGCGAAGCGCAGAATGGTGTCTGTGTATACGTCACTGGCGAACCGAAGCACTGTGTGCCCGTCGACGCCAGTATGCTCGAAGTTGATACCGGCGCTTCCGTTCTTGCAGACAATGATCTGAAGTTTATCATACCACCGATTTATGCAGGTGCCTATCTGCACACCTTTCACAACGTCATTCGTTCCGCAAAGCATGTTTTGACACAACGCGGCGGCTGTGCTGGGTTCCGTATAATCCAGACATAGCACGAACAGCGCCGAGTCAACAATACCAAGACAGTCCGCGTTGTTAGAAGCTTCCTCCTTGGTAAGGACGTCCCTTAAGCCTGACCAGGTCTTCCGGTTCTCCGTAGAGAGGATGCCGAGAGCTCCTTTAGCAGCTTCCTGTATCGGTGTTTGCGCAGCATCGTCAACGATGGTTTGCAGATTGATCGACACATCTTTCTCGCTCATTATGAGGTCCGAGTTATCGTCGAGAACATCGAACCAGTAGAACTGACCATGACAGAGGACTACAATATGTTTCGATTCGGGGTCCTGCTCAATCTGACAGCCGTGATCCGTAGGCACTCGAGCCGTACCGAAAAGCCGAGAATATTGATACATATCCAGGGGCTTGCCTTTTATCGTGTCCGGCGACAGCTCCTCCCGACGGACCGCTCGCACAAATTCTAAAGCTGATACGACAAGCGACGCCGCACGAGTCACCTGGTTATTCCGGGCCGGGGTTGGGTCATCCTCAAGTAAGAAAAACGGGTTCAGATTGAGAACAACGGGGTTGTCGAAGTTGAGGTATGAATCGTACCCTGTAGACGGTCAGACGGCTTGGGCCCAGTAGTCGTGTAAAACTTACAAAATTGTTCTATGTAACTCGACTTTCCAACCGCGTATTGCTGCAGCTTCCCCTGAAGCAGCGGCCCGTCATGTCTTAGAAAGTCCTGCACAGCCTCCCTCGTCTCGGCATGTTCCCTTGGGCCCTGTAGTGGTTTTAGAGTAGTGAGATACTTATTGCAAGTACTCTCTAGATCTGGAATGGGCAGTTTTGGTAGACTATCCTGCCCGGCGAAAGTGATGCCCCCTTCTTTAGGCTTCTCTGCCGCCGTCGACATGACTTGTTTGGGAACACTTAATTGAGAACTTGCTGGTCTCCCGTTGGTTTCCTTTAGAGGACGAGCTATAGAGGTCGGTGCGCCAGCCTGAAGAGTCTCACCAAGAGACTTTGGCATAGCAAAGATTCGGACTTGAGTAGGCATATTGTTAGCTCGATCTTTGTGTGAGTTTAAGCGTATAGCGGGGAGACGGAGGTGCTGATATTCAAGCCGCGCAAAGCTGTGCGGTAGAAGTAGTGGCAGTCCTGGAGGTAGTAGGATGGCATCCCACTAGAGTTGCACACTGATGATGAAAGATAGGTATATCGTGTTGGTACTACGGGTATAACGGACGAAAAGGAGGTCATGTCATGCTGAGGACATAAAGAGGTGGACCGGGAAGTATAAATGATTTCAACTGAGATAGATATCCGGGCAGGACGACCAGATAATAGACTTAGGGTGGACCCGTGGCCAAGGGCCCGAGACGTGAGAACAACGGTCGAAGTAGTGCACAATCACATGTGCGCCTGGAGACCTTGGCCATTGGGGGAAACTCTGCTTCGAACAACGGCTCGGGAGCAGGAAATGATTGGCTGGCGCAGGCTGGGATGGGCCAGAGACTCATCCGCAGGACCGATAATATATAGTATGGCCGCAGACACTGGGCACATCTGCCGAGAGTTTGGATAAAGATATCAAAGACAAGAGACAGAATATAAAAGCCCACGTACCTCTGATAACAAAGGCAGATAGATGCAAAGCATTCCAAGTCTCGAGAGGACAAAGTGCGGCTGTCGTCGAAGGTATCAGAAAGGTAGGCGCAGGCGGTCACACGTTGCTTTCGTCTAGCTGTGCATCAATATCGATGTAGGTATTTGAGATGGAGCATTCTTCCGTCCATCCAGATGGAGAGTTACAAGAGGGGGGAAAGGCAAGGTGTCACACAGATTCCAGACGGGTGATAAGGACAAGGCGAGTACGGGAGAAGGCAAGGAGGTAAAATGGCAGTAAGAAAGGGACCCACAGAGTTCGTGATCACAATAGAGGTAGACAGTACTCCATACTCGATACAATGATTGACGATTCACCCAACCCCACGGGGTCGAGGCTGTGGTGAGGGAGCGGAGCGAGAGGATGGAGGGCTTGTCGTGGGTCAGTTCGGACAAGTGGATCGTCTCTGGTTGGGCAGTCCGGGGAAAAGGCGCAATTGCAGACAAGCGAGAAAGTATCTACCTGGCAGGCAAATGGATGTAATCCACCCAGACCACACCAGAAGAGAGGAGACGAGACGAGACGAGACGAGACGTGACTCGGGAATGGAAATTCGGGAATGAATATTCCCTCGTTCAATCACTTACTTACTCACTCACTCACTGTTGAAACTGGCGAGTCAAAAATGAGAAGCAGGTAATTAGCGAGACGGTAGATTTCTTCGCTTATGTGATATGTGACCGGCAAGAGACATCATCAGTCAAGCAAGGAATTACAGCAACTTTACCATATTAATACAGATAGATCGATCATAGAATGGTGAGTGGTGAGTGGTGAGTGCCTACCTAGGTACCTAGTAGTTGGCATTCTTACAGAAAGCGGCCAGCTGACAACCTGAATGACCCAGAGGGGAAAAATGGGGTCAAGGCGGTATTGACAGGCCGACAGTCCCGACCCTTTCATTGGTCTGTTCCGGAAGGGGTACCAAAAGCTGGGGGATCGTGACGTTGGCTAAGACCTTTTTGAGAGAACCACCTGGCATGCAGGCACGTGTCTATGGACAATGAAACGTCACGGGTACTTGGCGAGTATGTCCAGGTGTCCTACCTAGGTATGATCCCTATCGGCTCGGAGTTTACTTCTCGAGTCAAGTCGAGCTCATTTCTCAAGCTTGCGAGATGATCTTGAAATGAAAACCTCGGACCGTATTAGTCTCGTACATAACTCGTCGCCGTCGTTTCCATAGTTCCATTCTCCTTCACTGTTTTCTCTAGTGCAAAAAGCGGGGGCTCCGGGTACGTCCCGTCCCAGTGAGTCGGATGGGTTCCAAGGTTGCCATTGCCAACGGGTCGGACGAAAGGGCGCCCGGACGGGAGGCCCAGCATGCTTGCTCAAATGATCTTAAGAAACACCCCATCTCGCCTACTTATATGTAGCCATGTGGGCAGACGATGTCCTTGTCATCGATCATTCAGCTAGTGAGCCCCGAGACCTTTCAGCTTCTGGTCAATGTTGTAAAGGTAATATGTAAGGAAAGATGATTTTGGATTTTGAACATCCAAGGTCCGGGGCAACCTCGCAGTTCGGTGACCCAGTCCTCCTTGTGAGCCGGACCCGCATCAATCGAAGGGTGCCAGCGTCGCAAAAGCCCAAAACATTGGATTGAAACATAGTGGACATGATTACCAAATTTCGTCAGTGGAATAGGTGGATGGATACCGGCGAGTCGTTCTTCTCTGGTGGTAGTCATCCAGTCTTGCTGCCAAAGCAGATATGAATACTTTACCACGCCTCTCTCAATTCTGCAGCCCCTATGATCATGCATCTGGGTACAATAAAGATATTCGAGGGAAGATAGGCAAGAGAACCAACTACCAATCCAGATGAGCTGAATTTCCATCGAGGTTGGTCAACACAGATGAAGACATTTTGTCCTCAAAAAGAGGCTTGCACAAGCATACCTAGCATGTAAGCCACCTGCCACCTGCAGACCCAATGGTTCAAAATCGGCGCCAAGATATCCGACCACTCGGTTCAAGGTCCCAACTAAATGGATGTCACTCTTCTTCACTCCTCAATGATTTCCTCAAATCCGTCAACCAAGAATAGAATATCAACCTTGCTACATTCGACTTCGAAAAATCCACACAAGTGAACCTTAGGACTCGTTTTGTTGTCTTCAAGTAAAGAGCAGTACTCGAATAGAGAATCTCATGTCCTATCTAATCGAGATAAGGATTCGAAACCCCGGCTTCTGACCTCATCATCCTTTTTTTGATGACCATCTTGACTACTTCCCTCTCAACTAACCAACAAAACCCCCGCCACCAAACCCACCAAATCACCCCAACCATGGCAACAACAACAACACCTCCAGACCCCCCCTCCCGCCCCAACTTCTGGCTGCAATTCCAGCTCTTCAGCGACGGCCTCGACAGCCGCCGAGCCCGCGCCCTCACCAGCCCCGAGCACAGCACTTTCCACCCCTTCCCGCGGCTACCCACAGAGCTGCGCCTGCAGATCTGGTCGTACCTGGTGGCGCCGCGGATCCTGCTGATCTCGTGCCTCGAGGCCTCGACGGCGGCCGAGCAGCTCGCGGACCTCGCGTCGCGGCCCTCGCCGCCCCTGGTCCCCGTGCTGCTGCACGTGAGCCGGGAGGCGCGCGAGCTGGGCCTGGCCCGGTACGAGCTGGGCTTCTCGTGGAAGGTGCCGCACGTGCTCGAACCACCTTCGAAAGCGAGAGCCAGACCACCACCGCCCCAGTGGTCGCCGCCGCGCGTCTACTTCAACTACGCGCTCGACGCCGTCTACCTCGCGGGCGAGCTGGAGCCGTACGACGCGTACGGGTTCAACAGCCCGATGGCGTACTTCCTGCGGCGCGAGGAGGCGGCGCGGGTCCGCCGCGTGGCCGTCGCCTTCCGCGCCCTGCGCTACGGCGAGGCCGGCCCCCAGCAGATCTTCGGCACCCTGTTCCACGTCGTCGACCGCCTCGCGCCCGCCGACGGCCGCGTCCTGGTCGCCGTCACGCCCGGCGACGAGATGACGCACGCGCTGATGGGCGGGGAGGCGCCTCTGGTTGTGGAGGAGGACGACGACGATGATGAGGAGGAGGAGCACGAGGGCGAGGAGAAAGAAGGGGAAGGGATACTCAAGCAGGCCAATACCGATGCTAACGATACCACGAGGAGGATAAGGAGGAGGAGAAGTCCTGAGGATCGGTGGAAGGCGAGGATGGGATCGAACGAGATCAGGTCGGTGCAAGGGGAGAGCAACAGCAGCTCGCGGGACGGACAGGAGGCCGAGGTGAATCCGGTGCAGAAGGTATGGAGAGATTGGTACCGGGGCTCCATCGTGACCTCGTCCGTGGCGAATATGCAGTTCGTGCTCGTCCGGGAGGCGGATCTGGAGCGTCATGTCGCAGATCAGGTCTCGTCTGTGTCTTAGGGCGGAGGGCAATCAGGTGGAAGAAGCTAATAATCGAGAGGGTATCGCAAGCTAGTCATCCCATATCTCTTGCCTAGTATGAGGGTTTATATGTTTATGTATACATATACGATCGTCCTGGGGATCAGATCACGATATAGGAAAAGTGAAAGAGAAGTGTCATGTGATTCGAGCCCCAAGAACTATAGGAGACTGTTTTTCACAATATAATTCTTGGAAGGTACAGAAGTGTTAGTCAGGAGTGATGATGGAACACTACAGTACTCCGTAAGTAGAAAGTCGCAATTGTCGATTCGCCCCCCCTCACCCCCCCCTTTTTTTTTTTCTTTCTTTCTTGTTTCTTGTTCAGCACAGAAGTTAGGTCCTATCATTTGCTGCAATCCAGTTAATAACACCAAGAATACCATCGATTGATTCTCGAAGTTATCAGACGAAATTTCTAGGAGATACGGGTTTCGCTGGACCGAAAGCCTTCGACCCCCCCCCCCCCCCTCTCCCCTTTTCTATGCTGAGGAGTCCCTCAATGAACGTTGAGGAGGTAGGTCTCCCAAGCAGTGTGTAGTGGAATTTGGTACGTATGCTTCTCTCTCTCCCTAAAAGAAAAAAAAAGCAATATCACTGCTTGATCGAATGAACCCATGATCAGGATAGGGGCGTACATATATATGTATGTACCCCATTAGGTTAGCACAAATCCCCGTAGGAGCAAGCAAGCGCACCTATTGAGGTGTTAACACAGCGGGGAATTCTTCGTTTCGTTTCACTTTTCAGATTCTCTCTCTTTTTTTTTTTAACTTGTTGGATAGCTGGCCATTGAGTCAAGTCGGTTCATGACTCAGTGTCATGATCTTCAATGTAACATTATTTAGCCTAGCTATTGACAAGGCGTAGACGTGAGTGGAGTTGACGCTGCCGTTGCTATACACATCCTCCCTCATCCTTGCCCTGAATCTCAACCCTGTGTTTGTTTTGTACACTATCTGACACACAACACAAGGGGTCTCCAGAAAAAGAGACCCCGGGCCTGGGGGTTATCTTGTACACATCTTGGAAAGGAAAAAAAGATGCCAACACGTGGATTCTGGCATCCATTCATCCATCCATCAGAACCATCATTAATCCGCCCTTCAGTATATGTACAAACCTGTGCTGTACCTGAACGCCTGGAATGCGCCCTCCCTTATCCATTTTCATTGCAAGTACGTACAATCTCTCACTCCCCAGTCCCTCCTGGTCTGGTCTGGTCTAGCCTGCAGTCTTCCTGCTTCTTCTGTCGAGGGTCTCGAATGCAGGTACCGGACTACCGCCATCGGTGCGCCCCTTTATGCCGCCGAGGAGCCAGTCCGTGAGGCCGACAACCTTGGCGCCGACGCCCTTCTCCCACTCGCCGTGCTCGTCGACATGCTCGATCGTGTGGCTGAGGACCTTGCCGTCCCGGTCGAACTCGAAGATGAAGAGCCCCGTGAAGGCCTTCTTCTCGCCGGCGTCCTGGGTGCCCCGCAGCGTGCTGTCGAGCTTCTGCTCGCCCTGCTCTGCCAGGCTCAGGTCCGAGGTCTTGGCTTTGCTGCTCGTCGCCGTCCTCCATTTGACGACGAGCTTCTCGCCGCAGGCGCCAGGTCGCTTCGGCGAATATAGGGCGGATCCGCTGACCATGCGCTCGGACAATATGACCAGCTTTACGTTGCCGATTATGGGTACTCTGTTCCATGCCAAAGGGGACGTCCATAGCGCCGCGATATAGGCGACTCTTCCAGAGACTGCGGGGAGGTACGGGTGGGTGGAGGGGAACAGGTGGAGGGAGATGTTGGGTGAGAGGATCTCTTGCGGTAGCGGCGACTGGAGAAGAGTAGGGAGACGTTCCTGAAGTATCCGTAGAGCTGTATACCGCGCATTAGCCAGTAGCCCTGTGATGGTGGTCTCAGGCAGAGATCAAGCACTCACTCTTCCCCAGCTTCGTCTTCCGCTCATGATCAGACTGCGAGGGGTCATGGCTGGAGAAGGAAAGCTCGAGGTGAGGTCGGGGAGAACTAATGAAACATGGCGAGTGCTCGTACTGGGACGTTACGTGAAGCGCGGTCGGAGGTTTCGAGGCAACGAAGGGCGAGGGTGTCGCAGAGACAGGAGGACCAGCCGAGGTGGTTCTGGGAGGTAGGCGGCAGAGGGCGGCTCTGGAGCTCAGAGCGTTGGCTTGCGTGCGCGCAACGCTGCTAGTTAGGGACATGTGTCCAGGGCCTCAATGGCGGCGGCAAGCAGGGCGGTCATCAATTCTTCCGGTGGTGAGGATGGCGGATGAGCTGTACTCGAGGCCGTTGGGTTGGTATGTCGCGGGAGTCATAGAATAAGTAATACTGAGTAGGGGATGTGCAGAGTAGAAGGGTATTTATGATGTAAGTGAAGCTTGAAATTTTAGTGGCGCCCGAGAAGCTGGAAATTTCGGCAGTGGACTCCGTAGCATGATGTAGGATGGCCCAACGCTCTGTGAATGGTGCAGGTGCTGCTGATCCTGGTTATAAAAAACATGCCCCAAACATACGACTGACAGGGGAGGGTCCAACGCTGAACCCACTGAGGCTTCAGCTGTTGATGATGAGCTCCAGCCTCCAGGTACCAAGGTTGCTACTGGGGCCTTGTAGAAATCCGTTCTTTTTTAAGTCCAGCTGTCCAGAATCCTCCAGATGGAACTCCCCCTTATCACAGGTTGCACACTGACTACCCGTCATAAATAAATATAAAATATTCAGTGTTCAATATATCAGTTGGGAGCAGATAAGTGTATCCATGTATTGGACATATCATCCGTACATACATGGCCCTGGGCGTGATAACAGGAACATCTCCTGACGGATAAACGTCATGACTAACTGAGAAGATATTGTACCTTTCATTGTTTCTTTATTCTACCCTACGTACTTTGTAGGCACATATCTACAGTAGGATAAGTATGCACCTGTCGTGTGTCTTGTGACAAGGAGTCGTTAGTGCTGATACTAACTGACCTCTCATCAAAATACCGTCCATGGGGACCTCAGAGAGGCTGAGAGGATTCTGTAGGGGACAGTTGACAACAGGGTGGCAGATGACTGAAGATGTCTTGCTGGGGCGGGACTTTGAACAGGTGTGAGCATCTGGGGCCCAGCTGCCAGCGCTCCACAGTCCGTCTGATGTACCTGATCCGTATCTTTGGGGCTGACAGATTAACCTGGAAACCCCACCACCCCCTTTCTTCTTTGTAGAAAGCCCCTCTGTTCTGGCCTTCAGATTCCGGCATAGCAGTGCGGTACGTACCTCCTGGGTACCTTGAGGATACATGTGATCACTCGCTCTTGGCGGACCGATACCTGTGCGTGTGCGCAGTAGCCAGCAGTCGGCTTGAGTGGCCTTGACGACGTCCCTTGACGCAGGAGCCTGTGGTTTGTCTCAATCTTCTTTCTGCATCAACCATCAACGACACCATCCACGACGACCGCCCATTTGCGTCATCAAATAAAGACAACCTTCGGATAGCTATTTAATCTAACAACCACCTACATAGTCTTCTTTTCTTTGCCGCTCTCCCCTGCCATATACCGCATCCTCTTTCATTGTCTGTGTCTTGAGAGCGCATACACCGAAGCCAAGATGAATCCCGAGTAGTATGTATACAATGGCCCCCCTCCCCATCGCCGATACCCTCCACCTCAAAAAGGGTCGACGATGATATCGGCGATGCCCTCAAGGAAGGCACTGACCGCTAGCTACAGAGTACCTTCCACTCTCTATTACCCCTCCGCTTCGAGATCACCATGCAGCTTCACGATCCTTTCCACCATCCTTTCCACCCACCTCGCCTCGTCTTCTCTCCATACCATCACCACCATCTGCAACCGCAACCATGGCAAAGAGACAACCTACCTACCCTGGTAACCTTCCGAAGGAGGTTGTTGATGCCCTTCGCGCCGATCCCGAACGAGATCGCCAGCGCGAGCTCGAGCGCGAGGCGCGCCTGCACCGAATACGCAACCCTCCCCGATCCAAGCTAATGAGATCCTTCGATAGATACGACTATCTGTTCAAGCTCCTCCTCATCGGAGACTCTGGTGTCGGAAAGTCTTGTCTGCTTCTGCGATTCGCCGATGATACCTACACCGAGTCCTACATCTCCACTATCGGCGTCGATTTCGTATGTTACTACCTTGTCAAGAGCTTGTTACAAGATATGTGTGCTGACTGTCGATGAAGAAAATCCGAACTATTGAGTTGGATGGAAAGACGGTGAAGTTGCAGATCGTAAGGAGACATCCCGTTCTCGCATGTCCACGAGAGACCGCGCTGACAGAAGTAAAGTGGGACACCGCTGGCCAAGAGCGTTTCCGCACCATCACTTCCTCGTACTACCGAGGCGCCCACGGGATCTGCGTCGTCTACGATGTCACCGACATGGACAGCTTCAACAACGTCAAGCAATGGCTCCAAGAGATCGACCGTTACGCCACCGAAGGAGTGAACAAGCTACTCGTCGGCAACAAGAGCGATATGTCGGACAAGAAGGTTGTCGAGTACACCGTCGCAAAGGTATGTGAATCATATGTACTATCCTCGTGTGCTTCTCTCTCATGGAACTGTCACGCTATCTTGTGTGGTGTTACGTTACTGACCGAACCTGTAGGAGTTCGCTGACAGCCTCGGTATTCCCTTCCTCGAGACTTCAGCCAAGAATGCCTCCAACGTCGAGCAAGCTTTCTTGACCATGGCACGACAGATCAAGGAGCGTATGGGATCGCAGGCCACTACTAACACCAAGCCTGGTGTCCAAGTTGGCCCTGGTCACAGTGTTTCCAACAACTCTAGTGGTGGCTGCTGCTAAGGTCGCGGCGTTTTCATGATACCCTTGACGCGAATACGTCTCACGTCCAGCATGATTTTTCCGGATTGTACTGGCAGACTTAGGCATCGGAGGTAGTCAGCTCGAGAAGGAGGAATGCGTTCACTTCTGGCGTTGCGTGCGTTAACAACACGTTTGGGAGAGATGAACCGATCACTTGGATCTTCCCCCAGACACCAGACGCCTCGTCCTATCGTCCTGATGATCGGATTCCTCATTAATCAATCCTACGGTTCATGGCCTGTGAGAAACGGGGTTCTTGTGAGACACTGCTAAGGATGGAGTTAGTCTTTGCCAATTTGCCTTTCGATGCGGTAGGGACCGCTAATGATACGCCGAGGGGCGGCGAGGGAGACTTTTGTGTTTGTACTAGACTTGATTACGGCTACTTTCTCTTTTGATTGATATACACAATCAATCTGGCATTCGTACAGGCATGGAGAATGTGTGTGTGTGTGTGTGTGTGTGTGTACTGGTTTTTTCCCCTTTTGCAGGTGTGATTCATGGTGTTCCCCCCTCCCGGTCCCCTTCAGAATGATGTCAAGTGATGATCGTGTTGGTCTCGATAGAGAGAGATAAAGAGAGAAATAGAGCGGGGATTAATAAGTCATATTCCCATCGTATCACATTGAAGTATACGTATGCGTCACTATGTCGTCGTCGTCGTTCTGTCCTCACTTTCTCTTTCCCATGACTGCCACATTACATGATTATCCTGATATGGATCTACGCCACATCCTCTATAGCCTTGTGTATTGTCGTGTGGAATGGAATTGTAGCCTAGCCTGACTTATCCGGCGGTGGCTGTTGCCTGCCTGTCTGTCTGCCTAGTCACAAGATCAACCACATGACCAATGACAAGTAAATCTCTAACTTATCATCCTATCTTTTTTTTTTCCTTTTTCGTGTTTTCCATACCACCACATCAGAATCATTCGCCAGGTTCATCATCATAGTCAACTCTTACTAAGTAAGTACTTACAAGGTAGGTAGGTATATATCAATCACATGGAGTATATCAGTAAACATTTCCTAGACACTTACTTAGTCTAACCCAAGTAAAGTCCGACGAACGAACGGTGTAGAGAGCTGGAGTTTGTAGTTTGTAAAAACGAGAATGGATAAAAGACGAGCCCGGTCCCCAGGGACACTGATGAAGAAGATATTGCAGCCTTCGGAGAGGGAGAAGAGACAGACTCCTTAGTTAGATAGATAGGCAGGCGTCTGTAAGCATGAAATGGGTGACGAGAGAGAAACTCGAGGGAAGAAAAAGCTTTGAGATAGAAAAAAAAGAAGACTAGATAGTCTATGTACGGTACAGAATGGTGAGAAGATAGATACATTTTGGGAGATGTGATATCACAGCGAGAAGAAACCACCCACCCGACCAAGCCCCCTGTTTCAACGACCTGAGTTCTCCTCCTCCACCATCAACCCAAAAACAACGCCAGCAACGCCAGCAACAACCAACAAGCAAGACCATGAATAGAAAAAAAAAGAGAAAAAAAAAGAGAAAAAAAAAGAAGAAAAAAGTTTAGCTGCAGTATTCGATGAGAAATACAAATACATATATTTATAGATCCCCCAAAATCAGCAACCAGAGAGAAAAAGAAAACAAGACTCTTACATACATACGTACATACATACATACATACATACATACATGCAATACAGATACGAATTACAATCCCATCCCATCCCATCCCATCCCAGCCAGTCTCCTCTCCTTTCCTTCCTCCTCCCTCCCTCTCGGAAAAAACCAAATCACGTAACCTAACCTAGATACCATACATACATATTTATTGACATTCCTTCCTTCCCTCCCTCACTCCCTCTCCCCCCCCCCCTTTCTTTTTCTAATTTAATTAGCAAGCCCCAACCACTTCAAAGCCTTCCGACTATTCCCCTTCCGCGGCCCGTCCGTCGGCCTGCGCCCGTACAGGGGCATATACTTCCGCACCTCGGCCGCGAACCCTTTATCTTCCTCGTCCTCCTCGTCGTCTTCGTCATCGTAGTAGTACTCTGTGTCCAGGAACCAGCCTAACATGCTTCCTCTTCCTCTTTCTCCTCCACCTCCTGATCTTGATCTTCCTCCGCCCCCCTCGATATGGTTGTTGTTGTTATTATCGTCTTCGCCGCCTCCTTCCGAGCTAGCGAAATACGAGCCGCGTTTATTGGTATTGTTGTTGTTTTTATTGTTGTTGTTGTGGTAGGAAGCCCGTTTGGAGGTGTTGTTGTTGTTACTGTTACCTAGAACCTGCATCAGCTTCGTCGCGCTGGCGGTGGCGTTGGTCGTCGTCCGCCCCCCCGCGCTCTTCACTGAAGCGCCTGTCCCTGTTCCGGTCACGGACACGGACGCGGAAGGGGACGCGCCCATGATGCCGTGCCGCCGCGATGCCTGGCGCGAGGGGGACGGCGAGGACGGGGTCGGGAACAGACTCAGGTACGACGACTCCAGCGTCCTCGGGGCGGCGGCGGCGGCGGGGACGGCCGGGGGCATCGGGTCGGTGAGGGTCCCGCTGGATACGTAGTTGGAGGGTCCGCGGGGCGGCCGCCGCTGCTGCTGCTGCTGTGCAGGTAAGTCGAACCCCATCATGGTGGCTGCAGCGGCCAGACCCGCAGCTGCCGCGGTCTCGTTCTGCTGCTTGTTCTGTTGTTGTGCGCTACTACCGCTGCTACTGCTGCTGCTGCTGCTGCTGCTACGCGGGCCTCCGTTCGAGTCGGGGACGTAGAACGGCGATAGGTCGATGAGAATCTTCCATATGGTCGAGATCAGCGTCGCGATCTCGGAGGGCGTGGCCGCGGAGGTGATGAGCAGGTTCGCCTTGGAGAAAGGGGCCGCCGACGCCGCTTCCGTGGTGGTGCTTGGGTGGTGGTTCTTGGTGGGCTTGGCGCCCGGCGTCGGTAGTAGGGTCGCGTTGGTGCGCGCGGCGGACGATGAGGTCGAGGCGTCCGAGATGGAGGTCCCCGTCGAATTAGGGGTATGCGGCGGCTGAGGGCCCTTATGGCCTCCGGCCTGCGGGTCCAGCAGGATCCCGGCGACCTTCAGGACGTCGGCTCCGACGAGCCGCTGCAGGGCGAGCACGGTGGCGAGGTGCTCCGGCGGGTACTCGAGGAGGAGGAAGCGCGTCATGGCGTGCGCGGCCAGGTAGGTCTCTAGGTGTGGTATGACTAGCGTGGCCAGCAGCAGCGGATTCGAGAAGGGGTTGTCCTGCGTCTGGTTGGCTAGGGGCTGGGCCGTGAAGGCCTGCATGGCGTTGGCTACGAGGTACCTGATGGAGGTCAGCGGGTCTGCTGGTTCTGTTATTTAATGCTATAAGAAACTGTGATCGTACCTCAGGTCGAGTCTCCCACTCCGACATATCCCACTAGGCTTCGCACCCAGACTCTCCAGCGAACCACAGATGCTGCCGAGGAAATCCCTGTCGACCCCCTTCTGTGCACCGAGAGCCAGAATCAGGTCGATCTTTCTCTTGCTCTTCTCCGGGGCGCTGGGTTCGGTCTCCCTGAAAATCGGCTTCCAGAGGCTGCTCAGCTCGGGCAGCAGAGGGAAGTTGAGTCGGCGGTAGCCTACCACGTCCGGGGAGAAGTAGAGGTTTAGCACGGATCGCAACGAGTTCTGCACGCAGACCGCCGTTCTACAGTCTGCCGTAGAGAACTCGTGGAACCTCTTCTCCCTGGCCGCTCCATCGGACTCCCTGGTTGTCGCTGCCGATGAAGGAGGTGTATGCACGGGGTTAGGGGGCGCGGGAACAATGATCACCGGAGACCGAACTTTGACCTTGGACTTGGAGAGCCAGGTCGTCGGGAGTTTGATGTAGTCGCCGTGAGATGCGAAAGGATCATAGTCATCCGTGTTCCACTGTAGTACTGGCGATGAATTGCGGCTTTCCGTAGTGTCTCGCGTACTCCCGTTGCCATCAGAGGCAAGCGTCGAGGGGAGTGAGGAGGGGGTGCTAGGTTGATTGGAGCATGCCTGGTCCTCAGATACCACCTTGGAAGGAGACTTTGGGTAGGTGCCTTCTTTGAAGGCTTGTATGAGATCTTGCAGGTGAGGATCAGGCTGTTTATCTTTGAAGTGTATTACCAGATCTTCGACCATGGGCAGTACCGTGTCTAAAGGGTCGCCCTCCAGATCAAGAAACGATCCGATCTCCTCCACAGCCCCTTCACTACTCAGCAATGTGGGCTCAGTTGAAGTACTCCGATTTACATAATGGTTTTGCGGGCTTGTACTACGGTTGACGTAGATCGATGATTTCTTGGACGTCGTGGTACTTAGATCCAGTGGAGAGGGTGCGCGTCGTCTGATTTTCGTTGTGGTCGGGTCGACTAATGTCAACCGCGGACTCCCGGTGAAGAACTTGGAAAGGAGACGTGAATTCCTTTGTGGCTGGACTCCGACGTCTTGAAGTCCAGGCTGGGCATTGTCGGTGTCCTGTGGTCCTTCATAGCCTCCTTTTTGGGAAAAATTACAGAGAAGAATATCCTGATTTCGAACCCCATTGGCATATATGCGGTCCACCGACCTGATCCGTTTGTGTGTCGTCGTTGCCGAAGCGCACGATCGTCGTACGTCAACCACTCGCGCCTGTCCGATGACAGTTGGGGTACCGGGCATCGACTCGAACACTATTGATCTGGGGCTAAGCACATCTGTGTTCGGGGAAGACACTGGTGCATTGGGATAGGCATCACCAACGCAGCTGAGGGGCTTCGGGGAAAATGTCGTAGTAGTGGATTGGGCGCCTTCTTTGCTTATTTCTCGTCGGATCGCCGCGCGTAGCTCATGATGGTCCAATTCATGAGGAGTATGAGTAGATTCGTCGCTTCGACGGAAACCGTCATCTCTCACCCGAGGGGAAGCATGACCCGCACCATCTCCCGACACAAAGACATAAAAGGGGGTAGCGTCTTCGAGGTCCTCTAGAACGAGCCGTATAGGTACGCTGGCACTCCGACTCCTCGTTCCGCCTGTTGTGGTAAGGTCGATATCATGATCTGACTGCAGAGACGCCGTTTCGAGATCCAATGCCTCGGCTGCCCTCATAGCCTTCGAAGCCGGATCGTCAAGTAGTCCGCCTTCCCGGTCGTCTAGTCGCGTATCGTGTATGTCTGCATCTGGCCCCCTATCTTTGGTTCTCTTTATTCCCCCTTCCAAGCCCCTGATCCCATTTTTGACAAGCTCGTTGAATACAATCTCCGCTTCTTTCAGGTTGCCGTCTGTATCATGCTGGCCGATACTCGTAATGCAGTTCATGTGGGCACTCACTGTCCCTCCATTCATAAAGACGAGTCTCTTATTGGTTGGAGTTGAGAGGCGTAGGAATGAAAGCGCAGTCTCGGCGCGGGCCAGGCACGCATCGTGGACGTCGCGAACATAGGATCGAGCTTCAAAGGGATGGTCTGTCGTAGTCCTCCTCAAGAAACACTTCAGTGGTGGGAGGATGAGAATGTTTGGGGACCTCGGAAGCAAACGAAGCTGGGTACTTATGACATCTGACGACCCTTCAAAGGCTACCAGACTGCCGTGATATCTTGCCTTCTCCAATACAGTCTGATCCATCTCACTGGTAGCAAACTTATTGAGGGCACAATATTGTGCGCCCTTGCAGCTGGAGAGGTAATAAAGAGAACTCGGCTATGTACAGGCCAGTTACGCGGCAGAGCTGTTGAGGCGGTGTTTGTTTGCAAACCACCCCTTGTGAGACGAGCTGCCGCAGGGCTGCCGTGATTCAGGTGAGTTGTAAGCAAGAAAGCTGGCTGTTTCTTGGGCAAAAGACGCTTGGCAGATTAAATGAGATGGAGAGCCGGTTTGGGTTTGTTCGACACACTATGGTTCGAACGGCTGCCATTGGCAAACGGACGCCGAAGGGACCTGGTAAGGTTTCGGGAGATTTCTCAACTGACGAACGTTGAAATGAAAAAAAAAAAAAAAAACCCTGACACACTGATAAAGTAAAACAACTGGGTATATCTGGTCCGCTTGAAGAAGTCACCTAGAGTACAGAAAGCGAAGTAAGGGACGGAGGGAGAGAGAGAGAGAGGGCAGGATCAAGAACTAGAGCAGAGAGGTCCAGAAATTCCCTATCTTACGAAGACAACGCGGATACTATCAAGACCACCCGCGAACAGCTTCTCGTGTTTTCTTTCACTCTTGCTTTTTTTTTTTTTTTCTTCTTCGACGCATATTTCTGGTACTGGCAGAGGCGGGTAGCAACATAAGAGTAAGAACTGGCCCAGGATGCGATGTACACGGCCGGTAGTAGAACTCGAAAACGAGAGGCGGCAGACAATAGACAGGGTCTGTGTGTGCGTGTGTGTATGCTCAGAATGGTGTGGCTGCTTGGGCGTGAGTTGTTGATTGGTAGAACTCGGCCGCAATGGCGCAGGGCGGCGAAAGCCAACCCTCGGGGCTGGGACTGGACCGTCTTCGAGATATAGTTGAAGTCGGTATTCAGGAGGTCACGCTAGCAAGGCCTGGGTATTCTTGATTGGCCTTGCAAAAGGGAAAAAAAGCCAAAATACCACGGCGTCATCGGTTTGCACTCGAGATATTTGCCTAGGTATTATCTACCTAGGTAGGAAGCAAAGTCGAGCGTGAAAGTCATATGCAATACCAGTTCCCACACTCTATATTTATTGATGTTCTATGCTGCTCTGTTTCATAAAAAAAACAAAAAAAAAAACCCAGTATTTGTCTCAAGTTATCTGTGCGTAGGAACACACAGGGTTGATTTGGGAAACAATTGAGGATGCCTAGGTATTCGTTTGTTGATCTGATCTTCTGATGTCCTGTATTTGCATTCGGGGAGAGAGGGTGCATTCCTTGAGGCGATGCGAAGATCTACAGAAAAGTCAGAGCAGCTCATGCCGCTCCCTGGCTTGAACTGGCTGTCGGTCATCTTACACTGCCGTCTCCCCCCCGTCCAATAGGGATAATGGACATACAGACGGGATCTTTAGCGTTTGTGTCGCGTTTGTGTCTTGGAATATGATAGATTGAACACGTTTCTGCAAGGGTTGGGTAGGCATGTTGTATATGCCCCCCTTGGTGAGAATGACCACTGGAATTAAGTATCCAACTTACACAAGGGTTCAATACACCACTCCTTTTTCCTTATGTGCGCGGTCGCCTACATTAAATATATTAGGCTTGGGAAATGCACCCGTCTCGAAAACAACTTCGTATGCTTATTATCTTCAGCGCGTACACGCGTAACCAGCCTTAGAAAGCGAGTACCCGTTTCACGTGTTGGGGGTATGTCAATAAGTATCTAGCCGTTTGCGCACACCTTAGACGGTCTGACCACTACCACTGATCAGACGCGGGACTGCAACCCGAAAGTTAATAATGAAATAAAATATAAATTAGATGAACGCTCTGCATATAAATGGGAAGCAGCAAGCGTCCGATGTCCCCTTTTCATGACACCCAATCAGCGTCGGCGCCATGCACGGTTCGGGGCACCTCACAATAACGGACGGTCGTGTGCATACCTAGGTACTGAAGTAGGTAGTATACATGCGCCGTTCCTGCGTGGACGCTCTGTGTGGCTTTTCGGTTGCTCCGTAGCCGTGTTCTTTGAAAGCAGATGGCTCAAGATTCCCGAGTATCGTAGCCAGATTCTGATCTTTGCTCTGGGGGCGTCAGCTGGCTGCCACTAAGAAGCCACGTCGGAAATAGCTTGGGTTGATTCATCGTACTGGAGGATGTAATACGGGAACCGGCAACTATATGAAAGAAGAAGAAAAAGAAGAGGACCATAGTACTTCGTAAGTGTTGAGAAAAAGCAAGGTCTGTAGTCTAATTTTAGCTGTTCACTCTGCCTGAGCGGCCTCGAGGTAGACACGATGATGCCCTTTCAAAGAGCTGACACGTCCTCTCTTCAATTAATAAAGCATTCTCCCTCTCAAAACGTGAACGCAGGCATCCATTTGGCGTTTTTTTTTTCTTTTCTTCTTTCCTTTTCGAAAAGCTCTCCGGTAGGAGAGTTCAATCACTTTCCCCGAAAATGGAAATATACGATCCAGGCTACGAAGAATTGACCTCTCCAACAGTGTCGACTGAAAAGGCTTGGTATCGAGATATAAGACCGGCTTCTTATGTTTGACCCAATTAATAGAAAGAAGGAGGAGGGAACATGAGCTCTCTAGTCGGGACTCTTCGGGT
This sequence comes from Xylariomycetidae sp. FL2044, assembly GCA_022376275.1. Lineage (NCBI taxonomy): Eukaryota > Fungi > Ascomycota > Sordariomycetes > Xylariomycetidae sp. FL2044. Next base: position 789,305 of record JAJNOH010000019.1, read on the forward strand.
CAGTGTTCCGATATCAACATGACCTCCGTGACACACTCCATGGTTCCGACGCCAGAGGCCGCAAAGACGGTCATGGCGTTTTACCAACAGATAGCTCGGAGGCTCCGACTCCGGGTTATGTAGACCACGTATGGGAGCCTTGAATAGGAGTAGACCAGTAGTACCATTACTAGAGATGAACACGTAAAGCCACAAACTTGAGTAAGTGTTAATCATCCATTTTCCTTTCTCACATTTTGGCAACCAACCGAGCGATCAATTGCAGTCAAGACCCTTAGAATAAATGGTCTCCCAAGAGAAACACGTGGACACGATCAACCTCACGGGAGCCAACGGGGGTCTAGGATCCGCCATGCCGTCCGGGACAAACACCTCGCCAAGGAGCAACACGGGCTCTGCCCAGTCCGAAACCCGGAGTATGACTTTGTACCGCTCAACCCGGCCAGCCTCGCCGGTGTCCGGTGTGTGGCCGCCGACCCGTATCCTGATCCTCTGCCCCGGACGGAGATCAGGTATTGAATAGTTGGCGGTAAGTACCGGAAAAGGGGGGATTACGGTGCGGGTGGTACCTTACATGGCAATTTTTCGCTGAGAGGTATCTGTTCGTGTACCTGAGCTGGGCAGGGATAGGTAGATAGGGGTAATAGCTTCTTTCTCGTATTCCATACATAGGCTACCCCTTTACTTACCCCTAAGGGATACCGATTCCGCCCCCCCCATGAAGAAGAACTGCTCGGAATCGCCGTGCTTACACGTTCGAGAAAAAAAAAGGCCCGCGAAGGTTTCCCAATTGTCGCCAAACACGATTCTATCTATGTATAGCTCAGTCAGCAAATAGATACCTATACTATTCACGGGGGATGATGGGGGCGCCGAGCAAACAAGAAACGATTGGTTATCGCCAAGGCTGGACACAGTATCCGCGCCCTGCGCCCGGCCTGCGCCCGAATCTGGCGTCCTCGACAGACAGCAAACCTCAGAGCAGAAGAGAGAGAGAGCAAAAATTCCAGATCCTTCCTTTCGTCCTTCTAGAACATTTCCTTATGATGCTTAGACTTGCGACGCGGTCTCACCTTCCACTCTCTCACTCACTGTATCCAAGCTTCGCATCCCACCCTACAATCTTCTCTCCGGTCCAGTTCGCAAGCTCAAGCGCCAGCGCAACATAAAGTTAAACCGCCATGACGACCACGAACCTAGGACCGCTCACGACGACCTTCCAGCCGGCGCCCTCGTGCGCGACGGACACGGGCATCTACGTGACGGGCAAGCCGGACTGCAGCGGCAACCCGTCCTGCGTCGGGATCTGGGTGCAGGGCCCCCTGACCATGCTCGGGAAGGGCACCTCGACCACGTTTACCGGCGTCACTGTTATTAGTAGCGGCACGACGTTCACGGTTCCCTCGACGGTCGGGTACGCCGTCGGGATCGGGGCCCACGGCGTCGAGGTGAGGTTCCAGGCGAGTGATACGTTCGCGACGCCCGTGACTACGAGTAGTAGTAGCAGTGGTGGTGGTAGTGATGTACCGAAACAAATGGTATGTATATATGGGCTCCGCTGCTCTAAAGTCTCCATCGCCACGCCACATATGTTTCTTTTTTCTTCCTTTTCTTCAGACTGACTAGCTTCACTAACTAACCCTGAATGTTGAGTATTCACAGCCCACTCCTCCTCCATCATCCCCATCATCATCATCATCCGACATCGCCTCCAGCCCCGCTAGTAATGAGAAGAAAGACAACAGCGACCCCCGCCAGAGGAGTCCTCTTCTCACCCCAGCAGAAGCGGCAGGCCTGGGGATAGGCGCCACCTTGGCCCTGGTGCTGATCATGCTAGGGATCGCCCTGTACTGGCGGCGACGCGCGCGCTCGAGGCGCAAAACCGGGCTCGTGCCGCCGCAGGAGCTCCAGGGCGACGAGACGAGGACCACGGCAACGGCAAGAACACCGACAACAACAGTCATCCCGTCGGCGGGCGGTGGCGAAGGGGGGAAGTTTCATTATAATTATCATAATCATAATCATAATCATAATCGTAATCAGGGGAGTGGACTTCTTCTGAGCCCGCAGGGGAATGGGTCGTGGGGATGGAATGGAGGGACGGGGATGGGGATGGGGGCGGATGGATTGCTGAGTCCGAGGTCATGATGCGCCACGAGAGATTTAATGATCACCGGAAGCAAAAGACGATGAGTAATTGGCTGAGTCTTGACTGATGAAGGAGGAGGATTGAAGACGGTGGGGGGTAGGCGCGCGTCTTCATGTGGGGATATGGTTCCGCCGACTGTTACTGTACAGTAATGTAAGTTGAAAAAACCTCGACTGATTGCCGATGAATTCTGTCTGAACTATGTTTCGAGCATCTATTAACTTCCAAACCATACAGATCCAGGTCAGAACAACGGCGCCCATCTCTGTGCAATACCTCAACTCTTCGAGAAGCTCCACCAGAGCCGAGCACTTGATATTTGGGAGCAACAAGAGTCTGATGAGATATGGCTGATTAGTTAGCAATGTGCTGGAAGATGAGGCAACGAAAATCAAATCCCCAGGGAATAATCAACTCAAAGAATGACGTTAGTTATGCGCTCAAGTAGGCAAGGTATGCTGCCCCTGAGGGAGATACGTGAATCCATGGAAATGGTACTTATAGATTAGATTGCCTTACGTTTGGCTTTGAGCTGGGGAGGGAACTCTAGACGTGAGCCGAACAGAACAGAACAGTCCGTCAGGATATCCGGAAATCGGTATATGGATAAATAAATCAAATGAGGATGATGGTCTTGAGCGTTCACCCTGCTACGGGTCGTATCTTCGCGAGTACGGTATGGCACATATTTCTTGAAGGGGGTAAACGGCAGCCAGTCGAACGAGGCAGTTTTGTTTCTGCCACTGATTCAACCCGTGTGATCTCTGTAAGCAAAGCAGAGATGGTAAGTAAGAAGCATCCACTCGACACCCGAAGTCTCCTCTCCTGCAGTTGATTACCAGCAGTGGTCGTGGATGTCTGACTTGAAAAGTTCTTCGATTTCTCCTGCCCTGTAGTAACCTAACGTTGAATTAGGACTATCTATCCCTCAGAGTCCCATCAGTCGTCGTCCATCAACGCAGCGAGCTCAGCTTCCTCCTCTGCCGTCATCAGCCCATCCCCTGATGTGACCGCCGTTTCCTTCTCCACACCATTTTCTCGATCTGCTTTCCCCTTGTTCACCTTGTCAAGTTCCGACTTCTGCATCGGCCACGACCGTACGGTTCCATCGATAGACACCGATACGATGCGCCTGCCGCCATCCAGCACCAAAAGGTCGGTGACCTCGTCGTAATGACCCTCCAAGGTACAGTATAGTTTCCCAGACGATCGGTCCCAGACCTTGATATCCTCGTCTCGCCCCGCCGTGACCACCCACGGATCGGCAAGCGCAACAGCACGCACGTGATCACCGTGCTGAATCGAGTCGTCGGCACCGAAACCCTTCAGCCTCGCTAGACATTTCGCCGTACCGTCACCGCTGGCCGTCCATAAGTCGACCTCTTCCCCCTCTACGTCGAAGTACAGCCTATAGACCGTCGTCTCGTGCTCCAGTATGGTAGGGCGCAAGCCGCCCGGCTCGTTCGGCGATGCTTCTTTGATCTGTTCGAAGCCGTCTAGACGAATGCGCCAACGCCGCACGTGGGGATCGCTACTCGCGCTGACGAGGATCGCTTCATCCGGTGTGGACTGTGCCGGATCGATGGCAAGATGCTGAACCGCCATCATGGAGATGGCCTGATCCTGCATCGCGTGGAGCCGAGCCCCGGTTTCGATGTCCCAGACTATGATTTTCTTGTCGGCACCTCCGCTGATCATACATTCCTTGCCGCCTATCCTGGTACAAACGAGGGCCTTGACAAAGTCAGAATGGCCGCTGAACTTGCGGCCCGGGGCTTTGGTCGTCGCATCCCATGACCAGATATCCTTATCCCACGACCCCGCGAAGATGGTCCTATTGGCTGGACCACCCACAGCGACGCAAGTGACAGGTGCTGAAGGACCTCGGAATACGTGCTTCGAGTCTCCCGACTGAAATTCCTTTAGCTCATAGTGACCTAGACAGACCCCTGTGAGGCACTTACGTCGACATTTACTCTCCGCACAGAGCCAGACGACTCAGCAACGAGGATGGACGTAGGAGAAGTTGGGTCTTGAATGGCAGCGAGAATCTTTGATTTCAGGGCGATCGGGTCGCCATATTGGTTACCAGCCTTGGCGGCGCGCCTCTCCGTCTTAGCTTGCTCTGCACTGCCGAGAAGGGTCAGAAGGAGGATGAGGCTGTGAAGCATTCGCAGTGAATCACATACTCTGTTTGAAAGAAGTGATCTGATGAAGTCCCTTTCCGCATGGTATCGGAGTGCGATTTTTGCGCACAGATTTCCTCGGCGGAATATTATAATTTTCTTTGAAAGGGGGGGAGATAGTCTGCTCTTATATCCGGCCTGTTTATAAGACGAAGGATTGATCTGCTGCCTCCTAGGCCTGAAAACAAAAGTCCTATAGGTCAATACCTACACATGTACCTAGGTAGGTACATGAATCTTGTTGTAGTATCGCGAGTTGCCTCCTTTTTGTCCCCTGACCATTGACAGATTGATGTAACCTACTCCAGTGGTGGGATGACGCTCGGGCCACACATTGAGGGGCATTTTGGGGGGACGCTGGCGGGTCATGGGAAATCCCCTGTAACCCCTGTAACCCCTGTAACCCCTGTAAATGTAGCACTTTGACGCGTTTCTTAATTGGAAAACGCGTCAAGGATGGCGCGCGTCCTGCGGTCAACTTGCCCAAAGCCCACCCTGCACCCTGCCGCTCGAGATGCCCATTGCTGGACACTGATGTCAATACACACTAAACAACAATATTCATTTTCTTCATTTACTTCACTTTTCTCCCACTGCTTCGGGTTGACTCAATTCTGAGCCGAAACTGGGTCAAAGATGGCATCAACAGCCCCTCCTCGCCCTCGCGCACGCCCAGCCCATACTCAGGGGCCGACTCGGTGCGCCTATACTCCCAGTGGTACCAAGCTGGTCACTGTTGGGTCCAACAACACAATTCGATTGTACAAGACCGGTTTCGACGGAGAGCCCATCAACATAGATGATTGCCCCGAACAGAATCTCGCTGTCGACTCCTCGGACGACTTTTTCGTCGTTGGGTCTGAAGATGGCACCGTCAGCCTGTATTCCATCCCGAACGCCGCATTCGACAAGTTCCTGCTCCGATGCTCTCTACCTATACGAGACGTTGCCCTCTCCCCCGACTCCAATTGGTGTGCAGTCGCCAGTGACGAACTGACCGTGAAACTCGTCCGAACCGACGACAACAGCCGAGTCCGTCACCTCAAAGAGCACAACAAGCCCACAAAACATCTCGCTTTCGACACCGAAGGATCCTCCGTAGCTTTGGCTTGCACCGATGGTGTCGTATACATATATTCTCTGTCGTCCGAAGAGCCAGAACTCATCAGGAGGGTAGATGGTATTATTGGTGCTGTGGACACAGATTCCGAAACCAGCACCAAGGTCGCCTGGCACCCCGACGGCCGTGCCTTTGCCGTGCCCACTCCCACGAGAGATATACAAGTCGTATCCAAACATGACTGGGAGAAGCAGCGTGCGTTTTCCAGTGGCCATAACGGAGAGATCACTGCTCTGGCATGGTCTCCCAACGGGGCTATGCTAGCTTCTTCTGCAGGGAGAGACAAGAAGATTCTGATCTGGGAGACCAAGACACAGAGCATTATTGCTCGGCACGACTACGCAAATGTTATTGATATCTCGTGGCACCCCACGGAAAACCTGGTGTCCTTCACAAATTCCGATGGCGAAGTATACATCCATCCCGATTTCGTACCCGAACAGCAAGCTCAGCTCCTCAAGCTCGGCAAACAGCCGGCACCTTTCATACACGATCCTCTAGCAGAGATCTCTGCCAATATAAGACGTCCAGAGACCAACGGTTTCAAACCTAATGGTGATAGGCCACGGAGGCCCTCAATCGATAGCTATGATTCCCTCATGGACGCCCCTCTCCCCGAGGATGACGATTTCGTAGTTGATGACGACGGAGCTGGCTATGCTGTGAACAGCAATGGCAAGCGCGTGCATGACGACGTGGACGTTTTTGGGGAGCCGACGACCAAGCGGCGTAATATTGAACCAGCATATCATGAATCCTTTCAGCCGGGTTCAACGCCGTGGCGAGGCAACAGGAAATATCTATGCCTGAATCTCATCGGATTCGTGTGGACAGTCGATCAAGATGGCCACAACACTGTCACTGTGGAGTTTTACGACCATGAATTCCACCGAGATTTCCACTTCACCGACACCTTCCTCTACGACAAGGCCTGCCTGACAGAGAACGGTACGCTTTTCTCATGCCCGCCTACGGATGATTCACCTGCGACCATATTCTACAGACCACACGAGAGTTGGACTCACCGAACCGATTGGAGGACGCAACTGCCCAAGGGTGAGGCTGTTCTGGCCATGTCTTTGAGCGACTCCTTTGTGACTGTCACAACGACGGCGAACTATGTCAGAGTTTACACTCTTTTCGGTATACCGTACAAGGTGTACCGGCCAAAGAGCGCCCCTATGGTCACTTGCGCAAGTTGGAGGGACTATGTCATGACCATCGGCAATGGTCCAGTAGGTGCAGATGGGTATACAAGGCTTCTCTATACCATCGAGAACCTGAAACGTGACAAGATCTGCCAGAATGAAGACACGGTGGCGCTGCCAGAGGGAGCCACGCTGAAGAGTGTCTTCTTCTCGGACAATGGGGTAAGTTCTTCTGGGTCGTCTAGCTCTAAAGCCGAATTAACGTGACATCAGGATCCGTGCATCTACGACTCAACGGGCACACTTCTGACTCTGCTACACTGGCGCCAACCATCACGAGCGACTTGGATACCGCTCCTGGACACCAAACTTCTCCCACGTCTGGCATCAGGCCGAAAGTCGGAGACCTACTTCCCAATCGCGGTTGCTGACAACAAATTTCACTGCATCATTCTCAAGGGAGGGGACCAATACCCTTACTTCCCACGGCCCCTCCTCTCGGAATTTGACTTCTCGATCCCACTCACCTCGGAACCGCCCAGCAAGAACAAGAAGCAGAAGAGGTCGAACCCGGACGCCATGACGGATGGCACGCCCGAGCCCGAGGAGGAGGAGGACGACGAAGAGGCCGCGGACGGTTCCTCCGAGACCCGCAAGCTGGAGCAGCAGTACCTCCTGAAGGGGGTGGCGGCGGCGCAGCTACGGGACCTAGTAGAGTCGACGAGCCGGGGGAGCAACCACGCGCAGCGGTCGGCGCTGGCGCGGCTCGAGCTCGACATCGACAAGACGCTGTTGCAGTACCTGGCGGTGGAGTGCCGCGAAGGCGAGGACCGCGGGATGCGGGCGCTCGAGCTCGTCGAGCTCATGCGCGACCGCACCGGCCGCATGGTCGAGGCCGCCGGCAAGGTGGCCGAGCGCTACGGCCGCGCCGTCCTCGGCGACAAGATCCGCGAGATTGGCGAGAGGCGGGTCGGCGGGCTGGACGATGAGGAGGACGACGCGGATTGATATTAACTAGAAGCGTGAAACCCCATGTCCTTGCGAGGTTTCCTCTTTTTTTTCTTGTTTTATTATATTTATTTTTCCCCTCGTCTGTGGGTGTCTGTGCAAAAGGCGGTAGTAGCTACCTACCTAGGTACTCAACAACTCAATACTCCCTTCGTAACCTTTCCCAAGAGAAGAGAAGTTTCGGCTTTTATTTTTTTGGTTTAATAGTACCACGTGGGTACGGATAACAGTAGTACTGCAACGTCGGTAGATACATACATTCTGGAAACAAGCAAGCCCAACCAATTCGATATAACCATCCAGTAGGTTGGTTATTGTTACATACAACAAGGTTTTCCAGCACGTGCCATACCTTGCCATGCCATGCCATATCATGTCATGCAATCAAGTAATGAATGTAATGTAACGCCGGGGGCGAAAAGCGAAATAAAGTGGGGACAAAAACAAAAAGAAAGAACACGGACGGCGGATCGTGCATGCGTGCGGGATCACGAAATATCGATGGATGTCGTGCGCGATCTATCTAGATGGATGGATATCACGGTCGTATTCGGGGTGGGATGATGGGTTAGATGGTTTGGATGGATGGATGGATGGTCCGGGGATAAGAGGAGAGGAGAGGAGAGGAGAGGAGACCTAGGAGAGGATCTCGGAGTTTTTTTTGTCATTCTTACTTGATATGATTATCCTCATTCTCCTCCCCATGCCCTCCCTCATCATGGAAGAGATCCTCTTCCCTGGTCCTTTGTCTGTTCGTATATAACTTTGCGATGCTGTAACTTATGAAAGATGTTGAAGGCGAGTATCGTGAGTAAATATGGAAATGAGCGGATGAATACCTTAGGTATATACCTTAAAACCTACCTAGGTAGCAAATTGGGCTGGCTAGGCTGGTCTCTCTGTAACACGCTAGCTATCCTACCTAGTTACCTGAAATGCCGGATATAAAACCAGTCCGTCGCGCGGCTTGAAGGTTATTAGGTTAGGTTATCTACAATGTAGGTTAGGTGAAAAGTAGGCAGGCAGGCAGGTACTCAGGTTAGGCGATTATATTATTAATAACAAATGGATAAAGGAGATCCATTTGATCACGATGATAGATAAGCGGCTCTAGAAGGGTTTAGTTTAGTTATTAATCTAAGTTTCATCCCATTTATTTCGAGACGCCGTTTGTTTCCCGAGTCCGCGTGTCGGTCGCTCGCCGCGCCAGCGCGCTGTCAATACGGCATGTCTCGAGTTCCCCCCTCGGACGAAGGCAAAAGCGCTTGCGCTACGCGACGTCCCGTCGAACGACGGCGCGGACAGGCGCGCCGTCGTTTGACTTGTCAAATTCACAGGTCGGGAAGCGGCCTCTGGTCGGAGGTCCAGCTACCGGCACATACCTACTTAAGTATCTACCTACATAGCCCGAAAAAAACCGTTTTATTTTATTTCCCCCCCCTTTATCAAGATGAAAAGTGCCGTGAATGTATGACGGCATACCTAGGGGTTGAAAGTCGGAGCTTTGGAAAGCATTGATGATAGTCTATTGAATTATGAGCAATATTGGTAAGGTTATTCGAACCAAAAAGGTCTATCTTGCGATATAACCGCCCCCCCCCCCCTCCCCCCCCTCCTATCTTCGGCTTGAAAGTCAGTCAACTCAGTCTCCTTATTATTGTTATTTCCTTATTCCCTTATTCGATACCCATGTCATCGGCATGGTGAATTGATGCCATGCCAGGTTGATTGGTTGGTTGGTTGGTTGGCAGGCATGGGGCTGAATGAGTCCTAACTATTGACGCAGAATCCAGATAGGGGGTACTTAGATTGGAGCCTCTCCACATCAGCCATCATCTCCACACCGGTGACAACGAACGAGCCCCCGAATGTACCTACCTACCTAGCTCGTCATCTGGACAGGGCAGATTTGTATCTGCAGCAAAATGAATGTCGTGAGAATCGCGTCTTCGAGGCTGGTTAACAATTACCTTAAGTATATATGTAGGTAGTCATCATATGCATGTACTTGGCTCAGGATCAATCGTGAGGTTAAGATGGATAGCATGGACAAGGGGTCTTTTGGTAAGCATCGGATCCGTACATTTTTTTCCCCGGTGCGATTCAAAGGGACAACCTTGCGAGAGAGATTTGTCCAAGTTCTAATAAGAAAAAAATAAAGCTCAAGATATACTCAAGGGGTTCACTCGAGGGGGGGAAAAAGGCTTTTATTTTTGAACCTACAAAGTACTGCTTTACCTCTTCCGTAGAGTCGTAGCTGGAGTTGCGATCCGGGACTAGCTGGCTTGCTCGTAAAAGGGACGGGGATGACCCCAGTGACGTTTCCCCTGCTCGTCTGGGGATATTCCCTGAAGTTTCTTTTCTTGAAAACTCCGTAGGTCGAGAATCAAGGCACTGACTGGACCCAACCAAAGCGCTGCGCTGCCTGGTTGTGTATGTTCACAAACCCAGTACGGTACGGTGTACGGGCGACGATCATCACCGCCGCCCGCAAGGAATTCTGGTAATCAAAAGAATCTGTGGGCCGGTACGGAGTATGGGAGCGCGGGATAGCTGGATAGGCGACAGGATCCCCTAGCCACCTCAAGTCTTTTTTCACCGGGTTTAATAATGAAGAAGGAGCACACCGTTGGAAGCCTCCGTGCGCAGGCTAGCCAAGGATCCGTGACAAGTCCCGGTCTGGCTCGAGCCTCTTGATTTTTTTCTCCCGAACGAACAAGTTGTGGTTCTCTTCGGGGGCTGATAAAGGAGCCAAGCCCTTTTTCTTCAAGCCACCCCCGGAGAACTTGGCTGCTTGTCAACTAAGGAACTACCGTCTCATCTCGACAACCTGCGGTCCCTCTCTTTTTTCCGAACCCACGTTTTGACTGCTTCTCTTTTGGGTGTTTCTCCTACTTTGCCAGACTGACTGCCTCGTCGACGGCGTATCCTTGGTATCTATCGATCGAACATTCATGCCCGTACATACAACAAGCAGCTGGGACTCATAACCGCCCCATGTTCACTTTCAGTCGAAGATTTCCCGTCCGCTATTAGGCTCGATGGGATCAAAGCATCACGTCGCTCCTTAGGAAAAGATTTGGGATTCGGGCAGTTCTGGATACAGCAGCGCAGCGTCGGGTTTGAAGTCTTTCACTTCATCGATTTGAATCAGGATGACGGCCGGCAGCCAGGAAGCCTTGGCCAAGCTGTTGACCGCGTACGACAACTCGGGCGAGCCGAAGCCTTTCTTCAACTACGTCCACAATGTCTATGGCTTGATCATCACCTTCATGGTAACCCCCCGACCATCCAGTGGTCCCATCCCATCACGTACCTTTGCTGACCGTAGACCCCAAGATCGTTTCGTGGATATGCGTCTCGTGGAGGTTATACGTGCGCGTTGCCAAGCGATGCCTGGGCTGGGATGACTTCTTCGTAGTGCTCTTTAGGATATCGGCAACCATTGGGTCGATCTTCATATGCCTGTCGGTACAGGATGGGTTCGGAAAGCACTTTCTCACCATCGGTACTAAGAATATGGTAGAATTCCAAAAGGCAGGTCATCATCCTTGTATGTCCGTTGCACTGAAATTGCTGACATCCCTTGTAGAAGTTCTATGTCTCTTTAGCAACCTGGACTGTCTCGACGACTCTCATGAAGCTTTGTCTACTTGTACAATACCTCCGCATTTTCGATACAACGAGTCGAATGCGATGGATTTGCTGGGCTGGTGTCGCTATCTGCTCACTATGGGGTTTAGGGTTTTCTTTCTGCGCCCTTTTCCCGTGCTTTCCCGTTTCCGGATTCTGGGATTGGACTTCGGACGCTGTCTGTTACGGGTTTGGCTCCAAGGAACCGGCCGAGATATCGGGGGTGTTCGCCGGGCACACAGCATCGAACGTCGTAATGGACCTGGTCGTCCTCGCCATCCCCGTCCCTCTGTATTTCGAGAAGACCGCCACGTGGAGGCAAAGACTGGGCCTGGGTATTCTGTTGCTGATCGGAGTTATGTAAGTCACTGTTGTTGACTCGATCTCATCCGGACTGAGTTAACCACTATGTTGCAGTGTAAATCTGCTCAGTATCTGGCGCCTCCAGACAATCGTGGAGAACAAAGCAGGAACTTTTCCAGTCATGGACCCAACATGGTACGGACCGAAGAGCATCATACTCGCTGCCCTCGAAGTGGACCTGGCTAGTATATGCGCCTCGATCCCTATCTTCTGGCCGGTCATCAAAGAGAACTTTAATAAAATCTTCGTAACACAAGAGGTCCACATCACGCACCAGCATCGCCGGTTGTCGGGAGGCGAGGATCAGATCGAGTTGCAGACCAGCGACTCACACCACAGCCGAGTCGACAGCGATGTGAGCTTGAACGCCATCTCGAGCTCCATGTCCAAGACGGCACCCGAGCTCCACTATCAGGACAAGTATGTGATGAACAGCGTTATACCACTGGGTATAGACAAGAAGGAGGCCACATCCGAATCGCTCGTCATGTCGGAGGGCCAGAAGGGCTTCAAGAGGAGGGAACAAGAGCGTCTCATCATGCAGACGCCTGAGGATGTAGGATTGAGTGAAGGGCTGTCGAGTCTGACGCGGAAGATGAGTACCAAGTTTCTCGGATGAATGTATTGTACCTAGGTACTGAGCAAGAAATAAAGTAAAAAGTGAGGAATTCCTTCCGATGTCGAATCAAGCTTATGGAGCTTCTGGCTCTGGTAGCCCTGTAAATCTGTCAAGTGGTATTCCGGGCTGATGTACGCTCAATGGGCTTCAGTATTTGATACATTGATATCACTCAACGGGGCTAGGCAGATTATTTGCCATCTTTAGCGCTTGGTGACGAAGGACACAGTATCCATGGCTAGTCAGCCAAATGAACGATTTTCTACGGGCTGTCGGTCTGTATTACAGCCACGTTTGAATATCCATGGCAATACCTACCGGACGGAGTAAATGGCATTTTGAGCTTGTGAGCCTGGTCATTTTCTGGCCAACTGGTCGTATGAGCGCACTGACAGTACAAGGACGGAGAAAAGCGAATCACAAATGTGGTCGAGGACAAGGTCCGATTCGAGAAAAGAGGAAGTATGACTTCATACCCGTCGACCCGAATCTTGGAACCGATGCGTTGTGGACTTCCACGGATATGGCACAAAGACGGACTTCATCTTCAGGTGTCAGCACTCATTAATTAACTGGTCATATGTATACAAGTAAGGGAGAAGCACCTTTTTGTCCATGGGGAACCCCCATCTCTCCCTCTCCCTCTCTCTCTCTTTCAGCCAAGTCGTACTCCAGCTTCCTTTCGCTTCTTCGTTTGCTGCGCAGTCGCGGAGCTCATGCCGACATTCTGACTCGCGTCCAACATGCTCTGGGCTTCGCGGCGTTTCTCGTCCTCGATCTTCTTCAGGCGCTTGTCAGTCTTCCCCTTTCCGCTACCTTTGCCGTGGAACTGGTGGCTGAGGTGCTTGAAGGCTTCCTTTTGGTCCAATGAACGTCCATGGTCATCAATATACTTCAACTCCACGTTGGGCTTATAGTCTCTGTTAAACAAGTCGGCCAGTTGACGCGAGGTATGCTGGTCACGCATAGTGTTTTGTTGACGGGCCCATTCTTCCCGTTCCCGGACAGACATCCGGTCCAGTTTGCCGCTGTTGCGATCACGCTCTCGCTGATTGCGGGCATCCTGCTCGATATCCAATAACCTGCGGCGCTTTTCTGCAAGGAACTTTTGTTGTTGGCGATGCTTATCGTTGAGGTCAGCAGCGCCGGATTCCTTGATGAGCTGCCGTTCACGCAGAAGCTGTAGAGTCGCGCCAATACCGGATCCTATGGTCTTCTCTTCATCGACACCGATTATAGCCGCCTCTGAAGGACCTGGTTTCTGAACATCACCCTCGCTGTCTCCGAGATGATCTCCTTCCTTCATAGGCACGTCCTCGTCGGATTCGTCCTCCATAACAGTGACTGGGATATCCTGAGGTGATTTTGCTTTACGCGGCTTGCGATCTTCGACGTCTTCCTTTTTGAGACCAGATACGAATTCGGTTATTTCGTCTATGACTAGCCCGCCTTCTAGATCATTCCCGGAACCGCTCTCGGGGTCCGGCGTTTGCGCTTCTTGCCGTAATTGCTTCGCAATATCCGCCGGTCGCATTCTCTTTCTCTTCTTAAGGGCATCCCTCCGCTGGGCAGCTAGAGTGGCCTGTAGATCTTCATCGTCGGCAAGCGTTGTGTCCTCCGCCCTGCGTTTTCTACTGACGAATCCAGCTCCCGAATCAATATCCATCGATTGATCGTCCGCTGGTTGTGCAGGGAAGATATCATCTTCATCAACGGGCCGTTGCCGGGTAGACTTGGACTTCTTTTTCTTGGGTTTCTTCACTTTGACTTCAGAAATGTCCAGGTAGTCAGAAGCTGGCTGTTCATCTTTCAGAAAGTCCAAGCTGATGGCTTTTCGTTGTGGGTGTAGCGACACGCCATCGGCATCGTCGATCTGTGCTGTGTTTCCATGGCCGTCCAGTGTAAATCGTTTGGTTTGCTTTCCGTTGATTTCTTCATCGTACTGAGCCAGGATACTGCGCTCTCCATTTTCCTCAGCCGCGTGAGGGTCGTAAACAGGCTTCTTCTTCTTCAGCTCCAGCTTCTCGTTTAGCTTTTCATGTTCGCGCAGATTGATGTTCTCCAACTCGTCACCCTCGTCGTCGTCGTCACCAATAACGTTCGAGTCTTTCAATGTCAGGATTTGCTCGTCTCCGTCCTCAAATGCCCCTAGCTCGTGCGCGACTCTAACCCCAGCGAGGTCCTTAGAGGTATACTCAACAGCGGCTGCAGCTGCAGCCTCTGCGGCAGCCAACTCTTCCTCGAGCTTGCGGGCCTTGTCGATCTTCTTCTGTCGCTTCTTCTGGCTGACGAGCCAAGATTTGGCATCAAGGTCATCATTTCCATCCGCCTCGCCTAAGCCTTTGCCTTGGAGTACTTCGTGACGTTTCGCAGCGTCGCGGGCTTTCCTAATAGCGGCGTTCTTTTCTTCACGCCGCTTCTTGGCTGCCTCTGCATCTTGAAATTTCTTGAAGTTATCGTGGGCGGCGGCCTCTCGGGATTCGATGGTGCTGCCCGGGTCTTCGTCTTCGGTCGTGGGGGCTTTCTCTTTGAACTGGGGCCCGCTGCCACTTGGGCCAGGCAAAGGTTTCAAGCCTAAACTGGCTCGAATCTTGTTGGTCTCTTCGATAGTTGCAGCATCCATGGCTGTGATATCTCAGAGCTGACTTAGCCAGTCAGGGTTGGTTGGTTGATGAAGGAGGATGGTGTCGAACAAGGTTGCCTTGGTGGTTGAGGTGATCAAGAAAACCTTGGCAGCTTGGGGTCGCAGATGCGGCTGGTTGGTTGCTGATGGTTGGTGGCTAGGGGCTGGGGGCTGGTGGCTCCTTTGTGGCTGACACTACTAGCTGGTTTATGGTCTGTGCTTCCGGTGAGTCAGCAGAGCTCCCCACTCGGCGCTTTTATATTTTCTTGAAATTTTCTTAGAGCTCTTCCTCCTTCCTCTTTCCTTCTTCATCACAATCCACGGATCTGTGCCCGACTGTCCTTTGTTCGCCTCGCGAATTCAGAGTTGACGGTCGAGGCAGCTCGAATCACATATGGAATCCATCCTTCTTTCTTTATGATGTTTATCCAATCGACAGATCCCAGAGCAACAAGCTTCTGGAAAGCCGAGATCGCCGTAAAAAGCTGAGCTCGGTCGACCAGTTGAATTGAGGTCTCATATTCCAAGCCGTTTTCACAGGTCGTCGACCTATGATGATTGGGGAAAACCATGAGCACCTACATAACTTCCTCGCTTCATTCGATTAGTTTACCGCTCGCGTCACTTCGTGGCAGGCCTCTTGAACTTGGTATCTGCAGGTACAGGTAGGTACTGCACTTCAGCCGCGCTTAATCAAATTTCATGTATTACCATAGATTCCAGGCTTGAAAATTCCATAGATTTGAACTCAATGGTCGGGCCGGTGCCCTTCAAAGCGAAAGATCATTCAAAATATCATCATGGGTACACCTAGCTAAGCATGGAGGAACGCTTCCGCTTCCCCGACGGCCAAAGTGTCCTCTCCCTTGAGTACAAGATCTCTCTGTTCGACGTATTTCCAAGATGATTTACATGAACGGTATCGATACCTCGTCAGAATAGTTGGACGGGTAGCCAGCCATCAGCCACGCAATACATAATTATACCGAATGGTTTGTCATATAATTAACCATCCACGCGAACGGCCGGTCTCGTATGAGGTGGCTGAACGTGCTCTATGAGGATACTTCCGACCCAAGTTATATGGATGTTCAGCAGATCGGCATTGATTATTCTCCGTGTGTACTTTGCACTATTCACTCCCTTCCCCAAATCGGACGTTCGTATCACGAGGCAACACGAATGCTTTTGACCATCCCCCCGCAGCCTCGGTGCTCTCTTGCTGATAGCAACCAAACATACCTAGGCGTATGCCACATGGACTACAGTGGCGATGCGACAGCCTCGTCGAAGAGTACGCAAGAAAAATATGACACTCAGCCACATAAGCAAGGGTTAGTTCCCGCAGAACTGCTGCCATGGTTCGTAATATGGCCAGGATCTCACTGCAATAACCTACGTAGGTAGATAATTCTGCCTGGGGTCATATTTTTGGGGACTACGTATTGTGTGTGGCTGTTGTGGTTGATGAACCAGAGCCAAGTTGACGTGATTTGCTGTGTTTAGTTGGTGGTAGTGACTGGTCTCGTTCACGTGGTTGTCTCAGGATATTCAACTTCGGTATAAGAAAGCCAACTTTCCCCATCCCCCGCAATCATACTAGATGCCCCAGCTCCCCAACTCCGTCATTTCACCACGCCGCTACGGGGTACAGTACCGGGCTGCTGGGGTACATTTCCTGTTCTGTACTTCCTGCATGCATACCGCCTCGAGTACCGGAATATTTCTACACGACGGTCCGAATTACTGGCCGCTCTGGTCTCCATCTTTCACCTGACTCGCAACCTGATAGGCCTACCGGTAGTTTGACTGCGCCGAGACAGACCACAAAGTCGGGAAACATGTGATAGTCGGCCCTTTCGATTCTGCAAGCACAAGGTCTGTCTAGCTTAGCTATCCCAAATAGGTAACTGGCAGGCATCACTTCGTCTCCTGGTCACAGAAGTGTTGGTTTATATAAGTCAAGATGGAGGTCCTACCAAACGGCGGCATTGATTACATACCGAGCAACAGCAGCTCGTTCTTTCTGCCTATGATGCACACTTTCAGCTCACTCTTTCTGCTCGGAAGCTATGCAGTTCAAGCAATTCTTGGTCGACCTGATGCGTGGCAGATCAGGAGGGAGGGAGGAGGACTGATGAGGAGATCAGTGGACGACTTCATAACGACAGAGGAACCCATTGCTTTGGAGCAGCTTCTGTGCAATATTGGCCCCTCTGGTTGTAACGTGGCTGGGGTCGGCTCCGGAGTTGTCATCGCGTCCCCTTCTACAGAAGATCCCGACTGTAGGTCCTTACACCAGAGCGTGAGCTCCTTCATAAGGCTAACGGGATCCCAGATTTTTACACGTGGACCAGAGATGCTGCGCTTGTCTTCACAGCAATCGTGGAAAGATTCACTAACAGTTACGACTCGGAGTTGCAGGCTCAAATCCAGAACTACATCGCCGCGCAAGCTCAGCTCCAGGCCATTTCCGACCCATCGGGATCCTTGTCAGACGGCACTGGCTTGGGAGAGCCCAAGTACGAAGCTAACTTGACTGCTTTCACAGGTGATTGGGGCCGTCCACAACGAGATGGCCCAGCTCTGAGAGCAATCGCTATGACAGGATATGCCAAATGGCTTATTGCAAACGGCTACACCTCGACGGCTACTGATGTCGTGTGGCCAGTCATCCGCAATGATCTCGCCTATGTTGCCCAGTACTGGAACCAGACAGGGATTGATCTCTGGGAAGAGGTCAACGGAAGCTCTTTCTTCACAGTAGCGGCTCAGCATCGGTCGTTGGTTGAAGGCAGTAGGCTTGCCGAAGCCCTCGGCACCACATGTGGTGCCTGCGACGCGATCGCCCCCCAGGTGCTCTGTTTCCTGCAGACGTTTTGGTCTTCGTCAAGTGGCTACACTCTGGCAAACATCAACGTCAATAGCGGTCGAGCAGAGAAAGACGCCAACGTAATCCTGGGTTCAATACACACCTTTGACCCAGAACTCGGATGCGATGCCGCGACTTTCCAGCCATGTAGCGATCGATCCCTGGCTAGTCATAAGGTCGTCGTTGATTCGTTCCGTTCTATCTACACCATCAACTCGGCCGTCCCAGCTGGAAGCCCGATAGCAGTGGGTCGTTACGCAGAGGATGTCTACTATAACGGAAATCCTTGGTATCTCAACACCTTGGCGGCGGCTGAGCAGCTGTACGACACTCTTTACGTATGGCAGAATGACGGTTCCATCACGGTGACCTCTACTTCCCTACCGTTCTTCCAGGACCTCTCACCTTCCGTATCCACAGGCACCTACGCTGCCGACTCGGAAACTTATACCGCCCTCTACAACGCCGTGTTCCTTTACGCAGATGGCTTCGTGGACATTGTGTCGAAGTATATACAGTCCAACGGATCCATGGCCGAGCAGTATGACCGTAACACCGGGGCACCACTATCTGCCCGCGACCTTACATGGTCCTATGCAGCTTTCCTGACCGCTGTGGCTCGGAGAGCTGGTGTAGTTCCGCCCAGCTGGGCGGGGGCAGATTCCACAGCGACATCCGTCCCCGGTGTCTGCTCAGCTACGTCCCAGGTCGGCACCTATTCCGCCGCGACGGTTGCATCATTTCCAGCCGGCCAGACGCCAACTGCGGATGCGACGACCACCAACACGTTCACGCGCCCCACGGTCACCTTGACGTCGCCGACGGCCACCACCATCACCGGCTGCAGCGTCGCAACTTCCGTGGCGGTCACGTTCAACGCACTGAGGACGACGACGTTCGGGCAGACGGTGAAGATAGTCGGGAGTGTCGAGGCCCTCGGCGGCTGGGCTACCGACGATGCTGTTGCACTGAGTGCTTCGCAGTACACTTCTGATAACCCCTTGTGGAGCGGCACGATCACGTTTGGGGCTGGACAGGTGCTCGAATACAAGTACATCGTGGTCGAGGCGGACGGGTCGGTAACGTGGGAGGCGGATCCGAATCATGCATATACAGTACCGATTTCTTGTGCTACCGCTGCAACGAGATCGGATACCTGGCAATCATAGGGCGCCGGGGTGGGTTGCTACCTTTTGTTGTCGGGTATTTGGTTTTTTTCCCAGGCTCCCAGGATCATTGGATACAGCGTCACGGAGAATACTGACGGTAATGTAAAACGGTGATATTTTACGTACAAATCTAGGTTATATATCTTCTGGTTATGCATGTGTTGAATATCAGGATAGGAATCGAGGTCATGCTCAGCGCCATAGTTTCAGAGAAGGGATACCATAGGGCGGTGCCGCAGGAAAGAAGACAATACCAAAGATCAAAAACATTGCACTAGTCTTACTTTCGTCTCTAGGACTGAAAATACAATCGAAAGAATGAGGAAGGAGACAGAGTACAAAAGAAATCGGAAAAAGATGACCCACGAGCTCAATCAGGGACATGAACCCCTGACGCGCGCCGAACGGTTCACGTTGAGTAGAACCAATAGGTGTTTTCTCCGGCCACAAGTCATCTTACATGGGAGGAAGGTTGGGGATTTATTCGGCAGGAGATTCTATGCCACCAGTCACCCAGCAAGATGGCAGAACCTGAACGGCCCTCATACCAGATCACAGTGGTAGCTTTAGGTTAGTCGGTACTGTAGGTACCCAAGGCGTAGCCTGCTCTATTACCATACCGTTTAGCCGTCTATCTAAGGATGCTTCTCATATTAACGTGTACATACCGGATTCTAATGATCATCTACCCGCACCCGCACCCACACCCCCAACCTTCACCTCGAGCTCCCTCATGAGCGTCTCAACCGCCCACTCCAAACTCGTCTCCATATCCACATCCACATCCATACCGCCACCACCCTCCCCGCTGGGACCAGCTCCCCTCTTCAACCCACCCTGTGCCAGAATCCCGTTCTCCCTCAACACCTCACCGTCCAGGACCCCGCGCTCCACGTCGCCGCCCTCGAAGAGCCAGCGGTGCGCCTCGACGTAGTTGGGCCAGACGACGCGGTCCACGTAGCCCGGGGGGTCCTTCCAGAAGCCCTCGAGGGTGACGTAGCCGTCGCGGGCCTCGCGCCGCCGCGTCGCCTTGGCCCGGCTCACCAGCAGGAAGAGGCGGACGTCGAGGAGCGGCAGGATCGGGGCCAGGTCCGTGGGCGAGTAGAGGAGGAAGCCGTCTAGGAGGCAAATTCTCAGCGGTTGGGTTTGTGTTTGAGAGGAGGGGGAGGAGGAAGAAGGGGCAAAGAAGATGGCGTGGCCCGGCTGGCCCGGCTCCAGCCAGGATTGCACTCGGGATCGCATGGCGGCTATCTTGGCGTCCGAGACGGGGCAGGCGCCGACGGAGTTTTGGTCTTCTTTGGAGTCTACGAAGGGCTGTTGGGCCTGGGTTAATCTAGGGGGGATTGTTGTAAGAGGTGGCAGTGGGGAGGGGAGGGGAGAAGAGAAGGATGTACATAGGGGGGTCATTTGGGAGTGGATGAATAAACTCGCACGCATGTTCCGTTCCGTTCCCCCTTTTAGACACACACACACATACATACATATCCCCATCCCGGACACTGTGCACAAGAGGGAGGTAGGTAGGTCTATCTGGGACAACTCACAGGAAACGACCCTTCCTTGCGAATCCACTCCAGCGCCTTCTTCATATCCGGTACGGAGATGGCTTCCGCGCAGTCCCAGTCCAGGAGTCCATCTCTCATGGGAAGTCTGCGCGAACACACAACGATTAGTCAATATCAGGTACTGTAGGTTAGACCCCGAAGATTTTTTTTGTGAAGCCGTTATTCTAGACGGCAACTGAAAACACACAAGTTTTGTTGGTAACCCAGATGCTGCGCGCCACCTAACCTAGGCAGATGCATCTCATCCATCCATCTCCCCAGAACTAGAACTGATTTCGGGTATATTATCGGTGTTACTTATCACGTACTCCGATTCGGGCTTGTAGAAGTCGTCCTCGTGCAGGATGAACGTGTGGGGGAAGATATCGCGCAGCAGCCGGGCGAGCGTCGTCTTCCCGCTCGACGACGCCCCGCTTATGCCCACGATGACGGCCTTTCGGTCCTCCTCCATCCTAGCCGGGGCGCTTCTCAATCTTCACAGGTAATATTCCGATTTCTTCTCCGAGGCGTGTATACGTACGGGGCGTATAATTGAAGAAGGACGGCTCGTTTTCCCGAACCCTGTGTGGGTGACTCGTCGTTGTAGCTGGGAGGGATAGATATCCGCTGCCTTAGCCGAATCTGTCGGGTTCTTCGAAGGAGAAAGAAAGGCGGGTCCACAGTCCGCTCCGTCGCTTGCCGGGCCGAATGGCTTACACGTTGTCTCTAGTCTACATCCCATTTCAATAACATCGTATAATAAGGTCAGCCGTTGATGACTACTGAGTGGAATATGTAAGAATTGGGAATAGGTATCTGAATTCTATCAAGTGCTTATTGCTACAATCAATACAGGATAATGGGGAAAGACACTCATACTGGCCACTCTGCAAGTTCAACGACCCTTTTCTGTTTAAGACAGCCTGGTGTTCGTCGTGGCATGCGCGGGCCACATTGAAGATGTGCTGTTGGCCAAGTCTCAATTTCGGGAGGACGAGGGATAAAATAAGGGGGAGTCATCATACACGAATTGTTTATTCATCCCCATGTATAGAATGATCTCCGCTTCCCTCACATGATACATCTCCAACTCATCCATACTTCGCATCTAGCTTCCTCATAATCCCCATCGCACCACTCCTATATCCACCGCCAAACAAGGCCCAGTGATTCAGGTGGTGATACCTGCATGTAACCGGTCAATGCCAGGTCTCGAGCACACACACACACACACACACACGTACATTCATACATGACCACATGAGCACAAGATTGAAAAAAAAAAATAGAGACAGAGGGAATGAAAGCAAGAAACACTTACAACTCATACAAAGCCACGCGATCCGCATACTCCCCCACGGGCTCCGCCTTGGGCACCAGGCTCTCGTACTCCTTCCAGAAGCCGCCCCCGAACCCGCCGAACATCTTCATGATGCCCAGCTCGTACTCCGAGTGCCCGTACACGCACGACGGATCGAACACGACCTCCTCCACGCCGCCGCCGCCGCGCCCCGCGATCCGCCCGCGCCCGTGGTTCCCGCTCCACAGGTCCCCGTGCACGACGACGGGCCGCGCGCCCCGGAGGTGGCCGTCACCGAGCAGCCGCGGCACCACTACAACAAAAAAAATATCGGGAGTCAGTGACCGATCGCCCTAACCAGGTGGAATTTTCGAGTGAAAGACTGTTCTGTCCCGGCAGTAGTCTTGACTTCAAAAGCAGGCGCAGGAGTAAAAAAGACGCCTCGATTATCCCCGAATAGGACTTGACTTTTTCTGCTCAAAAGCACAAGTAAAAGGGTTTGATGGAAAAAAAAAAAAAAAGGACTCCAGGATGAACCTACCGACCGCAGCCGTCCGCTCCACCGCGCCCGCCAGCTCCCCATCCTTCCCATTTCGCCGCTCTCCCTGCCTCAGGATCGCGCGCAGCCGGGCGTCGGCGTAGAACTCGGCCCAGGACCCGCGCCAGCCGTTGTCCTGCGGCGACGACCCGCAGCACGTGGTCTCGGGGAACCCGTACACGGGGGAGGAGAAGCCCTCGGGGACGGGCGCCGGCGTCGTGTGCAGGCGCGCCAGCTTCTGGGCTAGCGACTCGCCCGAGGACGAGAACCGCGACGCACCCAGGTCCAGAAAGTCGGTCGCCAGGAAGTAGGTGTCGGGTCTGGAGCGGAATGCTCCGTGGGCGTGGGATTGCGGACACAGGGTGGGGACGGCGGCGTGGATGGCGTTGAGGGAGGCGTGTTCGCCTAGGGTAAGGAAGGGTAGGTCAGTCAAGCAAGCAAGGCGAAGGGGCGAGCGTTAGCTTCTTGCTGCGAGTGCTCGGTAAGGGGAGGGGGTCATTGGGGCACGATAGGTTGGGTAGTCCAGGTGTTTAATGTTTGTTTGTTTACCTCTGAACATGAGCTCGGAGTCCGATCCGGTCCCGGTCTTGACGAAGTAGTTCACATCCTTCCCGTCCACGGTCGAGCTGAGCTTGAAGGTCGAGGCGAACCCGGATCCGCCGTGAGAGGCGATCTTGGTCACCTTGGGGTCGAGGCCCAGCGCATCGATGATGGCGGGGTCGACGGTAGTAGGCGACATGGCGCTGCAGGTGAACTTCCTCTTGGTAATAATGTATGACCCAAGTTTGTTAGTCGTTCTCGCGGCGTGTCTTATTCCAGTAGCGAGTTGCATTCAGTTCGTTTTAGGGTTGGCGCTGGTCAGGCCGACCTCTTGTGCAATTATTAATTGAGCGCCCGGTGAGTACTTAACCTTAGATAAGTAGGCTCTGCTCTGACGTCATTGATGAACTATTTGTGGAATGAATCAGCGGTGCGAGAGCAAAGTTCTCAACAACTCCTACATACATGAATGCTGGAAATATGAAAACGGAAACCAACTTATGTGATCCTCTCTTGGTGAGTAAGACTGGAAAAGGATGAAGCAAAGGAGATTTTTCAGGCAATGCGCGCTGTTTTCATCTAACGTAAGTATTCCTGTCGTAACATGAGGCCCTCCAAGCAAAAAGGGACAGCTCAATACCAGTATATGAAATTCAAAACTTCATCAGCAGCCCATGAATTGGGAAGAGAGTTTCATAAATATGATCATAATATGTGATACACCCACCTACCCAGTAGGTAGTCAGAGCATATTCCATTAGTTTCCAACCTTGAAGCCACAGCGGCCATCTGCGACTCCCAACTTGACCCCTCCTCATAAGATGAAAAAGGTGTGAACTATCTTCATCGCGATCGCTTAGTTATAATAAGCACCAATCAACAAGTTCCTAGGCGGCGTAGGTGCGAATGAACAATGGCGAATCCCCTCTCGCGCCCGGAACTCATCAGACGGAACATCGCCCCAGCTCACCTCCCTAGCACTCATATCCCCGGTTGCATTCCAGCCCCGTGGCGGATGACAGGCAGAGCTGATGACGAGGCTGTTACCGGCCTCCCCGAGGCCGACGTCGAACTTTCTGAACCAGCACAGCCCGGCGGTCACGACGGCAATCAAGACCATGATGCCGACGATGCTGGCGATGGCCCGGCTGTTATAGCCCAGTCTCGAGAGCTGGTCATCCGGGTCGACGACGCCCGCATTGTTCACGCCGTCGATGCGCACGGGGAAAAGGCCCTGCGAAGTGAGCCAATGAAGCAGCGAACTCGTGCCCATGACGGGGAGCGCCCAATGTATGGGGAGGTGGAAGAAGTGCGTCTCTAGCTGGGCGCCACGAGGCTTCTCGGTCACGCGGAGCCCCATAGCGCGCTTACTGTGCTCGTTGAAATCGGCGGCCATGTGGATCTTGGAGTAGAGGTCGTTGTAGGCGAGGTACAGGATGGAGAAGAAGACCTGCGGCACGTTGGAGACGAGAATGTTAGGCACGATGCCGGAGCTCCCCACGTCGTCTTTCTCGAACTGCGCCAGGGACTGGATGTTGGTCTGGCCGAAGCCGAAGTCGAAAGCGGTGTCGGCCGCGTTCACGATCGCGTAGGCCAGCAGTCCGCCGAGGGTCAGGGCGTATACCATGGTGATGCCGAGAGTGATCCAGAACTGCTTGACGCCGGCTGAGACCAGCCACCGCTGCCGTTGCCCTGAATATCTCTGCGGATCCCACGGCACGAGTCCCCTCTCAACGAAGACTTTCGACGGCACAAGCGCGAGTCCCTTGGTAGTCCCGTCTTCTCGCTCTAGGAAAGATGCCACGGCATCTCCGAATGATCGGAGATTACGGCTTCGGGAATATCGGATACATATCCAGAAGATGATGACGGTCTTGATGAAACCACATACCAGGACAGCGAGCATCATCCATACGTTGAAGAGAAGTGAACACTGTTCCGTCTGAGGACGGTAGATGCAAGATTCGACTTGACCCCCGTAGACGGTCCATGGGTCGGGGTCATCAGCAATTTCCTCGACGATTTTGGTAGTGCAGTAGTATTTGTCCGGCTTTATTTCCCCGTCATCATCGGCTATAGGAGGATGATCTTGAAGATAATCATGGCATATCCAATCGTACGAGTCCTTGTTGGAGTCAACCCGATTCGAACTGAGCGATCTTTCCGGCCACCGACTCCAGATCAGGGGAGAAGACGACGTGTTAGACTCTGAAGTAGTAATGACGACCACATCGCTTGTTGCGCCCCTAAAACCGCTGTTGTACATCTGCATGCATTGGCTCGCGTTCACTGACGCGAATTGGAGATTTACATCTGGTCCTCTAGAATCGTTGAGGAGAGCGAGGATAGTGTCATTGTCTGGGCGCTCGAAGTAAGCCCTGTCACTGTAACCACCAAGGTCCGCGAAATTGCTTGGAGAACTGTTGTCGGCGGTGGGTTTCCAATCTGTATCGCTGAAAAAGTCTTTCGAGACCACGGCCACAGAGTATTGGTATGAGTGACTGGAGCTGTAGAAAACCGCGTTAAAGCTAGTAGGGTTAGCATCTAGTTAGGTATTTGGTTGCAAATGGGGGAATTGTAGCATCATCAACTTACAAGAGGTGTAGTGGAACAGAAGTGAGCCACAGCAAAATCCACAAGATCGACCTCGACCTGTTGATGAACCGAAAATTTCGTAGACTCAGGCCGCCAATACCCAACCACCGTCTCTGGGCATGAGCCTCGTCGACCTCCTCTCGGGTCGGACAACAAAGTGACTCCATAGCCAGGGTGGAAGCGGCCAGCATCAATGATGTCATGATGTTGAGAGCAGCATGTATCAGGGTATTTGCCCACTGAATTCGATTGCAGGAGCCGCTCATCAGAATGCCGGAGCCTTCTTTGGTATTGTATTTGGCAAAGTAGAGGATGTAGACAGAGACGTTGGCTAGCCACAGGAAGGTCGAAAAGCCAGCTATTCGAATCATCTCTCCGCGCCAGCCATTGTTGAAGTAACGATCCCATAGCAAAGCCGTCCGGCTTCTGACACGCGGCTCCGGCTCTAAGCTATAGCTATAGGGAGGGAGAGGCTCGGATGCGGTATACAGAGTGTGCTTGGAGAGCTCCGACTCTTGATCCGATTGCTGTACCGACTGATAGACGTCGCCATGGGCTCTAGACGCCTGGAACCAGCTGTTCTGTTCTCTCATGACAACTTATGAACGCAGAATTTTCCAAGTATACAGACAAAAATGAACATACTGCTCTATGGAGTTCCAGCAAGAGTGGACGCGGGCATGGCCAGGAACGAAATATTGATGTTGCTCTGGACCGGATACGGAGTATCGCCCTGGGCACTGGACAGAGCTGAAAGAGTTTCAGTGATGCCTACTTCCTACAATGAGACAGCCGCATCCGAAAGTATCATGCAGCGTTCGTACATACTCCGTATGCCATACTTGGAAGAAGATACCCTGTCCATCGCTTAAGCTATGAGACAAGGGCGACCCTGGTCCGAGATACACGATCTGTAAAATAGATCTCAGCTCGATCCTTCATCCTTCATGCGGAGTACTCCGTACGGAAGGAAACACAAAAACCTAATCTTGATCGGCACAAGAAAAGAACCAACTTCTGCCTACCTATGTCGGTAAAGACAAGAATATCATGGATGTGATATCGGACGTTTTGAGATTACGTCGGGGTCAGGACCCGGTCTAGGAGTTACCCCATAGCAGAGGGCCCTTTAGAAAGAGTGCAGGATAGGAAGAAGAGCGGTTATCGATGATCATACCTGCCTGCGTTTAGATTGTTTACGCGATGAATCTTGTTCGTGACAACCTTGGAAGGTTTTCAATCAATAGTAAATACATTTCAGGATAACCTGAAGTCCATTCGTGGTCCTTCGTTCTGTAACCAAGATCCATGGGCTATTCCTATAGTGGGGAATAGCACTAAAATTACGCTTAAACCCTTAAACCAGCCCTAAACCCACTACTCAAGCTCATGCCAAGCTTCCAGGTTTCCATCCATGGATCTATCCAGGCGAGCTGACCTAATAATACCCTCAAACCCGGGACCCCTGACGCCCTAAAATACACGTCGCACGCCGACTAGAATCTTGGCCTAGTTAGTAATCTCCAACCTCGCCCGGTACAATCAAATCAAATCACTAAACAGACGCGCGGCGCTCCTTGACAACCATTGACTCACCCTCGTCAGCCTCCATCTGGAAGTCCTTGAACTTCCTCGCTGGCATCTTCAAGGCGAACATGTGATTGAGCTCGGCCATACTCCTGCCCTTCATCTCGGGTAGGTACAGCCACGTGATGACCGTGGCGATGGCACAGAGCCCGCAGTAAACGAATCCTGTTTTGGCACCCAAGTTGCCTGCATCCGTGTTGAACAGAAATGGCAAGATGCCACCCATCAGAATTGAAGAGCCTTGTCCGGCCACGTTGCCCACTCCCTGTGTCGCGGCCCGTAGCTTCAGAGAGCTTGCCTCACCCATGATCGCGTAGCTCGACGGCCAACAGCCCATTCCGCACACAGCAAGAATGGCAATCATGATCCCGCCGGCTATCCAGGCACCGGCAGTGGTATGGAAGAAACCCGATACGCCCATGCTACCCCACAGGATGCCTGCGATACCCAGTGACACCATAGTTATGTTGCGACGACCCGCTCGGGTCAAGATCCAGATCCCCGCCCCATTCGCTAGCATGCCCACAACGATGCCCGCCATCATGAAAAGCAGGCCGTAACTGGACTCCAACCCTAAGGTCTTCAGGAAGAAGGCGGAGGTGGACAGGAGATCCAGGCCGAACATGGCCTGGATGAGGTTGGCGAAGATGACGATCATGGTTCTTCGGAGATCTACCCCTTTGAAGCAGGCTACATAAGAAACCGACGACTTCTCAGCCTGCTCACTCTCAACGGCCGCTCGGATGATGCTCAGCTCTTTGACTGCATCCGCCTTGGGCGCATAGAGTCTCCTTGATGCCCGGAGGGCTTTTGGGTCCTCGCCCTTTCGAATCAGGAATGCCGGACTCTCGGGCATGATACACCCCAGTATGAATGCTGCCACCGCAGGGACTGCCATGCTACCAAAAGCGGTGAGATAGCCAGACTGTTCTTCGACATCGCTGTTGAGGTACAACACGACCAGGCCAAGCAGCTGGCCGAGGAGGGTAAAGGTTGGAAACAGGCCCATGGCCGGGCCGCGCAAGGCTTTGGGTGCGTTCTCCGACACGTAGGTCAAAGCCGTCGTCTTTGTGATGGAAACCCCGAAGCCCTGTACCGTGAAGCCGGCGGTGATGACACTCTGCCTGACGATCTTGGTCCCGGGAAGATAGGAGAAGAAAGTGACGACGACCGATATGACCAAGATGGTGGTACCGGTCATCAGAGTAGACCTGCGTCCGAATCTGTCTTGCAGCCAGCCTCCAAGGAGCGCACCGAGAACGGCGCCGGTTGGGGGCAATGCCGCCCACAACGAAAGCCATATAGAGTCCATCTGAAGCTCGCCATCGATCAGGACGTCGGACCCATAGTCTTTCAAGAAGCGGTCGAGCAGGGTGACTTGACCGGTCACGACGAGGCCGTAGCCCCATGCTAGAATGGCGGTCGTCATACCCAGGCAATAGAACACGATCTTGGGATATGTTCGGATGGCCTGCCATAGTGGCATGTCTTCGCCGCCGTCGATCGCCTCTGTTTCGGCGTGTCTCGATGCATTGGCTGTGTAGGTGGTCGGTGAGCCGTCGTCCATTGATTGCCGAGGCGACTCGAGAGCCGATAGCTCGACATAATCTGGGCGGTTGCTCGGCTCCTTGTTGGCCACATCCCAAGAGTCGTATCGATTTTGCATTGTTGCTCACGAATTGTGGGTTTCCAATGGGCAAAGGGGTTAAATTACAGATATGATGAGGAAGTCCAAAGAAATCTTGGCTTGGTGTTGGGCGGGCAGTAAGTAAGCCGTAGAAGTATGAAGGAAATTCGACCTGATTTGGACGATACTCCTAATAGTCTCACAGGGATCGTCGGAGCTCAACGTTTGACCTTCATTCTTTATATCACATTTCATTTCGTCGGTCTTCGCGACTTACCCACACCGTAAGAGCAGTCGTTCACTCTCAGTACAGAAACGGTCCCTGGTTTCACGCATGCACAGCCAGCCATCACTGCCATCAGCGTCCAAGGGCCTGTACGGACACGGATATGGGTACGGAGTCTTCACCCCTTGGCATCCTTCCCGTGCGGGGGGACCACGGCGATCAGGGGCCTTACACCTGGTTGCCTGGCTGCCCAACTCATTCCCAGTTGCGGTCAGCCTATGCCATAATGCTGAAGTCCTGGGGAAATTAAAAGAAAAAGGCCGAAACTGAGCTGGCTGGTCAGTAATCGAAGCCACTGCCGGCTCCGTATAAGCTTTTGCCAAGTGAACTTGTTGAGCTAATTGCTTATCGTGCAGGCTCCAAGATCTGGGCATCCCGAATAAGGGGTACCGGCCCAGCACATACCCACGCCGTACGTACGGAAGTCCGCATCGGCGTGGTATATACTAAGTGCCCCTTATTAGATGCCTCTTCCATCCTTCGAAGAGATATATTCCAAAATAGAATGCCGAAAGTATCTTATGGGATGCGTACTATTGTATACACGAGCAACCACTGGAGATAGAGATCGCCATCATAAGAGCGGCTGAATCTACATAATGATTTCTTAGTCCTACCTACCCCCTTTCTCGCGCCGATCCTTGAGCTAGCTGCCTCGACAACATCTCTGGCTGTTTTGCCTATTCGCGAATTATCTTACACGAGGCCTGCGGGAATTGAGCTTCTCTCCCAGCGACGATATGGATCCTCGTACCATCTGCCAGATTCTCACGCCTATGGGCATGTTGGGTTATGGCGTGGACGAGCAGCTTGTTGACCAGGAACTCGCGCAACTCGTGAACAGGGGACTTCCTACCGCCATAATCCTGGACTCGGGCTCTACCGATAGCGGTCCCCAAAAGCTCGCCCTCGGGAGCATGAGCTGTCCGCGTTCGGCCTATGTTAACGACCTCAAGAAGCTGCTCCGGCTGGTGCACAAGTATCGCGTGCCGTTAGTCTTCGGCTCGGCTGGAGGCGACGGCACCGATGAGCATGTTAAAGAGATCGGTACAATTATAGAGGAGATTTCTGCCCTACCAGAGAACAAGTATTGCCAACACCCCTTTTTCAGGAGGATATAACTTAGGAGCTTGCTGACATTGCCATTCTCTAGAGACTATTGCTTCAAAACACTCTCGATATTCTCTAGCATCGACAAGGCGATAGTTACGAAGCGTTTCCGAGAAGGGCATCTCAATGGCTGTGGACCCTGTGTGCCCCCGGCGACTGAGGAGCAGATCGAGAATTCAGCACGAATCGTGGCTCAAATCGGGTTCGAGCCCTTCACTGAAGTCATGGATGCACATCCAGACTTCGACGTCATCATCGGGGGTCGGGCCTACGATCCGTCCCCCTACGCTGCCTACTGCGTGCATCAGCTCAAGCGTCAAATACCAGCCACGAGCAGCGAGTCGATCCGGTCGTACCTAGGGGGTTTCCATCACATGGGTAAGATAATGGAATGTGGTGGACTGTGCTCCCTGCCCAAGTCGGCCGGCGCGGTGGCGACTGTCTACGAGACCGGACTATTCGACATCAGACCTTTGGCCCCGAATTCTATCTGCAGCCCTTTATCAGTCGCCGCGCATGCGCTGTACGAGAACACCCAGCCGAATGTTCTCCGCGGGCCAGGCGGCAAACTCATTCTGGAGGATGTCAGATACGAGCAGCTGCCGGATGGGAGGACGACGAGAGCATCCGGAGCCATTGTTCGGCCGTCCAAGGCAGACGATCTTCCTTACCAGTGGAAGCTTGAAGCAGCGCAGATGGTCGGCTATCGCGGCTTGTTCCTATGTCATGCGAAAGATTGTAAGAACGCGCGACCGGAGGATGACCCGAGAGCGCGCGGGCTAACATGTATCTGTAGATATCCTCATAGCCAACATCGACACTCTGCTTGCTTCAGTCAAGGGATATGTCCAAGCGCAGCACAAGCACGTTGCCGGACCGTGGGACTTAAACTTCCATGTGTACGGAAAGGGAGCGCCCAATACCGCCCGCCCCGGAGAGATCACCATCATCGCAGAGTCCCTGGCCCCGACGCAGCAATTGGCGAACAGCATCGCTTCCAAGGCTAGAGTCGCGTTAATTGTGAGTTATCGTGCACCTCTGGGGGAAGAAAGCAGTACGCTGACAGACAATCCTAAAGCACGGACCGTATCCAGGGCAGAAAGCCACGGCGGGCAATGTCGGGTTCGGCATCGGTGGTCTGATGGAGATCGAGTTGGGTCCTTGTGCCGAGTTCTCGCTCTACCACGTCATGGACCTCGAGCCAGGCGAGCATCAGCACATCACCTATGCGGAAGAAAGCGCAGCTCCGCCGACGCAACGAAGCGGCGCCCTGTTGCACTATAGGCTTTCTACTATCGGCAAAGGAGCACGACCCAAGTCCGACTGGAAACCCAGAGCCAGGATTCCCCCTCCCTTAGACGAGATCCCGAGCACGACCTCCCACCCAACACCACAACACCTTACCACAGAGTCCTCAAAGATTACCACCACCACCACCATCAATCAAGCCCACCCCCATACTACCCCGACGAAGACCACGACAGAGAAGCCCACGAAGCTCTCGGATTTATGCTCGATCCTCCGGTCCAAGAACGCGGGGCCCTTCGAGATCACCATCGACGCCCTCTTCGCCACGGAGGCCGACTACCGCCGCGTCAAAACCTCGACGCTGCTCTCGCGCGCCAACGTCGCGCGTGCCCTGGCCGTCGCCGAGGCCGATATCATCTGGATGGGCTTCTTCGACCCGGCGCGCGCCTTCAAGGTG
Source organism: Xylariomycetidae sp. FL2044 (assembly GCA_022376275.1). Taxonomy (NCBI): domain Eukaryota; kingdom Fungi; phylum Ascomycota; class Sordariomycetes; species Xylariomycetidae sp. FL2044. The sequence continues at coordinate 821,027 of JAJNOH010000019.1, forward strand.
ACGATCCCGCGCGTGCGCGGCGGCCGCACCAAGTCGGCGGGCGGCTTCATGGAGGACGACGTCCACGGGTCCCAGGAGCACCTGGGCATCGCGGATATCGGGCTGGAGCAGCTGCTGCCGCCCCAACGCGTAGGAGGAGGCGGCGTGACGGAGAATCTGCGGGGTTTGTTGTCCTCCCTACCGCCGGCCGCTGTTATGGCGGCGGCGGCGGCGGCGGCGGCGGCGGTTGGGTCCGTAGGTGGAATGTACCTGATAAAAGGTGTTTTAAAACAGATAGCTCGATAAAAAGGGAGTTTTTCATTATTTAATAATAAATAATTTAATAATCATTAGGCTTTTGATTAATATATAAAATGAATAAACTTGGAAATCTTATTAAGATATATCTAAGTGATATTGATTGAGGCACACTGCTGTTGAGGCTTCTGCGGAGGCCTCCCCTTTATTCTTTCTCTCGCCCTTCTTAGGTCACTGTTGCCCATGTGCAATGCAACTGCGCAACACCACCATAATATACAGGAAACGAAACTCTAAGCTTTTTTAATATCACTGTCAAGCATCTCGGACCCGACAAGACACGCAATAGTGTATTTATTAGCCGCATCTTTGTTTCTTCTATTCTATATTCCATGGCAGGACGTGCATGAATGCCTTGTCGTAAAGAAGAAGAAAAAAAGAAGGAGGGGGAAAAAAACCCTCCCGAAGTCCTTCCATGCCTATCAATCCCTCAGATTAGGATATATATCTCCCAACATGCCATATTGCAAACCAACAAGAAACAGACAAGGCAAACTCGCAAGTCGCGCTCAGTATCTTTCAAGCGCAACAAGCAACGAATCGGAATGTCAAGAGATCCAAGAAAGGCACACTTAAAAAGGCCCGACCAGCGTGCTCCATCGTGCCAGTGTAGCAATAATAGAAAGCACAGAATCCAAAAAAGCCCCCTCTTCAACAGCGTGTCGAATCCCTCCTAAACATTGAGCCCCATGTGTGAGGCTGGCTATATAAAGCACCTCCTCCACTTCGCTTCATATTGCAAAATTTCTCGACAAGAACTTCCAGATAGACGTTTCCTCGTAGCCACGGCAACATCTCATACCCGGTACGCAGACTCGTGGTTGGGAGTAGTGATCGGGTTGCTCGACGTTTCGTGGTGCTCTGGAATCGTTTCCGGGATCGTCTTTGGCATCGTCTCCCGAACTACTACCGGCACCGAGCCCTCCAGCTCCATAGGCTGCTGCGCCGACGACACTGCCGTCGATCCGGAGTAGCGGCTATCCCTGGGGTGGTCGTTGTTCTGGGATCCGTCGCCGCCCAGATTCTTCTTCGAGTGGCTCCCGTGGAGCTCAGATCGCCAGGCGCCGGCGCTGAAGTGCTTGTAGACGTTGTCTCCCTGGTCCATCTCCGGCAGGTCGGGGCGTATCGGGGTGCTTCTCCCCCAACGAAGGACCCAACTCAAACAGCCGAAGAAGGGGCCCTCGGGTCTCGTGACTGGAGGATTCTGGTTGCCGTGTCCAGGTCTCTCGCTCTTCTTCTTCTTCCAGCGACGAGAGAGGGCCAGGAAACCGAGGAAGCAGATAATTAGGACAGATACGGCGACGCCCACACTGATACCGGCTATTGCGCCCCTAGAGAGGCCGGCTTGCTGCTCCGTAGGCCTTGCAGCTACTGATGTCATTGAAGAGGCGGTTTGTGATGTGCTGCTGCTGCCGCCGCTGCTGCTTGTCGAGGAGGTTTCATAGGCTGGTAGTCCCATCGCGACTCTCAAGGATGCAGCAAGCGATGCGGGGAAGGATGAGAGGTCATCCTCATGCCAGTAGATCTCAATATACTCCCCAACAGCTACCCCGGCTGTTGTAAGTACTGTTGTTGTCGAAGTCAACACAGTAGTTGTAAGAGTTGTAAGTCCTATAATCGGACTGAACGCAACAACTCTAGTTTCCGTGTCAAAAACGTATACCGCGACGGTAGATTCGAAGGTAGAAACGCAAGTTGGCGAATTAGTCAAGGGAAAACAACCAGAGCATGCAGTGGCCTCCAAAGTCACCCACGTGAAGTCGCTTTTCGAGAAACACACACAACGCTCCGTTAGCGTAGAGCTCGGTGACAGGTTCATTCAATTGGCATGAAAAACGTACACGCTGCAGCAGTTTCCCTGGTAGAAAGTGACGGTAGTTCCATCGGACTGCGCTGATGACCATTTAATGACCTGCTTGAATTCCTGTCCGCTCGGACAAATTCCCGGGCCGTAGGCTACGGTGGACGCTGAATACGGTTGACAGGTATGCCAGGAGTCGTCGTATATACTGTTGCTCCAGATGGTGCCGACTGTGCTCGGATCGTAAAACCATTGGAGAGAGCAATTGGGTGGCGGTGTGAAGACGGTCAAGAGGGGCGCCAGCCCGTCAGGTCCCCTAGCATATCCTGTATCTGCTTCCGTCGTGATAATGGGTGTATGGACGCTCATTTCCACGAGTAATGGAACACTTGACTAGTTGGAAACTGATGCTTAGGTATGAACCTATTGCATGAGCTGGTAAGAACTAGATACAGGCAGACAAGCACACAACTAGATTGGTAGGTAGGTAGGTGAGTAAACAAGTATGATTCGAGCATCCCATCCAAATCTCCGGAGAGTCGAGACCACCACACCTTCATAGCGGGGTAATAACAAACAAAATCATATGTCCTGTTCTGGTCGCCTTGTCGTGCGACCGGATTTCTTGGGATGAATGAAGCTCAGCCAATAAGCATGTTAAGCACCCTTGCTCTTATGCATGTTGGTTCTCGAATTATAAAATCACTTAAGATTACTAACCACACCTTTAAATCCATGAGGCAGGCGAACGAAGCCTAGGAGTGGCAAAACGACGACTTACGATTCCACCACCACACCAAAAGCCATCCTCGAAGACGTAGACGATCACTACTTCCACGCTTCCACTCCAGGACCGACTCGTTCGTCCCCGGCCGCGCGGTCGATATCAGCAGATCGGGAAATTGGCTCCGGATCCCCACAGACGCCACCATCTGGCCGGTCTTCTTCTCCCCCTATTTTCACCCGTGCATCGGACCCTTCGTTGTTGTTGTTGTTGTTGTTGTTGTTGTTATTACCCACCGAGGAGGAGCTTCATCACTTTCGTGAAGCGGCCGAGCGAGAGTCTCTCTTACATTACGGCGGACACGGAGGCGTCCGCTCCAACTCGGTGCTCTCGCTCTCTCATGCTCAACGAGATAGCGGCCTGGGAAATGTTTGAGAAAACATCTGCAACCCTCCCAACGTGGTAACCTATCATGGGTGTGTGTTCGTCAAGGGACGGTGTTATGGCACCCGTTGGCAACATGGTGGCATCTGCCACCCATATGGCCCTACTTCGGCTGCCACCATCTCATCCTCACTTCTCCCGCGTCTCCATCTCTTCCTCTCTCTTCTTCTTATTATCATGAGCTTCACGCTTGCTGTAGCCTCTCTCGCTAGATAGATTCTCCAGCCCGGGGAATACAGAGCCTTCATTCAGTCTATTTCCGACCCCCCTCATATTCTCTTCGTGTGTCGTCCTGCTACAGACGGGAGGGTAAGGGGCCTCTGCTTCGCCAAGTAACTATCCCCGGACGGCTGGCGGAACGGGTTCAAGATAGATGCCCACGCCATTGGACGTGCAAGGCTGTCGGCGGGGAGCATCCGGGCGCGGGTGTTCGCCATATGATATGCCACGAGCTCGGGCTGGTTCACCACGACTTGAGCACTGCCATATCATGGTTGATTGATGATGTGGACAATCTGGTCATCGTCGACTTTGACTCGTGTAAGCGGGAAGGGGAAGAATTGGGGGTTCAAGGCGGGGGGACTATGGGTTGGGTGGTGGGTGTTTCGAAGTATGCAGTCCCGGAAATTGATTCTCGATGCGCTGGAGAAGCTAGATGCGTTTTTGATTGATCGATCGATCATGCTCGATGAATTGACTGATTGCTGTAAAAAGCAGCTATCTTGATGATGGAGTGTGCCCTTTTCTCCATGTCATGTTCACTGCTTCTATGGATATACTTGAAGTAGTCTATCAGTTCCGTGACACCCACATTATAGGGAGGTGGATGTAGCTTAATGACTATTTATTGCCAATGACACCACAATCGGATGCTTTATACATATAACGAAATCCATTATTAGTCTTATAGGCAGTTCTTAAGTTATACTTGTTAGTTAGGATCTATTTTGGCAATGTATCCACACATATCATTTCGGTTTATTTCAACACCATCTTGAGCATAGTATCACTATGCTACGAAATTCGTGTTCTTCATTTTTGTATAGTGTTCCTTTCTTGAAGCAGTCTACGGAACTTAATGGGGGTAAGGAAAACAAAGGCAAAACAAAGGGACAAGGGAAAGACACGCACGCGACTTTATTAAAACAATCCTTCATCACACAGATTGCAAATAAAAAGCAGAAAACACTCGGGTGAGTCTGTAGCTCGCCTCGGGAAGTAACGAGGGAAGCGAGTTAGGTTTCAAATTATATAGAATATGAAGAACAAGGAAAACCATGCTTGAAGTCTGACCGTCAAGTCAGGATTTGGGTGTATAAGTATTTTGTACCTGGATTGTCAGTCAAAGGGGCTCTGCATATGGGCTTGTTTCGTTTTTTGGTACTGTCCGCAACCATTTGCGTATCTTTTTTCGAGACATTCCTATTGCCCTTTCCCCCGACTCCCTAGGAGGCCGAGGGTCATACAGCATTCTCGGGCCGACCACCTCTGTAAATCCCCTCTCTACCTGCTCACTACACCACCAGAATGTTTGCTGTGTCTCCTTCTGCGAAAGATTCCGGATGGCCTCGGCATCGGCAGGACTTATAGAAGTCGATCTGTGATCATGTGTGGTATGAAAAGATACTAAAGACGGATTCGGCAAATCCTTCTGCTTAAAGCCAGTATCTCGCTCTTCACCCGGAAGCCAGGTCCAGTGCGAGTACCGCCAATCATGAGAGCAGTGCAGGTGCTCGTGCAGCTCGAGTTCGACGTCTTGCAGCTGCATACTCCCGTACGGTTCCCATCCGTTGCGTGGGCGGTGCGAATAGTCGTCGCCACGGGCATACTTGCTATGGCAATCATGACGAAGTCGCCACACCTGAGCCCGGGCTATACGATCGTCTTGGAGATACGGACCGGGTGGGCAAATATCCATGAATGAATGAGGTATGCCTGTCCAAGCGGCAGCATCATCATGTTGACCAAACCAATCTCCATATATGGTTGTGATCAACATGCCAGGGTCTCTGCCGCAAATAGCAGTCCCAAGCCATAAAGGAGCCGACTTGTGGTAAGAGATAACCTTCACGAATAATTCGTAGTTTTTTGCGCGCAAGATGGGTTCTATAGCATTATGCGCGGCCCGCAGCAATGCCCCCGCCTCATTGCATGCGACGTTGGGTTCCCACAATATGCTTTGGAGACAAGGGATGTAAACATTGGGTTTGAGGCTAAGGACCATGAGGTAGTCCAGAACATCAAAGCCGGACGGGCCTCCCAAGTCGGAACGGACATGGACTGGCATGGTGGAGAAGGAGGGCGCCGGGAGGTGGATTGGGTTCCTGTCCGAAATATGTCCCCTGTGGGAGGGTAGGCTAACAGCTGCTGATAATGCTGCACTGCTCTGTCGCGCAAGGGAATACGCTTCGCAAAGGCGATTGAGATAGATGGCAGCCTCACAAGCTGTCGGTAGCCTGTGTGTCTGTGCCGATTCCTGTCCATCATCCTCGTAGCTCATAGCAAGAGTAAAGTTACTGAACTCAGGTACCACTGTCCAAGGCAGGCATTCCTTACTGCCCTGGATGGAAAAGAAGGTACCGGACGTCGTGATCAACTTCCACCAGGCAAACTCTGCAGATGAAGCATAGCTGAGGTCTACGTGCGCGTTACCCGAAGGTCCAGAAGCTGCACGCTGGTCACGATCGCCTAGGGAACTAGCTGTTTGGTGCTCCAGGCTGAGGCCTTGCTTCTCGGCGAGGCGAGCACTGAAGATGTAAGCCCAGGCGAGGACCAGAAGCAGCAGCCCATTGTTCGGAGTCCCTTCCCATATTTTGAAGCTATCCGATGAGGACACAGTGCATCTCATAGGGGACTTATTTCGAAGGTAGATGTCCTGCAGCTTCCCCTTTTTCTCTCGTAGCTCACAGCCGCCATTCGCCTGCAAGTTGCTCCATGTCGAGTATCCTTGTATTACGGTTTCGGGCGGGAGTCGAGGGGGAAGTTTGGGAATGCGCAGTAGTACATCCTCGAGATTGAATACATTGTCAGGGAAGTGGCCAGGCGGCATCGAAAGGGCAAGCCGCACAAGAGTCTGCCATTTGTGGGTGCTCCGTAAATAATCCGAGTTCGGGCCTGAGAACGCATCGGCGCTCATGGACGATGTAGCGCTCATGGTGTCCCAAGTGGGTTCAAGCCTAAAGCAACAAAAGAGCGTTAAAGGTCGCTAAAAATTATCGTTAATTAAATTAGGTCTTTTATTATATTATAAACAATGGTTTTATTTTAATAAAAACCATTATAATATAAAAAAGGAAAGTGAAAAGTACCTTAATTATATAAATAAATGTTAATTATAAATTATTTTTAATTAATTTTTTTTTTTTAAAAAAATTATCCTAGGAAAACTGGTGCTTTTATAAAACCGCAGCCTCCGCTTAGTCCGCTGCTCACTCCGCCGTCTCGCAAAGCGTTCTAGCGTCCGATGCAAGACTGTCCACGCTGCCACTGCCCCATGGTCGTCGGCCGAGGACGCCGGAGCATTTGCGGTCGTCCGAAATCTTGGCATTATCGATCTGAAGCGGCTTTTGTGTGTGCGTCTGCTGCTGATATTCTGTTGTTAGCAGCTGTATCATCATCATCATCAAAGAATCGCCCCTTTCATTTCGTCGTTCGTGTTGGAATTTCCTTTCTTACCTGTACACGGATACCGCTGCTCATGTGTCGGCCTGCTCTGTCGAAGCAGGAGGCGCAGGGACAGATCGGGCCCGCGGTCGGTCTCTGAACTTGGTGGCTTCTCCACCATTTCTGGATGTCGCGCGCTTTTGCCATGTTTTGGTGATGATGATAGGTTGAGAGCTTAGTGAGATGATGCGTGGAGGCTTGAGGAGGTATGGAAGTTGAGTGGCTATTCTGAAGCGCACCAGGTGGTTTATGTAGAGGCTGGAAAAGTGCAAACTTCTTGAGTTGGGAGCTGCGGTTGATGGTGAGATGTGGTATACAAGGCCTACGTCAATTTACACCACGAATGTAGGTACAGTCACCTTCGAATCACGGGTGTTCGTCCGTTTATGTATCATTCTGACTCGTGTGCCAGAGGCAGCGGGATGCTGACCTGTCTTTTGTTGCACCTGGAGAGGCTCTCGTGATGCAGGCTGGCAGGCAAGAGTACAGCTCGTGAGTGTTACACGGCTTGGCATAGCTGACACGAAGCAAACTGATTATCATGTACATTGGCTCATCCACATACTGTGAAGCGTAACGTCTTTTAACTGGCTCATGGCCTCTTCTTCATCATATCAGGATATGGGGAATTCTCAATTTGACGGCGTGGCGAAAGGTCTGACGAATGGGCAGCAGTTCTATCTCAACGGGGTGTGCTCGCCAACGTTTAAGAGTCTGCAGTACTCCGAACTCCGGCCAGACAAATCGTTATTACCTCTTGCTGCAGACCGCTTCCATCAATGCCCCAAACTTCTTCCAAGGATCTGTATTACTTTCCGCGGAAATGGGCGTCTACTTCGGTCAATCAGGAAATTCCTGCCGATTTGTAGTCATGACCTACGAGGGAAGGGAAAGGGGTGAAAGTCCAGAACCTGTCTGCGAACATCTCGCGGCATCGGCGTCGGCGGCGGCCGTCCGGCACTCCCGAGCTGTCCCGATTCTGGCAATTTCAGGCTTCTGCGGGCATTGATGTCGCTATATTAATACATACTACCTGCTTGAATATCACAACGCACAGTGAAGCGGGTTCATTGTGATGCTTGGCCGGGATCCGACCAGACTGCAACACCAAGCCGACTGTGTAACATGCAGGCAGCCCTGTCAGCCTGGAGTGACATTCAGGATTGAACAATCAACGGCCCCCGAATGAATGACTCGTGTGACCGCCCCTCGCATATCAGCCTGCCTGCCTACCTACATGTGTAGGTATCTGTCTACCTCACGTTCATGCACCCAAGATATTTATAGACAGCTGAACAGCGTCATGCAAGCAGGACGGTTTCACCAGGCCACGAGCGCGATGGGGTGTGATGGTCGAACCGCGTCTTTCACAACTCGAACAAGGCGACCCTGTGCCACGACGAGGTCGCATACCACCGTTGTATAACCCCTCCATTCCGAAATGCCGTACGCTGTCCACGCCGAACGCACCCCGAGGTAGTACGGCGCTCCATAGATGTAATGTGCATATCCCATTCGGCCCCCGCAAGTTCTCATGTCTGTCACTCGAAGGGAAGTACCGATAAGGCGCAGCACCAATGCTGACCAGGTACAATATTTCGAAATCTGCAAGCTCGAGGGTTCTGCAACACCCCCACCCTCACCACCACCACCACCAGCAGCCGCAGCAGACGAGTCCCTTCCTCGAGAATCCTACCTAAGACCGCATGGCATCGTAGCCTGCCTGTCTGTCGTTGCTTTCGCTGCCGCCCCTAAATTTATCGGCCAACATCATTCGTGGGACCTATCATTCCACCTCTGCGTGTAACTACTCATGTCCATAACCGCCGGTGGATCATAAACTTCTGACTGGCGGCCATTGCGACCATGGGGTGAGATGTCGCTTGTGAAAAGCACGCGAACCGTGGCTGGGTGGCTGCCACGTTGAACGTGAAAACGATTCGGCGTAGCTTGTAGGGTAGGTCTATCACCCGCTTTCAGGTGCCGTCACCCTCTCTGGGTGTAACACCACTTATTTGTGACATCTGCGCTTGGCGCCCGCTCCGTGTTGTCGATAGGGCGGCTCAGGTTGCTACGCAGCTTACCATATCAAGTACGATCGGGGAATGAATAATGCGGATGAGCCACTGCCAAATTGGACCTCGCATCATTCGAAGTGGTCCTGGGAGCTTGCGGCATTGCCCATCTGAGGCCGTGGTGAAGAGTGAAAAGGGGTATCGTAATGGTGTTATGCCGGCCGGTACGCCAGGGTCAAGGTACTGTTCGCAGATTCTGGGCTGCACTGCTACAACTGCTGCAAAAACACATATACGCAATAATTTCAATGGGAAAAAATTATTGAAAATGATTTAATTTCATCACGATTTGAATTGGTTAATTGATGGCACCATTGCGAGTTACTCTCGTGAGCATGGCTGGCCACCACGCTGTCCGTTCTGATTATGAGACAGCGCAGAGCAAAATAGCATAAAGAGATGTCAATGAAATTAACATTGAAACATTGGGCAACTTGATACAAAGAGAAATCAGATTTTATGAACATCTTATTAGAGCTATTGTATTCCACATGCTCTTTTGTCTTGAACTCTTGGTGTGGGCCTTCAGCGTCCCTTCCCCCCCTTTTCCCCGATGGAAACCAGCGACAAAGACACTGACTCTGGTTGACCTCACAACACACACAATAAAGAATGTGTATTGTGCAGCCTTTAAGTTGGAATCGAATGGGATCGAATGGAACAAGGGCTTTCAAATTATGAAAACAATGAAAGGCGTGGGAACTTGCAACACCAAGTCTGTTCCGTGTCTACAAAGAAGGAACTAATTGAGATAACTTCATGTCTTAAGGCCCACCCACCATGTGAAAGTGTCTGTTGGCATAACAGATGAACAGACTAAGATAATGTTATGAACGAATTGACCATGGCTGATCCAAATATCTCCAACAATTGCTTTGTGAGAAAAACAGGGTGCGAGTTCGCCTTCATTAAAAGGAGAGAAAGCTGGGTATAAGTCTTAGGTTTAGTTTGACCAGAGCTCTTGCCATCCATCAGGTTGAAATTGAGGCAACACCCACCCAATCTGTCCCACTTCACTTTCTACCTCTTGTCAGGTCAGAGCGAAGAAATCCTTGATATCACTTGGTTCGAAAAAGAAAAAAGCAAAAAGATTTGATCACGTTTTCTTCCTCGGTAGACTCGACTCGTTGCAATTCATAGGCAAAGGCCCGTGATTCCCTCCTCTTTAGGATTTGTTTCGAGCAAGTATTGTCCTGCGAGAGATCCTGCATCCCAACCCACCTTCGCAGATTCCCTCTCTCGCCGCTACATGTCACATCTCTTTCCTTGAAATTGTACATAAATTCAGACGGCTCGACACCTAGGAAACTTGGCCCTCTCGTCACCTTCATAACCCACACAACACACCCCTTTGGTTTATCCACGTTTGGACAAGTTCACCATCGACCAACTCCGATACCAACTTCGCGACATTGGATCCCTAACACTCACATAGCGACCACAGACTGACTCTTTCGGACTATTTCGACAAAGCCAGCTTCTCCCAGCCTAGTGAGGTGATCGAGAGTGAAGACCACCATAGTAAACCAGCAGAAACCGAAAGCACAACCACTCTGGTCACCTACCCAGCCTGTTCCCTATTTCGACGACCACCCGCCTGAGCGTATTCTCCGTCAATTAACATCGCCTACCGACTGAATCTCAGCAAAGGACACACCAACACACACATAAACACCGACCCACAAATCATACTCTCAACACATCAATACCCCTTTTTCATTCATACACACGCCCACACCCCCAAACCAACAACACCCAGACCAGTCAACAAAAACCTATTGAAAACCTCCCCTTTAACAAAAAAAAAAAGAAAAGAAAAGAAAAGAAAACACAATGGCGTACTCCTTCGAGACCGGAACCCTAGTCCTCACGGCCCGCAACCCAGCCACCAAGACGGTAACCTTGATCCCCTGGGACCCGTACACGCGCAACCCGCGAATGCGCCCCTTCGCGCCGTACTGCGACCGGCCCGGCGCGGTCCTGCTGCCGCCGGACCCTCTCGCCTTCTCACCCAACGACAACTCGCCCGAGGCCTGCCGCCAGCGCGCCAAGGAGGCCTGGAGCCGCCGCCAGATGGAGCTGTACGCCATGCCGGGCATCGACCCGGAGCTCGCGCGCCTCGAGCGGGAGGCGCGCTGGCGCGGCGAGAAATGGTGCTATTACGCCGCCGTTCGTCGCCAGATAGACGCCGGAGCAGCAGCAGCACAGGCGGGCGTCGCGGACGGACAAGAGCAGAATAACAGCTTCCTCGCCTTCCTGTCCATCATCCTCATCACCCTACAGCTCTGGGCCAGCGCCCCCGTCGCCAAGGTCCGAGGCTGTGCCGCGGCCGTGGCCCACGAGTACGACTACCTGTCGTGGCGACTCAGCAGCGGAACCGGTCGCCTCGTCATGAGGAGGGTCAGGCAGATGTCACTGGTGATCGTGCTCGCCATCGCGGCGTACGTGCTGGGATCCCTGGTCCTGGAGGCGAGACGCCGCGAGGCTGGCTACCTGGGCAGCGGCGCCAGAGGCGGAGGATAATCAGGAGGTGCTGGCGCGTCTTGGCGGGTGAAAGAAGAAGAAAATTGTTGGGGCTTTGGACGGGTCTGTTGATGACTCGACTCGATTCGACGCGATGGCGGCCAGTCCGGATCCCTTGTTTGTGCGACGAATTACATGTTTTCTGCTGGCGTTTTGGCGATATATGTTTTTTTGATGGAGAGATTGGAGGAAGTAACGTTGTTTAATCGATTTTTATATACGCTCCCCCCACCCTTTTGGTCCGTGTTTCGTGATTCGAATCCCCCCCTCCCGCGTCCCTCTTTCTGGACTGGATCATCGAGAATCAAAAGACCGCCGGAATTACCTGATTAGTTACACGAAAGTCAGCAGTCTCAAGAAGTTTTCGAAAATGTGTGAGGAGAAGCCGAGGGGAAGAACAGGGAAGAAAAAAAAGGGGGAAGGGGTGGGGGGTCATGAGGAAAGATTAGGTTAGTTAGAGGTTTTATCACAAGGTTTGTTTCTTTTTTCTTTTAAGGAGAAACCATATAGACAGACACACAGTTTCTCCGCAGTGAAAGTGGAAGTGGAAGTGGAGGGAAAGAAGAACACAATAAATAAAGTACTTTGAAAATTTCAATGCATGCAATGAGACAGACACACACCCAATACTTATTCGCGTGTTTCTCCTCTCTCTCTCTCTCTCAAAAAAAAAAATAGGAAATGCCTTTCTCTCTTTCTTTCTCTCTCTTTCAATTCTATACCACGCACACACACATACAGCCCATACAGCCCCATCGCCCCTACCCCCCCCCCCCCCCCCCCCCCTCCGAACCTCTATTATCACACACATCACCACCACCACCACCATCATCATGATCATCCGGAGTAATCCGCCCCTGAAGAAGTTAGTACAGGTGTGACGGGCCAATTGCGTCTATACCAAAGTCTCTTTTTAAATACCCAAGCTGAACTCCACACCGACGTCAATATCCCGAGCTATATAGTGTCAACCCGTTAGCCTCTTTCTCTTTTTCTTTTCGCGTTGTTTCTCATCATGGTTATATTGCATGCAAATGGGATATTTGTCAGGAGAAGTGACTTACCCATCTTCACGACCTTGGACAGCTGGACGGACCTCTCGGCGGCGCTCTGGAGGTCGTCGATGGAGAAGATCTTCATGCCCGAGTCGTTGATGAGCTTGTGGGCCTGCTCCATGTTGGTGCCCTGGAGACGGGCGATGATGGGGACCTTCAGGTTGAGGGCCTGGACGGTGCTGACGAGGCCGTGGGCGATGGCGTCGCAGCGGACGATGCCGCCGAAGATGTTGACGAAGATGGCGGTGACCTTGGGGTCGCTGGTGATGAGCTCAAAGGCCTCCTTGATGGCGGCCGGGGTGGCACCGCCGCCGACGTCGAGGAAGTTGGCCGGCTGGCCGCCGTTGAGCTTGATGATGTCCATGGTGGCCATGGCGAGCCCGGCGCCGTTGACCAGGCAGCCGATGTCGCCGTCCAGCTTGATGAAGTTCAGGCCGGACTCAGCGGCGCGGACCTCCTCGGCGTCCTCCTGAGTGGTGTCGCGCCACTCGAAGACCTCCTTCTGCCGGTAGTCGGCGTTGTCGTCGAAACCGAACTTGGCGTCCATGCACAGGACCTGGTGGTCCGAGGTCTCGGACAGGGGGTTGATCTCGATCTGGGTGGCGTCCTTCTCGAGGAAGATCTTGTACAGCTTCTGGATGGTGTCCTTGGCCTCCTCGACGCACTGCTCACTGAAGCCCAGGCTCGTCGCGATGTCGCGGGCGATCTCGTCCGTCACACCCTTGTTGATGTCGATGTAGGTGGTCTTGATCGCGTCGGGGTTCTCCTTGGCGACGCCCTCGATATCCATACCGCCCTGGGACGAAGAGACGATGACGGGGCCCTGGGAGGCGCGGTCCATGAGGATGGCGAGGTAGAATTCCCGGCGGGCGAACTTGCGCTCGCAGATGTAGACGGAGTTGCAGAGGCGGCCAGCCGCACCGGTCTGCTTGGTGATGAGCTTGTGGCCGATCATCTGCTCGGCGAACATCTTGGCCTCGGTGGGCGAGTAGATGACGCGCACACCGCCCTTCAGACCATTGTCGAAGGAACCCTTTCCTCGCCCACCGGCCAGCACCTGGGCCTTGATCACCATATCCTCACCACCGATCTCCTTCGCGATCTTCTCGGCCTCGGCGGCAGACGCGGCGTTGGAACCCTTGGGAACTCCGATGCCATACTGGAAGCAAGCTAGTCAGATTGATAATGTTGGGGTGAGCAGGTGTCGGATGGTAGAGAGATACCTGTCGTAGAAGGTCGGCTGAGCGATATTCGTGTATGCTGAGATTTCTCGTCTGCTGCTGGGCAATGCTAGGGAATCTGAGAGAAGGAGAGAATGAGGTCTAGAATACCACGGATCGAGTCAGTCTTGGTCACGTATAGAAGATTCATGCTGTTCGTCGTTCTACAGTACAAAATGTAGCTGCGAGAAGTTGATACTTGCCTTGGTGGACCGCAGGGCAGAAGCCGCAGCTCGACTGCGCGCCAAGTTGAACATTATGGCTGAGGGGAAAGGACGACGATTGAGTGAGAGAGGTCCAACGAGACAGGGCACTGCGTATGACCCGTTGAAAGAGAATGACGACGAGGTGGTGTGTGAGGGTTGCGATGTTACCTAGGATAGGTAAGTATTTACTGTAGGTACAAGTAGGTAAGTAAGGGGATGGATTAGAGGCATCGTCAAACAAGAAAAACAGTTGGCCGGCCCGTTTGAGAGCTCTTTTCCCGGTAGCACGGGAAAATCCGGCCGCTAAGCCCGACTCCACTATGAATTGCCAACCTCATCGAATACCGTCAACTGCCTCTCCTTTTTATCTTCACCACACGGTTATACGACGGTTTGAGACGTCTAATGAAGTAACAACTAACGATGAGGTCTATCGTGTATCATTCGTACGGTATTGTATTTGCTCTAATGCTCAGTCACCAGCCATCCTGTGTGATTCTGTTCGTTGCGGCAGCTCGGATACTGAAGATACCTTATATCCATAAGTCGAGATGCATCTTTCACGAATTCCTTCAACTCGCTGGCTAATAAGGGCAATATCTGCGTGGGATGAAAAGACTGAGAGCGGATTGCTTTCAATTAGAACCATACGCCGATTGTACTGGATAGAAAACGGCTAATCTGGGTTTCTAGTGATCAGGCATACAACCTTGGAACATTGCTATCCATGGATCTCATAACACCGGCATCAGCCAGAGCGCTGTGGCTTGTAAAACGTACTGCCCAGTGCTCATGCCTGCATGCTTCATTCAAGTCTGACATGTGCTTCTGAACGTCGCATCCTTATCTTATCGGCAAGCATCAATCAATACCCACTTTATTTTTCAATCCAGCACTGCAAGTACTTCGCAGCGAGCAACCAACCCAACAAAAGCTCATACCTCCCAAAGCTCTTGGGAGGGGCTAGGTGGCAGCGCATCAATCAACCATGATGACCAGGTGACACGAAGTCTTCGACGATATCTCTCTCAACCAGTGGTAAAGCTCCAAGGCGGACAAAGCACACCATGGCGCCACCAACCAAACAAAAAGGCGCCAATCCCGCCCCGGACTACACCACGAACATGAACAGGATCCAGACAGCCCTCGAGGCGCGCCTGAGAACCGCACGCTCATTCCTGCCCACGCGCCCTCCCACTCTCACTCCCAACGGCAACACCGCCGGCGGCACTTTCTCCTCCCTCGCAACGACGAGCGCCTCCCACGGTAGCACCAACTCCCGCGACCCAAACTACCTCGCTCAGCTGCGCAGAGAGGAGGAAGTGCAGTTCGAAGAGGAGCGGGGCCAGGATCCGAACGCGGGGGTCGGGTTTGGCAAGCCGAGCAGTAATAGTAGTACGGGCGGCGCGAGGGAGAAGGAGAGGGAAGCGGCCGTACTGCGTGGGCGCATTTTGGGCAAGAGGGGGAGGAAAGGGGGTGCCGAGGAGGAGAAGTGGGAGGCGATGAGGAAGAAGAAGAGGCGGGAGGCGGAGAGTAGTAGTGACGAGGAGGCGGGGAGGAGCGGGTTGGGACGGGCGAAGAAGAACAATAAGGCCACTAGAGGAGGAGGAGGAGGAGTAGGGGATATTGATGTTGAGATCGGTGTGGGGGTTTCCGACACTGTTCAGACGACAGAGGAGGCAGGAGGTGAGGATGATGATGAATGGAAGGGTCTGAGTGATGGCGATGGTGGTGGTGGTGAACTCGAGGGCATTACCACCACAAATACGCACAGCACGATGAACAACGAAACTCCGCTAAGTGGGGATGGCGAGCTTGACGGGGAACAAGATCTGATATCGACCGAGAAAGACAAGAAGAAAAAGCGGAAGAAGAAGAAGAAGAAAAAGAAGGGGAAGACAATGACAGATCAAGGCGATGCGGAATAAGACCATGAACGACTCAAGAAGTACACTACACACATACATACTGCTCGTGCTAATGCCATGTCACGTCGTGTCTGATCATGAGTAGACTAAGGCCCTACCTAGGTACAAGTCTCCCTCCCACCCGTCTTTCACTCTCATCTATTCTCACGTATGTAATCTTGAGTTCCCACAGGCAGTTATGGTTGGTAAAATGGATTTCAAACTCTTGTCTGTCGAACCACTTCTCCTGACTGATCGATCTACATAAGTACGGAGCGCCCGAGCGGAGCGGAGTGGGAAGAGAAGAGACGACACGGACACATTGAAACCTTGTCTGATTAGAAAAGTAAACTTGATAAAAAAAAAACCAAGAATCAATCGATCATTCCATCGAATCCTGTTATTAAATCGATCTATCTGTCCAGTGATGAGATCGATCAATCTGATTAATCAATCACATGAAACTTTCCTCACTCCCCCTCTTTGGGGAAAACATCAATTCATTCATCGATCTCGTCTCTCGTACGATATAACTACTTACCTAGATAGAAGTAGCTAATCGACCTTACGAAACAGTGAATGTTCCCCGTACTGAGTAAAATAATGGTCTCTTTAAGATTTTCAGCATGAGAAGTACCTACTTATACACTTCGTACTTCTCAAATGTCATTTCGCTCAATCTTCATTCAATATTCCTACAATGTATACATACGCTTCCCCCCTTCCACCCCTCCCCCCTCTCCCCTCTTCAAGGCGGCTTTTTTACCAACTCTTATACCGTCCGTGATGGAGGGTGGCCGCCGTGGTAAGAGGGCATAGCTATTGCATTGTCCAGGTTCAGTTCAACATTTCCCTTTCGGGATTACCGGGATCACGCTTCTTAAAGTATACCCGTCACGTCACGTCAGTTCAGCGCGTCTTGCGTCTGTCGTCTGTTGTCTGTTGTCTGTTGTCTGTTGTCCCGAGGGTTGCTCACTCCGCTTCATAGGTACTTACCGGTCCCGCCGCCGTACTTATACCTACCTCGGGACGCAACCCTCCCCCCGCGAGATCTGAATGAGATCTGAATCTGAAACGGACGATTTTACCTCAGGTACCTACCTACTCATGCGCGAGCATGTCACCATGTAATATACCGTATTTCGAGAGCGAGCGAGCGGGCTTTTCTTTTCTTATCTTTTTTTTTTCAATTTTTTCAATTTTTTTCTACGAGATTCTCCCTACGCCAAAGCGTGCTGATGGAATCGGCAAGAAGGGGGGGGTATTGGCAGTTGTGTGTGTATATGTCAGGTGGTAGTGGTAGTGGTAGTAGCAGTAGGTAGTAATCACCACTTCGGTAGGGCTATCAGATGATGAATACCTGTGGGTATATATATCATGTGCTTACACAGCGCGATCTTACAAACAGACTACTTACTTATTAACACTCGATCGATATCAAGCGCCCAAGGCCGGATGGCAGCAGCGTAATAAAGCAGATATTGCGAGCTTTATTAGACTTGCATGCACGCAGTGAGCCGATCGATCAGGAATTAAAATTCGCAGCTATGATCGCCAGGCACATAAGGTTGATTTGATTACAACCCTACCTTAAACCCGCGGCCCATCTCTTGATGAGAATATTCATCAGTGTTTTTTAAGGTTCAACAGGACACCCTAAAGTCAGAAGATATATCGTTTCCCTCGTCCCCTTCGCCTCGACTCTCCCTAATCCAGTTAAAAAGCCATACAATACAACCAAGAGAGACTGTATCCAGTAACCAACATTTTTGTCAAAACACTAGGTGAAGGTGAAGGTGAAGGTGAAGAGAAGAAAAAATTGACTTTTTCGCTGTGGTGTCGTGGTAGAGTAGACAGGTCTGCTTCAACCGTCTCATGAGCGACGTGAGGGGGAAGGACCACGTATTAACACTTGAAACAATGAAGCGGCTATACAATAAGGAAATGCCATCAGCTCAAGTTTGTGAGCCCCTCGAAGATGGTTTGATTAGAAGAATCCTGGTTTTCGTGGCATCATAGATGACCAATCAAATCGCCGTCCAATCAAATCCATACAGAATCCGCCAAACCTTTTCTCTCAATTTCTTGGTGTTTCTCGAAATGATGTGGCGACGTATCCAAGTCTCCTGATAGGAAAGAACCAAGAGAGATGAGTATTGTATCAAGATAGAGACGTAACGGGCGTGATCTGGGGATCCTAGAAGATTTGTTATGCCTCCTCATGCGTGCTAATTCATCTATGCAAAGCAAAAGTCCCTCCGTATATGGTAACATGGGTAATGAGATACGTATAAGAAGCCTATTGCATTCGTTTTCGCTTTCGGTCGTCGTCTCCTCTGGGACCATCCTCGTCGTCCCGCTCTGCCGTATCGGTTGGGTTCAGAATGTAAACCATGCTGCTCCTTCTCGTGGGGGGAGCGGACATGTCTTTATTAACACCTAACCCTCTGTCCTTGCCATTGGCAGACTCCCAGGACCAATTATTGAGGCTTTGTAAGCCGTTGCCGATATTTCCATTCGAGAATGGAGCTGGAGGTGTAGCAGGCCGCGAAAGGGAATATTGTGAGATTGTTTCACGGCTCCGGTGGTCATCCGGAGGCATTCGGCTTGGAGAAGGCGGCCATTGCGTGGGTGGCGGACCGGGTATACCGTATGGTGGCGCGGTGGCCTGCCACCCGTGTGCCCGAATATCAGCCGAGGTATGCCGCCGAGCCAGACTCCCTGGAGGTGGCTCTACATGGGCGAGAGGATGAGGTGCAGCAGGGGGTGGCGGCGGCTGAGCTCGTAGGGGGGAAGGTGACGACTGTGTTGTACTACCACTGATGGACCCGTAGGGCCTACGCGCTGAAATAGAAAGATTCGACGGTACGGGTGGCCGGTAGAAATTTGCGCCACGGGCTGGGTGAACCCCTAACCTTCGCTGATCATCCTGGGCCAGCTGTCGAGGAGAGACGGGCGGGTTGTCAATGTTGGCAAAATATTGACGAGTACCCGAGAAAGGTGGCTCGTGCGATTCGTCAATGGTGCGGAAGAAGTCAGCCTGGCGCTGGACTTCACCTTGCAGCGCGAGCACTATGGAGTGGTTAACGAATAGTCCGCCACAGCTGCCTTCTTGGGGACTCACCATCTCTATGAGCAGGGTTGTCGGGAGGTACGAAGGACAGCATGGTTCTCGAAATATCCAAGTTGAACTGGAGCATGCGACCCATAGTGTCCACCATCGCTTGTTGTTTCAAATGCATAAGTTGGGCAGTCTCTTCACTGCGCTGAAGTCGAGATGACAGCTCATACATCGTGTGCTCGAAGCCAGCCAGTCTAGGATCCGTACCGTCATGGATGGGTGGCATTGGCTCCGCTGGTGTTCCCGGTTGCGATGGTGTTGGCTTCTGGTTGTATTCGCGGTGAACCAGGGCGTGACGGGAAGCACGACGCTTGATCTCGCGCAAACTGATGAGATCACCCCTCTTGAAATTACCATTCCCGTGTTTGAACTCCCAGAGCGCAGTTTCAGGGTTGCCCGTGTGGAAGACGTCGCTAACTACTGTCCGCGTCAGTTGACTAACATGGATAAAGGGGCTGGGGGCACAGACCTTTGTGGAAACCGTACATGTTCAACTGCCGTACGAAGGAAGAGATGTTGGTGTGCTTGAAATATTGACTGGGACAGGATTAGTTTCGTACAGGTCGTGCTATGCTCCCGAAGGACCACGATAGAAACATACGCAAGCACTTTGGAGAAGTCATGCGAGGGGGACATGACAAAACTCTCTGCCGAGTTTGACCAGCTGATCAGGTGTTGGATATTTTGATCTTCCAGCATGCTGCAGAGTCGTAAGTATAGCTGCAGGAAGGACTCTGACACTTCGATGCAACAACATACTTGTAAAGCTTGTGGATGAAGGCTGTCTGCACAATTTTAGGTTGGTGAACCGCCGCAGCCGCAGCCGCTGGAGCGGGCATTGAGTTCGAATTTGCCGAGGAAGAATGGTCGCCGGGCGCATTCGGATTCTGACGTTCATTGGAATCGCTACTTTCGCCTTCTGAGCTCTTGCCCGTGCTTTGCGGAGCAGACGAGTTGGTAGGAGTGGTAACATCCATAGGCTCTCCCGCGGGCGACGGCGCCGACATCTTGATGGTAGGCGTCGGTGTTGGGGTGGTAATTATAGGAACGGTTCGGGCACCCATGTTCTCTTCTGGTTCACTGGCGTGTTCGTTACGCGAAGCACTCTCAGTCGCATTGGCCATTGGGTCTACGACACGGTAGACAGATCAGTCTTAGGTTTTCAGCAAGACACCATGCGGGAGACAATCGAGGAGGGGAAACAGGAAGAAGGATCCGGGCGGCGTATGCGATATTAATCTTTCTAGAAAATACGGGAGGACGAACCGCATTGCTCCTGATGTGCGATAGGATTGGATGCAGGGTCGATTAAGGGCTCGATCGAGAAGGATGGTGTCGTCAAGGCTCTGGTCGTGGTTGATGGCGTCCTGCTGCCGGTTGCCGCGACCTGACATGGATGGATCCGCCCGTCGCTGTCGATGCGAATCTATGCGACAGAATCAGCCTTGCAGGGTCGTCATGGGAGGTTGTCGAGGAGCTTTTACAGCTGCAGGCTCGGGGCGAAGCAGTGTTGCAGACGCAGTTGGATATTCCGGAACAGTAGGCGCTGGCTGTAGTGTAAAGGGGAGATCTCGACGATGGGGGACGATGGACGATGGACGATGGACGATGGGGGTTCGAGGTGTAACTATCGTAGGTACCAAGTACGAAGTCTAGGTATTTGCTTGGCTCGGCAATACTTGTGGACCGGAGCCAAGGTCAGGTATACGCGATGTAGGTGATGTAGGGGATGTAGGTAGAACGGGTATCCAATGGTACTTGTAGGTAATAAGGTAGGATCGAGGCTACCATAGTATTCTACACATGTCAGTGTTGTCTGTACGCATATGATGTACATAGATGGAGGTGTGTACGCAGTTCAAGGTTGAGAGTAGCAGATGGAAAGGCGAGGAGCAGGTGTGTCGTAGTTCTGAGTTGCAGCTTTGGCTTCTCCTGGTTGACCTCGGGACAGGGATTCGTGGATGTACATCCATTGAGATTGAGCCCAGACCTGCGGGCTTATGATGCCCTGGTCTATGTGGCGTCTTGACTCTTGGAGACGTGTGGGTAATACCTGTAAGTACTTGGTACTTGTACTTACATGTAGATATGGGTATACCGTAGGGGTGTGGGTGGGTAGGTGGATGCCGGGAGCCACGCAGCCAAGCTAGCTATTACTTAAGTTAGATTTCATCAAGGAGCGATCGAGAGAACGCCTGGTCAGGTGTAGTTTCAAAGGAACAAGTTTTAAGGAACAGCAGCGGGATTCCTGTCATGCAGCTTTGCTCCGTCGAGGATCATTGATCCATTCCGATGTACCGTACGCCGTGTGTCGGGGCGGGCATCTAGGTACCCTGCTCCAGAGTCCCGGAGAGCAACACTCTAAGTACCTGAGCATGTATCTCGTCACAATACTTTCCAACATGGAAGATTGGTACGAAATAGGTATCCAGGTATCCCACTTGGAACACGCGGGCCAGGCGAGAGAGAGACTGAGATGACCCAAAGAAAAGAGTTGGACGCCGGCTGGGCACCGGAACCAAAATGTCTCGCCCCCCAGCGAGCGGTGCAAGTGAATCAGTGGTTCGACCCCAGAAAGACCATGCGCGGTGGGTGGGTAGATGGGTGGTGGGTTTCTAGGGGGTTTCTATGCCAGGAGGACATATCCTACTACCGGTAGACTACATACTATACATGTAGTCTTGGATTCTTGGGGCTTTCGACGAAACAGGGCCTTTTTCTGAGTTTTCCGGCAAATGGACACACAGGTGATACTGTGTATACGAGAGTGCCGGGCTGTCAGTATTAAAGGAGCCATACCTGAAGCTCTATGGGGGCATGGATCGGTATGTAGTCCAGTCAGTCCAGTTCAGTCTGGAGTCAAAGTCAAATCTTGGTACCCAGTTCTCCCAACTTCAAGGTCCAATCAGCCAATGCCCAATGCAGTACCTAATCCAGGTACAGATGTCGTCTGGTACGTCCAATATTTGCTCATTGTGAGACAATCTCGAAATCTAGAGAGAGGTGAGAGGTTCTTCTAGGCTTCTAGAATTTTCGTAAATCGTTAGGTAAGTTTTTTTTGCTTCTCATCCTTTGAAAGAGGCATAGAGGTTGAGAATGGGCGAGACGCCAGACGTTGAGTTAACCAAAGAAAAGAAAGCTGTCCACCACAATTAGTGAGTGGTGGTCAGTACTTCGTACATGCCAGGGAGGTTATTAGGTGCTAACGACCTTGTACTTGATGGATAGCCCTGGTAGCCCTGGAGGTACTTCTCCACATGCCTTCTCATCCTTGTTACATGTAAAGCTACCAGCTACTTGTACCTAGCTAGGGTACAGTAGGTACACGTCTATATCTACAGGTATTTACAAGGCTATTCTCCGTACCAGATAACCTTGTAAGAAGATAACGGGGTTTCCTAAGAGTAATAAGAATCAAGAGAACCAATGAAGCTAGACATTTGATTGCTCATACAAGGGATTGATTGAAATGCTGAGATAGTGGACGGGATCCCGCAACTGCAGGTGTCTGTGGTCGAAATGGATGCATCCAATGGAAGCTTCAGCGGGCATACCAGGGCCTCGGGAGCGATCGCGTGCAATGCTTGGGCCCTCAGAGCGCCCCGAGCTCAGCACCCGAGCTCAGTACCGCAGTACAATCGGCGGCACGGGGCGGGCAAGAGCGGGAAACTCCACACCCTCTTGCCCGCCCGGGCAGAGTCCAGACAGACTACAGCGGACTACAGGCAGACAGGTGACAGAGTCAACATCCCTGAGGATCTATTGATTACTTACCTCTAGGTACATATGTAGGTACATACTTAAGTATGTACCTTATGCTCACTGGTGGTAGTACCGCGCGACTTCCAAGGCCATTGTTTCATCAATTTGTCTCTACCTACCTAGGTACCTATTCATTATTACTTGATGCATCTCCCTTTTTCATCTATGATTACTGCGTACTTCGTAAGACCAAACCAAACTCAACACATGAACAACAGATCCACCAAGATAAGTAACCCATGCAGTCAGTCCATGCAATCCATGAAAACCCCCAAGAACCGGCTGCGCTATTCTGGCAGTCTGGGCTGCCAGGGACCCTCACCCTCACCCTCACCCTCACCCTCAATCAAGATATGTACTGACTCGTAATTATTGACATCAACCCAGCTGAATTACTCGAACCAACCCGCAAAGGGGTACGCATTTCACTCTTTCCCTGCCCAGGCGAGTCACTCACTCACTCTCACGATGAGAATATGACAATGCTGACTTCCCCAAGGTTTGATCAATCTCGCACTTTGGCTTCCCATGAACCAGGTGCCAGCGGTTATCTGGTGGGACACACATTGTAAGATACCCGTGCTCCACTTGTGTAGGTCGGTACATCTGTCGTCGTTGTTGTTCTGGCCGAATATGCCTCAACTCTGGTTACTGTATCCCAATCCTACCCAAATCCCACCCACTTGGTTGGGGCCTCTTCAAGAATCTCACTACTTCTTCTCCATGCATCCTTTCCTGGCCTTACAAGGCACAGGTTCATGCGTCTTATCCGATCCGTCTGACTGGCTTGTCAGGTCTCCGTGGCTCAAACGAGCCAGTCCTTCAACTGATCGAGGTAGACATGACGTAGCAACAACCACTCGCTCCTCGTCTCACCCTTGTCGGCTCGGCATTCAACATTCGGAGTGTAGACTTATTTCATCTCTTTACTTGGGCATGCATCCATCCCCCCCCCCCCCCCTTTTCCTCAGACTCTCGCAAAGCACTGTACCCTCACTCACAACACAGTACGGCAAAGGCTGAGTGGGATCCTTGCAGGTTTCAAGGTCTTCAGCTCACCGCTGCCAGTAGCGAACTGGGTGCAGCAGCATTGGATGTTTACAGTAGACGTATCTTTCCACGGATGAGCTGAATTGTGTTCACGTGTCGAGTTCATATGTCTTCTTGCACCGTCGTCTGGGCTTTGTAGTGTCAGCTCCTTCAGCCGGTCAGCAAGGGCTTCAGTCCAATTCTCCCCGTTGATTGGCAGCCTTCTCAGAATCCTTCCGATTGTATCCGCTTCTCTTGGTTGGAAGAACGAACTGAGGAAGCGTACAAAGATCAATGGAGGAACAGCTCGGTTGGACAAGGATCCATTCCAGCAGCATAACAACGCCCAAAGGATGCGTCCATCACACGCAGTCGACCATTCTAACCTTCCTTGGGGCGTGACATGCTCTCCAAAATGGGCAAAGACTGCAACCCCTGGACCCCACGTTTCATCACGACATTTTGGGCTTTCGTCTGATCTCCGTCACTTGGATCGTCAAGTTTGGCGGCCCGGGTGGCGCCATATCTGCCACAGCAGTACTTATTAACTTGACACCGACAACAAGTATTCACCGAAACACGTCGATCCGACAATCATCCTTCTCGGAAGTTTAGGGTAGAGCGTGGATCGCCCACTGCTGAGGCCACTCGAGTTTGGCCTGGGCAGAGAACCAAAATTGCTCTGTTCCGAGGAATTCTCTCTTGCTTCAAGCTCCAGAAGAGGCTCATACAGATCGTAAAAACCTTACTCACTATCCGCTGACCCCCAAAGATGCCGTGTGCGCCCCCATCTGCCCCCAAACGGGATTCTCTCGGAGAAAAGAAAAAAGAAGAAAAGACCACAGAATTTTCGTATAACCCGTTCGTCGACTGAGGTCATAGCCTATCGGTATCGAACCATGGCAACTGCGTTTGGCCAGACATGGGTGACTTATTAATAGCTTACCCAAGTATCATGGTATAGTAATCTCACATTTGATTGGCCGACTTAAATTCAACGACATATTCCGAGTGGAAATGATGGGGGAGCCATTGGACCACTGATACGAAAATGGTCAGTACGAAGTACCTCACAGGAGAATTCGCACCACGCCAGTCATCAACGTCACAGCGGTGCAGAGGCATACATACATGGTGTGTATTGCAGAGTTGATACCATGTTCATTTTTCTGCAACAGGCAATGCATCTCAGCGAGATATACCGGGAAAGTTGGTCAGTTTCTGCCGCTGGGTAGTCTCTCTCTCTCTCTCTCTCTCTCTCTCTCTCTCTCTCTCTCTCTCTCTCTCTCTCTCTCTCTCTCTCTCTCTCTCTCTCTCTCTCTCTCTGAACCATGCAGGACTCAGCCTTCGCTCGGCTATACAATACGCATACCTCCCCAGACCAGCAATATATATCTTAATTTGGAACAACCTTCAGCTGTTGCTGCCTATGTCCGCGACAATCCGTTCCAAATCGAGGCATATCATTCTTCGCTGTGTGGTATCGCATGTACTGCGCCCGACGAGGAGCGGAATCCTCCATTCTCGGCCCTGTCAACTGTCGTGTTGATGAAACAGCCCCTTTTCTAGGTCATTTGGTGTGACTTGCCACAGCCGGAGTGAGCCTACTGCGGTAGGACAATGAGGATGACTCCGGCGCTACCCATCGCTACACGCGTCTCTTGCGCTCTCCGCTCCTGTACAGCCAATGACATGTGGCGTGAAGTTCCCGGTCACACATGAAGGAGCAGCGTGGTCGTACATGTAGGTTAGGCTAATCTTCTCTCGTAGGGTTCCGCCCTCCTACTCATCCTCCCTAAGCACCGACACGACCTGAAGATGAGCGATCGGTTTTATATAGTTGTTCCATGGGCTCTAACGATTACGATGAGTCCAGTAGTATCGCGCCGGAGCACTTGCGAGATAGGGAAGACACCCATTGGCTCGGGAGCACTTCACAGTCCGGCAAGGGACCAGAAGGTGCTTGACTCAAATCAGATGCAGGCTGGGAAGGATACCTCAGTGAACTGCCGTCAAGGTGCGAGTTCCAATCGTGGAAATGAGGTCAGTATCAGACAAAGTAATCACGTAATTGGTAGGACTGCCAGTTCGTGTGCTACATTTCGTGCGACTCTTCATATCATTCTGTCGTGCAGTCCAGTCCCGTATGGTTACTAGCTGGCTTATGATTGGAGGAACATCATGATCGAGGGAGCCAATAGGCGAAGAACGAACGACGTCTCGTATCATGAGTCCAGAACCATGGATTTTAATCGGTCATCATACAGTACCTCGCCTGTCTTCAGCCTTGCAGTTTACATTATGACTGTGGTCCTATTGCGCTTACGCGGCAGCGCGATCCTGGAATACAATATCGATCATGAGATCATATAATAGCAAGCCTATCACACGACACAATGGCCAGCGGCGTGACGATTCGACCACCGTTCTGAGATCACCATCTGTTGCCTGGTGTAATCTCGCATCTGCCATTTCCATCCCCGGCCCTGCTGAGCCATTATTGTGCACCAGATCTCTTCCTGCATGCCTCCCAGGAAAGAAAACAAAACGCAATCTCCTCCCCGGCTCCTCGGTAGATCTTGACATACCGCCAAGTCCAGTCCCCAAGATTGCGATTGGTGGCCGCTTGCGCTGGAAGCGCGAACGCACGAAATTTCTTTTTTGGTGTTGTTGTTGGTGACGCACGCCGTTGGGCTGCATCGTGCATATGCCGTTGGGGCTCCGTACCGCAGAACGAAGTTTCGACAGGGGTTGGTCTGGGGCCAGCCTCGAGAGCAACATCGTCAACGCCAACAACGGTTTTGACTCCCCCACCTATCTCTCCTCCCTTCCCAACCGAACCACCGGGTAGCAGAAAGAAAAGACTTAGTTCGCCGGTTCTGGTGGCCATGGACTTCCGGCATACCACAGATTCATCCTCGCTTCCGTACGCTTCCCCACGTAAGTCAGGGGGGCCGGTCAGTCAACATCAACACGACAAAGTGCTAACCCCCCAACAACTTGCTCCGCTGCCTTCTTTCAACGTGAGACGGATGCGGTCTTTGATGCAAGGCAAGCGCATTGCATCTTTTCCTTGTCGCGAAGTTCTTTTTGGAAACCCTTTTCCCTTGTTCGAGAAGTGTGACGAGTCATCTAGGCCATCTAGATCGTCCCCCCGCCACCCCCGGCGGCCCCCTTTTTGCCGCCCCCGTGCTTCTTGATGATGATGATGCAGCCTACTTACTGCAGGGCAGAGCCTGACCTGATACCCCCCACCGAACTTGCCCTCGCTTCGTCCCGCACGTCGTCGTCGCTCTTCTTCCCACCTGCATTTCATCACTTTTTGCTCCCCCCTGCTTTTGCGTCTGGAACGATATCCGCGGTCCAATGGGGGACGGTCTCATTACGTGATAGGGACCCCAGCCCCATGGTTTCGGGGTCCGGGTCGCGACCCATATGTATGTATGTATGTATGTATGTGGGCGCCTTGGGTAGGCAGGTAGAGAGAGAGGCGTCGAAAAAGATTAACTAGGTAGATGCCCGCGGCCTGGGGCCGGGGTAAGTATGCGGACCCGGGCAATCGTTTCTGAAGATCGCTGCTTGGGCTGCGGGGTGTATGCGCTGTGCCTGCTTTCTGATCACTTTCTTCATCTGGGCCGCATAAGTTACGGCAGGCTCCTGCCGAGAGAAGATGTTAGGAGTTTTGCATTACACTCACCCTCATCATTGTTCTCGAGGTTTATCGTTCCTGGAACAAGCGAGTAGATAAGATGTAAGTGTGCCACATGTATGTACGACTACACCAAACTCTGACTCGACGTTTCGTTTCACAAAGGCGTAGAAGAAGAACAAGAAGAAGAACAAATACAAGGACAAGCATAAAGTCAGCAGACCCTGATGAGTAAACACAAAGGTGGGGAGGGGAGGGCCAGGGGATATGAGGTGACATCAAATCTAATACCCTAAGTAGGTGACTTGACATTGTAATCTATCCCCCCTCCCCCCCCCCCCCCCCCCCCTTTTTTTAAACAATGCCTCCTCATCCTCCTCCATGGGGACGACCGTTGCACGGCAGCATTCCATTCTCTATTTTCCTCGCTCGGTTTCGAGTAGAGATTCTACTTACCACCTTCCCAAAGAAACGCCTAATTACTAGTCACCTACCTTCTTTTGCTGACCTTGGACGCATTGCCGCTTTCCGATGCTGTCGGATGTAAAGAAAAGGCTGGTGGTGGTGGTGGTGGTGCGTGGGAGGACGAAACTGGGGGGGGGGGGGGGGGGGGGGCTTAGTCACAAAACACATAGGTACCAGAATAGAAATACCTATGTAATGCAGTAGCATTCTCAGGGGGCTATACATATATGTGCTACGCGTGTGTACTTGATTGAGTTTTGTATCTCCATGTACACCAAGTCACTCACTCTTTTTTTTCACGATGTCACGGTTGGATTTATCTTTTGTAATCAAGCACGTCGTAGGACTTTTTCTTTTTCTTCAACATCTTCAAGGGGACGTCTAAATGGGTGCGTACTACTGTAACTGTAGCATTTGTCTGTTTCTTTTTTTTGTTGAAGAAATGCGCCACCTCCCTCTTTGGTCTGCTCTGCAGATGATCTTGGACCAAAAAGGGGCAGGGGGTGATGCATATTACCTTGTCTCCTGGCTGCCTTGCCGCAGACGAACGGCAGGCAGGCAGGCTGGCTGGCAGGCACAGGCACGCAGGGTAGAGGATAAGCAAGCCACGGATCGGGTGGCTAAGATTAGTTATGCCACGATCTTCCGGCACTTACTTCGTACTTCACTGTTATTCTGTTTGAGGTGGAGATGGATTCAAATCCATGTAGCAGGTTATTCACACCTGCCTTATTCACTTCTTTTTCCATCACGACTGTGACAGAATTGTTGACCTTGCATCTGGAAAAGATCCTCGTAGCATTCCGGGTAACAGTCTAACTCGCAAGGCTCACTTCATTCTCTTTTCCATCTGTTGAAGAGAAATTAAAACATAGTAAACAAAGATTCTGCTCGGTCCCGGATACAGAAGAAGTAAGGCGGACTACAAACGGTAAAGACCTCCGCCGGGTCTCGGTCCCGAGGTTGCACGCTGAAGGATTTTCTTTTTTTTTTCGCGTTCGGAGATGCACGGGCAGGCAGGGCAGATGAGTGGGATATGAATGTAGGATCAAGGTGCAATGGACTTTGGTAGTGATAGACAACCACAACCCGAAGCTTCGCTGGTCTGTTTGTTGACTTCGGTTCCGTGGAAATTCTCTAGGAGGAGGATACAACGCTGACTTCATGTTTGGCGCTCCCGGCTCGTGAGAACACACACTGTGTTTTCGTTCATTGTAAGCGATCAAGGTGATGTAGATCACTCTGCAAGGAAGAAAGACTCTCAAGTCTTCTTTATACGCTCTGATGAAATGTCTATAATTCAAGTAAAGTAAGTCGTCATTTGAAATGTGGTCAAGTTCGATATGTTATGTGATTAGAGAGTAACAATTATGGCAATAATGCTTCTTCCATTTTATCATTTCTTGTTTAATAGTGCAACGCAAAAGTTCGAGCACTTAAATCAAACTACTAGAACCAGTCGCATATAGTAAATACAGTGTATTCTCAATTCATGGACGACGAGAAAAGAAAATAAAAACGAACAGACCATGTCCTTCCAGGTCTTTCGTGATTGCCTTGCTACCGACCCATCTTTCCTCCCCCCCTGAGCCATATCGATTTGTTGGAAGGCAATGCCGTCCGTACCCTCGAGGCCTTTCACGCTGACAACAAATCGAAATCAGAGGAATACATGCCTTCGAGGTTGGAGAAGGGGTTTAATTCGCGCTGGGACTAGGCTGTCATCTCTTGAGACAACTACCCAGGGAAAATAAGTTACAATATCGGCAGCAAGATGCCCGGAAAATTAACCTCTTCACTAGCAACCTGCTTAAGCAGTTAGTTATCGTGTCACAGAGTGTAACGAGAGTTTGATCATCTTTTCTGTTACAATCCGGCGGTAAGTTGAGGCCTAGGTAATCACGCCGACCAGTGTCGAGTCTTCTTCGGAAGCTGATGAGTATCTGTACAAACGGAGTCTATGAACTCCCAGTTTCTACGACCTTCGTTTTGCGGGTTATGAGGATTATAGACTATAGCATTGCGATCCCTCCGAAGAAACCTCAGAATAAGTTCTTGGTCACCACTCTGACGAGTCAACTCCTTTCCAAATGCTAAGAGTCAACTAGAGTCGACTAGAGTCGACTCACAGCTCAGAACATTGCAAACGTTGAGTCAGGAAATAGAATCTCGAGAAAGACGTCTTCGACGCTGGCATTATGCCCTAGGTTTGACATTGGTGCCCTATCAGACGCCGTATCTACACGGCTTTACAATATTGTAACTCTAAGCAGCTCTCCCATAGCAGCCATGGGGGAAAGATTCTGGCGTCATCACCCGACAGACATCTAGTTGCCCCCATCCAATTGTTTTCCCTCCACGTGCGACATGACGCCACCGTCCTTGTGCATCGCCATGGCGCCCTCGGGGTCGTCCAGGGCATGAGGGACCAACTGGTCCCCGAAGAGCACATCCATCTGCTCGAGGGTCCGCCCCTTGGTCTCGGGGAAGAAGAACCAGTAGCAGCAGAAGGCGACGATGTTGAAGGCGAAGAAGACGTAGAAGTAGGCGAAGCCGATGGCCGTCAGGGCGCGCGGCGAGAACTGCGCGAAGACGAGGTTGACGACCCAGTTGGTGAAGGTGGTGATGGCGTTGCCCAGCGCGCGCACCTCGACGGGGAAGATCTCGGCCGGGTACACCCAGGAGATGATGCCGAGGGGCGTGTAGAACAGGCTGAAGACGAAGTTCATGGCCACCATGGACTTCAGCTGCGCCGCGTTGCTCGGGTTGAGGTACTGGGCCTGGATGGCGTTGACCAGGAGAGCGGCGCCGAGGCCGGCGGCGGACACCAGGAGCGGCTTCACACGCCCGATCCGGTCCAGCAGATAGAGACCGATGGTGCAGTACACGATGGACAAGGCACCGCTGATGCCGATGATCATGAGGGACGTCTGCGTGTCGATGCCGAGAATCTCGTAGATGCGCGGTCCGTAGCTGTGACGCAGAATATGTTACACGCAGAGAAGAGCTGGGGAGGGAGTTCGCGGGCACGACTTACTAGTTAATCACGTTGATTCCGGACAGGGGACCAAAGGCCTGCACGGCGCAGCCGAGAAAGAGCCGCTTCCTCCAAGACGGCTTCGTGAGGATGGACTTGGTAGAGACCTTGCCGATCTCGCGATCGGCAGCGATGACATCGCGGATTTCGAAGAACTCGAGGTCGATCTTGGATGCGTTCTCGCCGTTCCGAAGTTTCTGGAGGACGACACGGGCTT
This sequence comes from Xylariomycetidae sp. FL2044, assembly GCA_022376275.1. Taxonomy (NCBI): domain Eukaryota; kingdom Fungi; phylum Ascomycota; class Sordariomycetes; species Xylariomycetidae sp. FL2044. Next base: position 852,222 of record JAJNOH010000019.1, read on the forward strand.
CGTCGAGCCTGTCCTTCTCCATGAGCCAGCGGGGAGACTCCTGTAGAAACCAGACACCGGTGGCCAGGATGAGGGCGGGGACACATTGGAAGGCGAGAGGGAAGCGCCCTTGTGAGCATGATGATGATGCTGTCAGCCTAGAGAGTCCAAGGCAGGCAAGCAACAAGTTCAAGGTCCATACATAGATAGTGTCACTTACAGGAGAATGACCCTCTGGCGAAAGAGCAGCCGTAGCCTAGCCACTGCGCAATCAAGAAGCCCCAGCTCAGAAACCATTGCAGGAGACCCGACAGAGCGCCGCGCCATTTCGGCGTCGAGAGCTCGGAGGCGTACATCGGGATGGTGCTGGTCAGCATGCCGACCGCCACTCCGCCGACGAAGCGGCCCACGATGAGCATGGCTATGCTCACGGAGCCCGCCTGCAGGACCGAGCCCAAGAGGGAGACCAGCGAACCGAGGAACATGGTCTTCTTGCGGCCCAGCTTATCGGCAAACAGCTAGATGTTGCCATCAGTTCCCGCGAGTTTCTCTCGATGAGAAAAAAAAAAAAAAAAAGGAAAGGGGAGGCATTCTTCTCTATGCCGACCACAGCAGCAACCCTATGCGCGGAAACGTGCTACTGGCTGGGTCGACTTACCATGTTGATCACGGTACCCAGAACCGCGCCCCCCTGAAACGAACTGACGATACCGCCATCTACCTCGTCGCTGGGCTCGCCGAAATATTCGGTGAAATGGGGAAGGGCGATGGTGGAACTGATGATACCGGAGTCGTAGCCGAAGAGAAAACCACCTACGGCCAGAAAGACGGCGGAGAAGATGGTGATCGTGTTTCCTGAGGGCATGATGGCGGTTGAAATGCGTCGTCACAATGTGACGAGAACTACCCAGGTTATAGAGGGGATGGTAAATAAGATACGACAGTTTCGATGCGGCCCAACTTAGCCTACCATCGATATAGGTTGTATGTGTGAGTATGTACCGTGGAAGGGTGGCGAGATCGATCCTACTTAGGAGAACTTCTCAGGGACCGAACGAACGCGGCAGGGTAAGGCGAAACATGGCGAGGAGGAAATGCAATCGCTATGTACCTTGCCTTGCCCTATTATTTATTACCTTACCGAACCTGATCGAAGTTTCGAATGCCAATAACAGCCCAGCCCATTTTCAACTCGGCCAAAGCATCCCAGAGAATCTAGAAGGCCAAACCGGGAGAGGGGTGATCATCTGCCATTTCGGTAATTACCATCCCGACTCAGTCATCTTCCCTCGGGACGGGTTTCCTTTACTTATTACTATTACTTGGATAGCCCTGATGGCAGACGTGAGAAAGCCGATATGGCGGACTTTTATGCTAGCACCTAATAGTAGATAGCATGGACATCCCCCCCCCCCCCCCCCCCTGATTCTTACCCCAGCCCCCGCTTACATGCCTTTGTGGGGTTTGGGTCTGGCCGCTGGGGAATACTCCAACGAGGTTGTCCTCCTCCAACTTTTCTCATGTTCTGTAGCGGAGCTGAATTGGCTTGACTCCCCACATCGGAGGATATGGAGATGCGCAATCTCGTACATCTGATGGTGCTTCCTTGGCGATCTTGGCCGTTTTGGAGTTCGGTCCCAATTGACGCGAGAAGTCGACTGCTGCCGAGTTTCAAACCCATGTGCCCACCGGGTCCCTGCGTCATAGAGGTAGGTGGTGTGGTGCTTGACGACCATCAGAGAGGCGGATTGGTGTAAGAGAGCAGGTTAGTTAATCTTGGACGAACCGACATTGGGCATCGTCGACCAGATGTTAGGACAAAGGTGCCTACGCTCTCCATCGACGCTCGTTTCGGAATCTACCGAGCAGCAGTGATAGATAATAAGACTGACTACCAATCAGCAAATATGGAGGTTTGGGGCTGTGGCATTCATGGATACGCCGAGACGCTGGGGATCGATGCTGATGAGATCCGGTTCTTCTGGAAACTGAGATGCGCCGATGAGAATATCCAGCAAGTCTCGTATAGGGTGATTGTATCAGTCAAACCAGACGACCAGCCACAGGAAGATGTCGTCTACGACTCGGGTGTTGTCCAGAGTCGAGAACAGAGAAACGTCCTCTGTAGGCCAGAGGGCGGCTTTAAGTCGACCACTTTCCACTATTGGGTAGTAAAAGTGTACGACGAGGAAGGACGCGAGTCCGTCAGTCCGATCAACGAGTTTTACACATCTTATCCGAAATCCTCCAAGCTTCTACCACCGTGGAGTCCCAATCATACCTACGTAGGTGGTAGTTATCGCATGGGCTTGCCGTGTACATCATCAGACTGATTCCACATTGCTGTAGATGCCGCATACGAGTCTGATCTATCGGACTTGGTTTGAGAACGAAGCGGACCGATGGAAGGCCGTCTGGATCGGTGATGGGGGCGATAAACCTATATACCTCCGCAAGGGCTGGACATTGGCCCGGACACCCTCCAGGGTCGTCGTGTTCGCCTCGGGGTTGGGCCACTTCAATCTCAGCGTCAACGGCCGGGCGGCATCCCCTCACGTGTTAGATCCAGGCTGGACCAACTACCACAGGACGGTGCAGTTCGTGGGATACGACGTCACCGACAAGATACAGACGGGGGCGAATGTCATCGGTGCCCACGTGGGAAATGGCTTTTACGCTGGTGATCAGGGCGACCGATTCTTCTGGCCCATGTACGAGGACACCACCTACATCCGCTACGGCAATGAGCTGTGCTTCTTCGCCGAGGTTCATGTCCATTACGCCGACGGTAGCCAGGAGTGTATAGTGTCGGACCCTACCTGGAAGGTGCGAAAGAGCGCGACAGGCCTGGCCAACATCTACGCCTCGGAGAACCACGACCGCCGGTTGGTGCCGCGGGGCTGGGACGAGGCCGCTTTCGATGACTCGGAATGGAAAGACGCGAAGCCGCTGACAGGTCCGAGAGGCAAGCTGAGGTACCAAAGCCAACCCCCAGTGGTGCTACACGACACTTTCTCTCCCGTGCACCAATCCGTCGTCAAGCCCGGGATCGTCGTGTTTGACCTGGGACAGAACTCCTCCATCATGGTGCGGGTAGAAGCCAGCGGGTCTTCCGGGTCCGAGTACAGAGTCAAGTACTCCGAGACCCTCGGCGAAGACGGACTGGTCCTCATGCCTGACCCCCTATTCAAGGAATTCGAGACTGGCGTTTATTCTAAAATCACCCTGGCGGGACGGCAGGGCGAGAAGGAGGTCTGGAGCCCCGAGTTCTGTTTTACGAGTGCGCGGTACATCCAGATCGAAGGCGCCTCGCTTGTCGACGGTGGTGACGACCTGCCTGTGATTCATTCGGTCACTGCGCGTCACGTCTCGTCTGGGGCTAGGCGTCTGGGCTTCGTCAAAACGGACAAGGAAGACGTCAATGCTCTGATCAACGCGTGCTACTGGACCTTCAGCTCCAACCTCTTCAGCTACCATACAGACTGTCCGCAGATCGAGAAGTTCGGCTGGCTAGAGGTGACGTCCCTCCTGTTTCCGGCGACGCAGTATGTCCGCGACATGGAGTCGCTGTACTCCAAGATCTTGGATGATATTATCGATACTCAGGAGCCTTCGGGTCTTGTTCCTACGATGGCGCCACTCATCAGATACATGTAAGTTAGCGGACTGCTTCTTCAGGTTTTGGTTTCGGTCCGCACCACGAGCACAGCATTTTGAACAGAGTAAACCCATCGCTGACTTGCTTCCAAGGGGCGGTCCATTTCACGACACGATCACATGGGGTGCTGCTGTCTGCCTGCTTCCGGGGCTTATGAAACAGTACTACGGGACCACAGCAGTATTCGCTAAAGTCTACAAACCCTGCGTAGCCTACATGGAGTACATGAAGCGCAAAGAGCGCCATGGCGGGCTGATCGAACACGGACTAGGAGACTGGGGTCGTGATATCGCCTTCGGTAACCATCAAGCTAACATAGAGACGGCATACTACTACAAGTGTCTGCGGAACGTCGCCATGATGGCCCACGAGCTGGGATTTTCGAATGACGAGACCAAGTTCACCGCATGGGCGGAGCGGATATACGATGTATACAACCAGAAACTCCTCGTCACCGATAAGCAGACGCATCCATACGCGTTCTATACCTCTCTCGACTCTCCCGGTACACGAGACCGCACGATGGTCGGGCAAGCTGTGGCCCTCCAGTTCGACCTCGTTCCCGCACAACACCGGCCGGACATCGTGCGCGCTTTCGTCGCCGACGCCGAGGACTCGGGCCACGTCATGCGCGCCGGCGAGATCGGGCTCAAGTACCTCTGGAACACCCTCGCGGAGCCGGACGTGGACCGGCCGGACATCGTGCTGGACATGGCGCGCCAGGAGGAGCACCCTTCCTACATGCGGTTCCTGCGACGGGGCGAGACCACGCTGTCCGAGTTCTGGCAGGACGCGTGCCGGTCCAAGTGCCATGACATGCTGGGCACGATCTACGAGTGGTTTTACAGCTACGCGCTCGGGATCCAGCCGGTGGAAGATGCGTACCGCGCGTGGAGGCTCCGGCCCTGTTTCGGGAGCGAGTTCGACTTCGTCGAGGGCGAGTTCGATTCCCCTTACGGCCTGATCGCGGTGCGCTTCGACGGCAGAGCGAGGAAAGATCACGCGGGGACCGCAGAGGTGCGCGTCACCGTTCCGACGGGCACGTCCTGTGAACTCACCCTGCCACATGAGGGTAGCACGGCCACGGTAGTCAGATACCCGAGTAATGAGGCGAAGACTTACGTCGGCAGGACTGTTCATCTGAAACAGGGAGAATATTCTCTAAATATTAAGCCTTAGAATAGCATCGTGGTGGAATAGAATGACTTCTAGATATCGATCTTTAGGCATCTTTATGTGATCGAAACAGGGTCACAGCAGGATGTGACCAGATGGCGATACATGCAACTAGTTACCCCGTACTCCGTACATACCATCCATCTACTCCGTACTGATAGTTGCTTGCTAGGGTCGCTCGCAAGAGAAGACACATCTGGTATATTACCCATTATTAATAAGATGATGCACTTGTGTCGCTAGTAACCAAGAAATAATGCAATGTAAGCGATGGCAGCCATGGATGGATGCGACCCTGCTGCCTGCCTACCGTATGTCCCAAGGGTATGGTCCACGAATCTCCCCAAATTTTCCCCTCATGACACCGCTGACCCTCTGGCCAACTTTACCCCAACTTCTCCAGAAAATTTGGAAGCCGGGGTACCTAGACACCCCTGGCCCCTCCACCCTCCACTTTCCGGCCCCCTTTCCATATTCCCAAATAAAACGGCTTCAGTGGACCACCACATCCCGATCTTTTCAGCACCCAGTTGAGCAAAGCCACACCGATGCATGACGAGGTCGGCTGCTTAAGGGCTTCCGGTGCTGTCTGACCTCAGAATAATAATCATCGTCGATCCTAGCCTGTAAGGACCGAGCTTTCATAATAAGATTGCGGACGGCTTGGACTTCCCTTGGGACGCGCGGGGGAAACGGTACCGTGGTCGAGTCAAATCATCGTCACGGGGTTCCTTCTACCGAGATATCCATGATGATGAATTAATGCCCCGAAGCTTGTTACCTGGTAAGATGACGCTGAGCTTGGCCCTTGGTTGGGGGAACATGGCCTTCACTGATAGGTAATAAGCAGTACATATATAATATGCCGCAATGAGTGCTACTCAAGTAAGGGGAGAATGTTTTGACTCTGGAGTTACGTCGTCGGTCCGCTCGATACCAGGCGCCACCAACTTGCTGTAGCGTAGTTATCCGTCACACAGGTTGATAAATAACTATCTAGGTAGCCTGCGGAGTACTATGAAGTACTTCCTCGCAGCGGCGGCGGCAGCCTTCTTAAGCCAATCTCACACCTCCACAGCACAAAACTCAACTCGTGGGCTGATCGGCAATGGTAAGAAAAAAGAGCCCACTGGGCTTTCTTACACGTTTCTCTCTCTCCTACCAATGACCGTACCAGCTAACAAAAAGATGGACACCGCGCAGTCGAACTAGGAGAATGGGCGTCCGCATACCAAAAGGCCAAAGCCTTCGCAGCCAGCCTGAACCTGGAACAAAAGGCCGCCATCGTCACGGGCGGAAACGCGACCAGTCCACTAGATGCCTTTCCGGGGATCCGGATATCCGATGGCCAGCAGGGCGTGCTGAACAGCTTTTTCGTGTCCGGATGGGGCCAGCCCGCCGCGATCACCATGTCCTGGGATAAGCAGGCCATCTACGACCAGGCCAGGGCCATCGGTACCGAGTTCAAGATACGCGGTTACCACGTATGCGACGGGCCGACCTCGTCACCCGTAGGCCGGACTCCGTGGAGCGGCCGCCTGGCAGAGTCGTATGCCGCTGATTCCTATCTGAACGGTATCGCGTTTGGGCTTCAAGCGGAGGCCGAACTGGACGCTGGTGTCATACCCGGTGGTAAGGTCAGTTTTTTTTTTCTTTTCTCTTTTCCTCATTGCGAGCGAGCGAGCCCTGCAATCCCTTCTCCTCCCGCCCATCGACACCTCGCTCGCTGACCATTTTATATATGTATATAGCATTTCCTCCTCTATGAGCAGGAGACCAACCGAGGGATCGACACAGACGATGCCTACGATGTCCATATCGACGACAAGGCCCTCCACGAGACCTACCTCGCTCCGTGGTACGACGCCGTCAAGGGGGGCATCGGCGCGGCCATGTGCGCCATGAACCGCGTCAACGGCACCTTCAGCTGCGAGAGCGAGCCGCTCGTCATGGGCCTGCTGAAGGAAGAGCTCGGGTTCCCGGGCTTCGTCGTACCGGACATCAACGCCCAGAAGACCCAGGCCGGCTCGGCCAACGGCGGGCTCGACTGGGCGTCGGACCAGCTGTGGACCCCCGGCAACATCACCGAGCTCGTCGCCACCGGCCAGGTCAGCGAGGCGCGCATCGACGACATGGTCGTCCGCAACGTCATGGGGTGGTACCTGATCTCCGCGGATCAAGAGTTTCCCGAAAAGGCCAGCGACGGCGAGTACCGGCCCATCCCGCGGGACCACAGGCGCCTGATCCGCGCGAACGGCGCCAAGTCCATGGTCCTGCTCAAGAACGTGAACAACGCCCTGCCCTTGCGGAGCCCCAGGAGCCTGTCGGTGTTCGGCGCGCACGCCGGCGCGGCCCTATCCGGGCCCAACGAGGCCTTCAGCGTCTTTGGCGTCCCGGCCCCGACCTACAGCGGCCATCTGGCGACGAGCGGCGGCGCGGGATCGGCGGCCTTGCCGTACCTCGTCACCCCGCACATGGCGCTGACGGAGCGCGCCGCCGAGGACGGCACGCAGCTCCGCTACATCCTGAACGACACGTTCGCGGAGGGCGCGACGGGGCTCGTGGCGTCGGGGCCCAGCACCGGCGTCGACCCTTCGATCGCCAACTACGCCCAGTTCGCCGAGGCCTGCCTCGTGTTCCTGAACGGCTGGGGCGGCGAGGGGCAGGACCGGACGGAGCTCCGCAACGCGGCGCAGGACGCGCTGGTGGTCGCGGTGGCGGCCGAGTGCGGCAACACCGTCGTCGTCGTCAACACGGTCGGGCCGCGGATCCTGGACGCCTGGGTCGAGCACGCCAACGTGACGGCGGTGCTGTACGGGGCGCCGCTGGGCCAGGAGTCGGGCCGCGCCATCGCCGACGTCCTCTACGGCGACGTCAACCCCTCGGCCGCCCTGACCTACACCATCGCCCGCACCGAGGACGACTACGCCGCCAGGCCCTGTGGCGCCGAGCTCTACTGCCCGTTTGCCGAGGGCAACTACATCGACTACAAGCACTTCGACAGGTACGGCATCGAGCCGCGCTTCGAATTCGGCTTCGGCCTGAGCTACAGCGAGTTCGCCTACGCCGACCTCGCCATCATCAGCTTTCCCTCTTCCTCTTCCTCTTCCTCTAACACCACCAACAACACCATCGTCATCGCCCCGGGCCCCGCCACGGGACCCCGCGCCGTCGGCGGACGCGCGGACCTCTGGGACGAAGTCGTCGCCGTCTCGGCCACTATCGCCAACGCGGCGGGGCCGGACGGCGCCCACGTCGTGCAGGTGTACCTGACGTTCCCGGCGGCGGCGGGCCAGCCGGCGCGGCAGCTGCGCGGGTTCGAGAAGATCGCCCTGGGCGCCGGGGAGAGCGGGACGGTGGAGATCCGGCTGAGAAGGAGGGATATCAGCTACTGGGACGTGGCCGCGCAGGAGTGGGCGGTGGCCGCGGGCGAGTACGTCGTTCATGTAGGGGCCAGCTCGAGGGATTTCCGGTTGTCGGGGAGGTTCGTGGTAGGGTAGCGTAAGCGTTGATGAATGGAATGCGATGTTGAATTGAAAAACTATCAGGAGTGTTTGCTTTTCTATTCATCTGGGTTAAGTATTTTTTTTCTCTTGATTATTGCATTCGCGACTGTGACTATGAGTGAGTGTCGAAAGTAGTGTGCGGGAGTGACTATAGTCTAGATGATAACTAAAGGGGGAGAGAAAAAAAAGACGGACTGACTAAGCAGAGGTGGATGGGAATGGAAGTCTCAAATGTTCGTTCATGTTAAGTTCATGTTGATATGGGAATAACACACACCGTTCATTCAATTGAGAAATATTGTATTTCTGATGTCCCTGAAAGCTCTGCTATGTAAGTAACACTCGGTGCGTCTCCCTGAGCGGGCGTTCTGATGATCATCTACTCGCTCACCCGTAATTACATCTTAGCTCCCGCTGCAACTTACCTCAATATACTCGAGCAGAAAGATATCTAGATACCAGACGACCGTTCTGGTCCCGCTGAGCTTTTTCATGGCCCCCCTTACCTATCTGACTCGGTCTCGGAAATTAAACCGACGATACACCCTCCCCCCAATCCCCCTTTTCCATAAGCGACAGCGCCTCATCATCATCCATCGAATCCCCCTCCCCCTCGATCATCTATCTGCTCCGCCAACACCGGCTCCAGCCTATTATTTCCGAGCCCCACGGCATCGGCATCAAGCGTCGTCGTCTTCTTCTTACCGGATCGCCGCCTCAGCGCCGCCAGATCGGCACTACAATCGATCTCCTCGAGATCGTCGCCACCACCACCACCACCACCACCACCACCGGCGTCGGCTGAGGACCGGAGGACGTGTATCTTACCTTTTTTCTTGAGCGGCGCACCGGGACATTTCATTTCCCTCTCTTCTTTTTCTTCTTCTTCTCCCTCCTTTAATGATCGTAATCCTGTGGGAGTTACGGGGATAATAAAAGTCCGTTGCGGTATTTGTTGTTGTTGTTCCCTGATCGAGCGCCTCCTATCGGGCGTGGCTGGCGGAGATATAACAGTGGCTCGTGAGCTGGGAGAGGGAAGAAGAGGTAAGGGGGAAGAGCCTTGAGATGAAGAAAAAGAGGGATCGCTGTCAGCGCGCATGATGCATCCCATGCGGTCGCGGAACGACATGCGGAACTCACCGGTGAAGATGGAGGTCGGCCAGGGGCGGACGGGGCGCGGGCTGAGGATCCAGGGTTCTTCGGGCTCTGTTGCCTTTTCTTCTGCTTCTTCTCCTTCTTCTTCTTCTAGGTGGGGGAATGAGAAGGAGAAGGTGGGGGGGAGGAATGAAGCGGTGGCGGTGGTGGTTCGGTGAAGTAGAGGTGCTGTGGGATCACCCTTGGGGAACGGCGTCCCTGATCGGGGGATTGAGGACGTCTGCATGTTCTTGCTTACGAGAGCTCGGGAGCTGCTGTCTCTATGGCTATCATTTGAGGACATGATGGTATGTGAATGACGCTTAAGGGTGTTTAAAACGTAGATGGCTAATAGGGTGAAAGACTTCAAACGATGAGTGTGGGATGAACTCGAAAGTATGAAGTCTGAGTAAAAATCTGATGATAGTTTGATTATGGTATGAGGGAACTCGGGGGTAATGGGGAAAACGGCGAGAGAGCTGGGGTTATATGCCCAGTTCCAACAATAGCTTTTTTCTTCGGGATCACCAGGCACCGTGGTGAAAGAACGGTGGGATTCCTTTGTGCACGACACAATGGGATAGATACTACAAGGTGCCTTCGGGCTGCTTTCTTTAGGCACACAATATCCTTTGTCCATATTGATGTGGTCAGAGGTTTCAAAGTTCTTTGGAGTCAAATGGGACGTCGATGATGATGATATAGGTAGGCACTTTTGACAGGAGGAATCTTGTTTTTTGAAGTAATCACTAGTAAGTAGTAGGGCTATCGGAGCCATTGAAAGCCAATCCAACGTTGCAACAATCTAAATCAACCCGCCAAGCTTCAATGAGAAGTTGGCGAATGGAAAGATGGCCTTGTTCTCATGATAGACTCATCGCCGCCGTAGTTCAAAACAATGAAGGGAAAATATCAAATGCATGATATAGCGTTAGATTGCTTGCCCTTCCTGTCAACGTTCACGTGGCTTCTCTGTTATCCCTGAGGGCTTTCAGCTCGAAGAAACCAGCCCGATGAAGTGCTCGCACTATCCCACTTGGTCTCTGCCCATGTTTTTCGCTGTCGAAGAATAGTCAGCACATCATTCATTCACAAAAATGTCGTTGTTGCTCGCTTACTTACCTCTTGACAACCTCCCCAGCAACCCAGCGGTTCACTATCAAGTTGAGAACGAAAATCGCGATGAACAATTGGGGTCCACCCCTGATCTGAGCATCGTGCAACGACAACAGGCACGACAGGAACATGGACGCGGCATAGACGGCCGAGTAGTGAGGCAACACGCCCAGGGAGCCCGCGAGCTTGATGATCACCCGCGGGTACACGAAGGCGTTCATGATCCTCACCACCCCGAGATGGTAGAAGGCTGCCGTCGCCGGGTTCCTTGGGCGAGACGCCCAGGCAGCCACGGCGTAGCCCGTCTTGATGATGGCGAGACTCTGCTGGGAAGGGCGGGAGAAGACGCGGTCACCCCGCTGACGGTCCCGGACCATGGACAGCGAGGTGTACGCGTGCGCTACGCTGACGAGGAGATCGAGGAGGTCAGGCACGACCGGGCGTGGGTATCTGACGACGGCGCGGACATGGTAGCGGAAGACTTCGATGAGTGACAGGGCAACATGCGCGACCAGGATGTAGTTCCTCGAGTGGTCCTTGGAAACCCGCAGGGTCTTTTGGACTACCGGGAAGGAATGGTGGGTAAGTATGTAGGTAAATGCACAGAAAACCCAGGCTGCCTCGATATGCACAGAAGCAAGGGGGACACCTGCCAACTGGGTGAGACTCCAAGCGCTCGACATTGTAGCTTTGCGGATGATAGACCATGGAGGTCAGGAAAGATCTAACATTCGGGCGCTGGAACGAGCTGGCCTTATATAAAATGTACGCGTCGCCGGCGGATAACTCAGAGGCGAAGAATTCTGCCAATAGTAGTCTGGCCCCAAGATAACAGTCGGCGAATTCCAATGCACGCGCGAAGACATCTGCCCACCCCCCTTTGCCACGCTCGCGAGCCCAAGAGAGCGGCATCCAAAATCCTACAATCCATCACTCAGCTTACAGTCTGACAGGCACAGCCGCCTTAACTAAGCGAGTGTGCCGTCATCCTGCCTGCTTTAACCATCGACCGAGTGCTATTCCTGGACTTTGTGAGTAAGCTTTCAGGAACAGACGCCTAATAGATTTTGTAGCGGCCCCCTAATTCTTGGAATTCAAGTCGCACGGGAGTTGGAAGCAGCTTACACTCACACTAGATTTCCGAGTGAGATTTGCGGCCCGTCAACTAGACACATGCAGTTGGTAGCGCCGTGTCGAAGTCGCATGCAGCGGCATGACTGACCAGTAACTAGCTGCATTCGTCTGGTAGAGCCGCGTACGCATCACTCGGTAGCCAATAAGCTCACGGCTTTCCATCTTGTAAGCACGAAAAGGTGGGCCCCCAACTGATCAAATCCCAACGAGGCGGAATGTGCGATATACCATGAAAAGCGAAAGACGGCATCGCGATGGGACCGATGTGCGCTATTCGTAGGCCCAGTGTTACGGCCGATGATACTCGAAGGGGCTCTTGGTCTGTCTGGAAGTGGAAAGAGTTTCGCGAGCGTTTATCATGTGCTCGGTGCCAGGCGCCGTTTATCCAATCAAGCGGTCGCACCAGCGTCTCATAGTGACGAGCCGCATGATGAGAATATGTTGTTTGAATATACAAGGGGGTGAAGGCCCCTTCGCCACTGCCGTTGCAAAAGTCTGTCTGATTAAAATATGGTAAGAATAAGATCCCAGTCCCAATAGTATAAGCTTGACCTGACAGCTGGCGAGTCAATTGACCGAGCATTTGATTGTGTTCGATAGACCCTCTCAGCTTGATAACCGAGGTGATATTGCGATGGAGACCAGTTGTATATAGTTATGTATATTGCGCTTTCGGCCGAAGCTAGTCGCTTCACAGACGTCGCTGCAATGCCCAGAATATATACAATTATTCGCCGAGACTCGGGCCACACGATAGATCGTTGAGAATTCAATGACTTATCAATGGTATTATTAGATGGACCAGCTTGCAAACACACCAGGACTCTACTCACCTGCGACGTTGACTATTGATGCTCTTTGGTGGAAGCCGGATAGACCGGAATACGTCAACGCAGACAAGAACCCATCGAGAGGGAATCAATGCCTCTCAGACCAGCTACAACGTGTCGAGCTTCGTGAAGATCCCGATGCGTACCCTGGTCCAATCATGAGACCACTCTCGAGGTGCGTCCACCAACACGCCCCTTGCCCTTCTCCTTCAGCAGTTGCCCGTACGCGGCCGAGCTCTCAGGGTTGCGCGACGTAAGGTAGTAGGTGATGACAAATACCAGAGTAAGTATCACCATCCAGACGATAATGAGCTGGGCGGAGCGCCGACGCCTCGGGCCGTAGGGGGAGTAGATCTTCGGGATCTTGATGCCCGCCATGATGGTGTCGCGGGCTGGACGTACAACAGTATCTCTAGGCGGGAAAACTGAGATGTCGATTATTATTTAGGTTTAGTCAAGGTGTGGGCGGCGGGACTGGATGCTTTGGTATGTTCTAAGTTGCCTCCAATTGGGTGTGTAAAAGGTGTATGTCGTCGATCCTCTGTTGTTGATAATGAATCGTATGAATTCAGAGCTTGAGGGCGGACTCGCCGGGCAGATCAATGGGTGTCCTTACGTCATCATGTATGCTTACGTAGTTCATCTGAAATGTCTTGGCGAGTTCTGAACTGCTGTACTCTCGTCACTGTTCTCCTTCAACCTGAGTTATGAACTTGAACAACCAGACTAATAATTTCAATCGAATTTCAAGGACTCAGGTCCCCTTTCGAGGAGGTAATAGGCTTATTCGAGCTCTCAAGACTAATCATTTCCCTTGTATTTATCTTACAACCGTAACCGCGCATACTAAAGATACGAGGTGTTCACCTGCGACGACATACACACCCTACAGTACCGTATCTCCGATACTATCGAATTCTAGGTAGAGACCCCACCACTGTATCCTCATCGAAAAATCGGCCAGTCTTCGAAAGACTCCACTGCCACTCCGGCCGGGGTCACCGTGGGGAGACCGGTGGCGTAGCACATGACGGTAGAAGTGCACCAGCCCGAGGACCCGGTCGTGGTCGTCGGCGGCGGGTCACCCACACGACGCCGGCACGGCTGGCTGCTCAGGTACTTTCTCGACACTATGTATATATAAAAGGCTTACGGTAAGTATTCGTCTCCGCAGACGCATTTGCTCGAGAGGGGCACACAAGTGGGAGAGACTTCGAAAAGGTAGAAGCAAAGGACTAGCGCAGAAAGCTACGTACCGTACAGACTCAGTCGGTTGCCACCGCCGCAGATCTCTCTGGGCGCCCCGGTGCAGGGGACGTTGCAGTCGGCGGGGTTGGCGGCGAGCGAGGAGCCGTTGCCGATGAGCACGCCGCAGTAGCACTCGCCGCCGTACTCGAGGCCGGCGAAGGCGAAGTCGCCGGCGTCGCAGGCGCCCTGGCACTTCTCGATCGTCATGGCGTTCGCGGGGATGGACTCGTCGCGCGGGTAGATGGCCCGCTTGCCGTAGACGTTGTCGGTCCAGCACCCGGCGTAGTCGTACGTGTTGTCCATGGTCGTGAAGGTCGGGTCCGAGTACAGGCTGAGCGCGTAGTCGCCGCCGCATGTCTCCGCGTTGTTGCCGGTGCAGGCCCGGTTGCACTGCTGCTGGGGCACGGGCGGCGCGTCGCAGGTCTGGCCGCAGTAGCAGACCCCTCCGTACGTCTGTGTGTGAGGAGAAGGGGAAAAAACTGTGAGTTTTTGTCTTCGCTAAACGGATATTCTAGAAGAGGCCAGCCAGGTGGTCATGGAGGCCTCGAGAAACAAGGGGTAGCCGAGAAAACGCAACATGCTATTATACGTACCAAGCCGGCATACTTGAAACCGTTACCTGTATGTGATACGTACGCATCAGCCTTTTCAGATCTTGGGAATCTCTGGTCAGGAGGTGTCTCTTTCACACGAACCTTTGCACCGGGCAGTACACTGCTCAACGGTCATGTTGTAAATATTCATGTCAGTGCGGAGGACCAGCGGGTCCAACCCCGAATTCCTCAGACTGTCATAGCAGCCCGACGGGACGTATGGCTCGAAAGGCGAGATGCAGCTAGGCAGCTCAGGAAACCAAGCCTGGACGCCGTGGATGGCGTTCAGGGCCGCGAAGGCTGCCAGTACGCTCAGCTTCGCCATGGTGCTGCTCGAGGGAGGGAGAGTCTTTCTTTCTCTGATGGACAAGACGGGAGAATAGCCCGAAAGACGGAAAGAAAGAAAGAAAGAGGATAAGCAAGGAAAAGCCAGGACGCACTGCCAACGTGAGATGGTAGCAAGAGATATACCGAGGATATACAACTTGGTCTTCAATGGTTGGGGGACGCGTCCGGCCCAAAACGTCATTGTTTGAGAGCCATAAGCCAGCAGGGTGACCTTGTTGATAAGTGTCGACACGACACAGGTCTCGGAGATCACCTTAATGTCCAGGTTCGGAGTTTCTACTTAATCCTCCAACAAAATCCGCATGCCATTCGCGTCGACGCCTCAGTAACTGCTTTATACATAAGAGAGGGAGGAGAGGATGAAGACCCTCGAGAGCAGGCAGAAACCCCAACCTCCCCCCCACCTTTCCGGCCTCCCCCGGACAACGGAATTACTTTCCATCCCGGAGTCTAGAAATTGGAAGCGCCGGTCCGGCGCGGAGGATACAACCGGCCAAACTTTCATTTGTCCCCCTTTTGACACCACCGGGTTCTCACCCAGGCAAACCATGCAGTTGGCTACCTAGCACCTTTAAGTAGGTACACATATCCTACCTACCCTCAGATCAAAACCATCTCCTAAAAAAAAAAAAAAAAAAAAAAAAAAAAAAAAAAAAAAAAAAAGAACCCCGAGCCGCTCGGGGTATTTATTCTTTGCCACAGCTAAGTAGGTCCGGACCGTGGACACATACATATATACATATCATCATCTCCTGAATGGCTTTGTCTACCTAGCTAGGATATTTCGGGGAGTCCCCCTTTCCCCATTTTTTCTCTCCTTCCTCTCCCGGACCTCACTCGGTTCGCTTGTCTCAACAAAGCCAAGGGACAGATAGAGATCGTGGCTGAGCTGTATACTTCTGAACCTATACATCCGAAAGCATCGGACCAGGCGAAAGGGAAAAAAAAAGAAGCTGCTACACCATATTTGTCAGGTTTCCAATCTTATTAATCTATACGATCTACTTATCTTCTCAAATTTCATCAAGATACTTCGCTCTCTTTTCGCGACGGAGCCTTACACAGGTGCAACTCCCCCCAACCCCGATGGGCTTCGGTGCCTATGATATGCATCACCAATTGGCCTAGAGGAGAACGTGTCTGACTGTCAAGATATCCGCACATGGTAACCTGTGTATTCTGGTACCATTCGTAGATTTGATATTAAGCACGCCCAACTGTGCTTGACCGAGAAAACCGACGTAATTTATTTGCAACATGTGGCTATGCGCCAACTCGTACAGCCCGTCTATGGGGATGTTCCGAACTCCATATGTACCGTACCTAGATATATTCCAGAAACGCCGACCATTCCGCCGCCAGAACCATTTTCTAAATTAAAGTTGCACGTGAGCGCCAATGCCTTTCCCATGGTACCAGAGCGACTCTTTCCAATTACCCAAGCGCACGTCTACATTGGCACGCGCATCCAGTTTCAATCTACCGCCGATAGCTTTCCTGACGGCTTCATAGCCGACGGAGTCTATGGACCATTTGACTGGCAGTTTCGGGGTCAGTGACTTCCCAGGCGGCGCCGCGAAAGGCAGCTCGTAGAGTATCTGGCCAATGGGATCGGTGTGATTGTATATGGCGGTAGCATTGACGGAGTCAATATACAGTGTATTGAAGTGCAGTGGCGACACTAATGTGAACGTGGCCGTCGATGAGAGGAAATGAAACGTGGCATCCCTGATGAAGTGCGACTTCTCTTCGGGATCATCGCCTGGGAGGTCTAACCTCGGAGCAGCGAAGGTTATGTTGAACCGCGAAAGGGCTTCGCATATGAGCGGTTGACCTGGTATGCTATGCTTATGCGCTCTGACGGTGATACTGGTGTTCCAGCCTGAGAGGTACTGCGATATCATATCTCTGCCAATCTGCTGGCCCTCACGACCACTCCAAGATGGATTCCATTTGGCTGTGACCAAAAGATCGGAATTTAGACCCTTGGAAACATCCACGTTTTCCACTGTAGCTTCTCCCAAGACCGTGTCGTTAGATATGACGTGAATGCTGAAGTAGGGTACGTGGGCAGTATAAGGGGTAGGGTTGGTCGCGTTGACCAATGCCTGTAACGTGATAGAGTCGGACGTAGTGTCAAGGATCCTCAAAGATCCAACTCGTGGTTCAACACTGCCCACAGACCCCTTCGGAAGAGCTGCAGTTGAGTCAGCAAAATACCCCTGTGCTATGATATGGAGAGGCCATCAAGTTGCACCTCGGCATCGCGACCCACCCGTGAGGATGGGTCATCTGAGAGTCACTAACAGGATCAAAATAGCGAAGACGGACGTTTTACTGGGATCTTGCCCTCGGCAGGGACGTCCTTGAGGACCAGTTGCCCCAATGAAGTCTGAACCTTGACGTCGACCAGCGCATCAACATCGAGACGAATTGGTTTACTGCCGAAGAGTAAAGCCTGAACAACTTCGGTGAATACATCGCCATCGGTAACGTTAAGAGGGGCGTCAATGATTCGAGATTCGATCTTCAGTGTTGGCTCTTCATTCGCATTCTCAACTCGAGTCGAGTTAGCATGCTGCCATTTCCTCAAATTGAGTTCGCCCAATTTTCTTGACTTGTACAGCACGTCGGCGGTGGCTCGAACTCTCGTTACATTGATACCAAAGTTCATTTCGGATGGCAGACCCGCTGTCACAAGAATGTTGCCGGAGACTTTCGGATTACTGTCGGGGTCGTCAGGGCCCGCGAGGGGATCCGGCAGAGTGAAGTGAACATCTGTTAACGAGAAATTCCGGATAAGGCCATCTAAGGATCGTCCAGGGAAAGGAACTGGTAGAGTGACACTGGAGAGAAGATCCGCAACCCACTTGGGAGTGTCCCCATCAGGATGACTGCTTCCCCGGACGAACAACGTGGCCGGTTCTCCGTGCATGAATTGCTGAAGCAGGATATCGAGGGGCGAGGATGTCGAATGCGGGCAAAGGCGCGTTAACGCATCGGGCAGCTCACGGATGACACCGTAAACATCAGCGGTTACTTCGGAAAGAGGCTCCACGTGAATCGCACTCGTCGCCGCATCGGCTACTAATATGAACGGATCGGTTATGGCACAGCCAGGTGCCAGAATCTCAAATGCGAGTTCGGGAATGTCCAGCTCTACTGGATACTGGTTGAAAGCCGCGAGAGAGACTTCGGCGAGCATGGAGCCTTCCACAGGTCCATCTTTCACGATGAAGCGAGTGAGATTGTACTTTGGTATCGCAGGAATCTTGTTCGCTGTTTATAAAATTAGTATAAGTTGCCAATTTTTTGTGATATAGGGGTCTCGTAAACTAGAAGAAGACCTTCTCGCCGAGATATAAAGCTGCAAAGGAGCGGTAGAGAGCTTGACCTTCGAAGACGAGTGATTCAGAGACCGTATGTGTCCCCAAAGGCAAAATGCCAGTTTTGAGGCTCAAGTCGGCCTTTCCCTTAAGACGTAACTTGTCCAACCGCCCTTCTAACCATTCGTTCGCGATAGTGCGCATCCCCTCCACATCGCCGGGCACTATATCGGCCACGAAATCAAAATGGGTTGTGTCCCCGTCCCGCAAGTTCACCACCAGAGGAGGAACGACTCCATATCCAAGTAATTTGTTGTCGTAGTCGGGAAGATACACATCAATCTTGGTTTCGTCGGTTCCCAGTTGGTTCGCGACCCAGGTAGCAGCTTTCCCAACCCTCCTGACGTGATCATTATGTACTCTTGAGCCATCAAGGCGGAAGTTGGCCTGGATGCGAGCACGAACTCCATCTGCGGTTATCGAGTCTAGGGACAGATTTGTAGGTTCAAGCACGGCGGCTTGTTTGGCGTATTCTTGTACGGCCTCGGGGACAATGAAGACGAGTACTAGGATGACTACGACGACAATGCCAAGGACTCCCATGGCTATGAATGATGGCCACCTCCTCTTCTTTCTCAATGCCAACTGTGCAGAGGTCGCCTCGCTGTGGTGGGATCGAATGGAAGCAGCATCCTGATCAGGTTCGTCTCGTTCTCCATCGTAACGCGGTGTGTCGGACGAAGTGGATAGTAGAGGTGTCGATTCTGCTGAGTCGGACGTATTATGAGTAGTCGCCTTGCCCTGGTTTGCTGTTGAGAGCAAAGGGGATCGCTCGTCTTCGGACATAATGGGTGGCGCAATGGTAGATACGGGTAATGGTTATGCCCGAAGGTATGGAACGCAGGACGCAGAAGATAAAATGAATCAAGAGGATGATTTTGATAGCATCGTCAGTTCAATTTTGATGTATAGGGAGTAGGGTGTTGACCGTTCCAGAGAAGGGACGGTGAGGATGTTGAAGATGTAGATGGTGGAATTATGGAGTACGTACTGCACTCCCGAGGTCGTCATCGCGCGAAATGCCAAGCTTGACTCGCTGGAGCCTGCAAGGGACGCAAAAGGCGAAAGCGATCATGTGGCTGGAGGCGGGGCTTTTGTGGCTCTACTGCGTAAGGGCAGCCCCGGATTCTTAAACCCCGGAAATGACCCCGGAAGTGGAGATACCTAGGTATTGTTAGGTTAGTGCATATTATGCGCTTCACAGAAGTTATGCTTGCATCCATGATCACAACTGGATAATGTCACCCGACTCCACTGTGATTCTGGTCTCAATTCATTCTCGTAAAGCTGGACATGTACGAGTCTCTGAGCTCATGTGGATGCTCCGATGGACGTGGTAATATCTTCCGAACAGACTGATTGACAACCACGACGATAAGAGTGCCACCTTCAGCCCATTGACAAGCTTGAACCAGGCCCTCGGCAGTATCCACGAACACTTTCTTCTTGTAAGGTAGGCTCCCTGCTAAACACAGGAGGGTCTCGGTATTCATGGGCATTTTTTGGCCTCCGGTCGAGCAGTGAATGCCGTTGTGAATCATCACATGAATCAGGTTCGGGGGCGCTTCCGCAGCTAGGACAGCTGTGTTGCTGACGTGCATCAGGAACGAACCGTCCCCTTCGATGCAGAAAACCCGGCCCAACGGGTGGCCTATCTGAACTCCGTATGCGAGCGGATAGGTGTGGCCCATGGCGCCAATAGACAGGAAACTGCGCGAAAGGTCCTCGCCATTCTCCTTGCGTATCATATATATTTCGCGGCTGTTGCCGCCGACTGATGACACCGTGGTGTCGTTTTTGGAGAGTTGTTTGAGCACACAGCGAATGGCGTCTTCGCGTGACAAGGGAAGCTCTGCTCCAGCAGACCGCCACTCCTCCGCCCTCGAAGGCCGATTGCACTTCTTAGTCGCTATTCCATTCCAAATCCCAGAAGGAGTTTCGCTCGTTCCGTCTTGTTCTGGTTCTTCAGCACAGTAATCCGCGAACCTGTGATTAGGAACGACAAGGGCAACAGGAGTGTTGCATTCTCTGGCGGTATTTATCAGCCGAGCGATGGCTTCAGTGGTCTCCTCGAGCGTATCCGGCATCACAGCATAAGGGAAGCCGTTGATCTCCAATGTTTTCAACGTGGTAGGCCCCGCCAAGAGATGTTCCGGCTCGTCGTGCTCACCAGGCCTTCCTCGCCATCCTATCATCAGAAGCATTGGTATGCCGAACACTTCTTTGGCAGCCAGCGATTGCAGAGGATTCAAGGCATTTGCAAGCCCCGAGTTCTGCATATACGCCACCGCAAGCTTTTGGGTTGATAGGTAGTAGCCAGCAGCGAGGGCTACGGCGGCGCCTTCGCTTGCCGTGACGATATGTTCAGGGGTATGTTTCGTTGCGTACAGGTAGGACAAGAGTCCCTTGAAGCAGGAGTCGGGAACCCCAAAAGCGTGAGTGATTCCATTTCCAGAAAGCGCCCGTTCGTAAAACAACCGTGGATCGATAGCAGCCATGATGGTATGATTTCAAGGATGGGTTGGATGGCCCTTGCCGCGTACAGGAAGACTGGCAGTTCAACGTCGACAGTGAAGATGCCTCAATCTTTCATACGAGAAAAATATTCCCTATTGTCAGTCCTGCGAACCACATGACAGCCACCACCAGCACTATGTGAGATGAGCCCAATGGCAGGGATAGCCTAAGTCACCCCGCAATGCTTATGGTGGAGTTTGGGGGTGGTGTATGGTATGGAGACTCTGTCTTCTCGTAGTAATTTGACGAAAGGTCATCGAAGGACAGTATTCCATTTCACGAAGCCGGCATACTTCAGGTAATTCGACCACAGGTATGTGATGATACCAATTCCCGAGAGGTCCGATACTACAGTCGTAGTAGAAGATAAGGAGTACAATAAGCACAAGACACCCCCGGATTGATGCAATGAACAGAAGAGGGGGAAGAGTATGTTCGGGCAACTCCGTGACGTCGGGAATTCGGTCCAGACCAGCATGCAATGAGAACGACCGACTGGTCATGATGCCTCATCCTAGGGTCTTAAATCCACAAGCAAGAACCGGTAGATGTATCCCAGCCGCCGCTCCCGGGAGCATCTACTTAGGTACATGGATCGATATTATCAATCGGAACCGAAGTCGGAGCCTGAAGCGGGAAGGGGAAAAGTCGACACTGCACCCCGCTGCCGTCGCTCATCAGACATCGTCGGTTTCGATGAGCGTGGTTAATAAGGTGCCAGAAATTCACTGTCTTCTCAGTTGAAGGTCTCCGGACTTGGTGTCCTACAGAGAGCCCGGTGTAATCCAGCCAGACAAGGTATTACTGAGATTGATTTGTTGGACAAAACCGCCACAATTTCCTAGTAGCACTGAGTACCTAGCAGCCTAGGTCCAGATTGAAGGTACTGTATCGGCTCAAGATTCGACTGCCCAGACGGGTTGTCCATGGAACACAAACTACTGACCAAAGCATTAACACGTACAGGTTGAACTCCTGGATGGGCTTACCTCTTTTGTTTTCTGCCCTTGTTCATAGCAATACGCAGTAGCCAATTGACTTCAGCTCAAACATCCTCTTTTAGTATCGGACTCGGCATATATTTGCGCATAGTCCCCCGACTCAAGCTAGTGAGTCACTCGCATCACACGTAATCCTCCATTCTTGCTTGATATGCTGACGATATCTTTGTTCTTTGCATTACACCGTCTTCCCTATACCTAGGTACTCCGTACATACCGCACCGAGAATTCCACAACACCCCTCAAGATGGTTGATCTGAGCGATGCCGAGTACCTGCTGTACTCAGCCCCCTTTTCCCTGTACTCCATGATGGCACGTCACACGGCCGTTCTTGGCCCTACAACATCAGATGCCAGGCCGCCCAAAACTATCAGCCTCGAGCTCGTCAACAATAAGGCCAACGATAACCTCAAGGAGGACTACCTCCGGGTAAATCCCAAGGGCCAGGTTCCGGCCATGGCCGGCAACGTCCTCGACCAGCCGCTCACCGACAGCATCTCCATCTCGCTGTACCTGGCCGAGAAGCACTACCCGGCCATGCTGCCGGCCGAGCACGCTACTGCCATCCGGGACCTCCTCGGGCGAATTCACGCCGTTCCGGGTCCGGCGTTCAGCAATAAGAGCCCGACGGCGGAGATGAGGCAGCACGTCCCCTCGCCCGCGGAGAAGATTCTTCTCCAGGGAAAAGATCTCAGCCCCGAGTACCGACGGGCCCTCGAGGCCAAGGTGACCTTGTATGTCTCTGTGTTCCATCCATTTCTCTCTCTCTCTCTCTCTCTCTCTCTCTCTCTCTCTGCTAACCTCCCAGCAGCCACAACAACAACTACGGCAAAGCCTTCCAGCCCGCCGTCATGAGCACAGCGTTCGCGGACCTCCGGGCGATCTTCGCCGAGGTCGTAGAGCACCGGAGGGGGACGAGCGGCGCGGGCGCAGCCGCCGCAGATCCGGGGGAGTGGACGTTCGGCGCGCGGGTGGGCCCCACGGTGCTCGACAGCCACCTGCTCCCCCTGGTGCTGCGCTGCCTCGACGCCGGCAACGCCGAGCTCGTGCCCCCGGAGCTGCGGCACTGGGCCGAGATCCGGAAGCGCGGTGACTCGTGGGAGAAGGTCATGCACGGCAGGCCGACGCAGTGGGATCCGTCGATGGGACCCGTTGCGGACATGCGGGAGATGATGACGCTGTGAGGTTGGTGTATGATGGTTGAGTGGAGCAGACGCTTGCTCGCTTGGGCTGTGAGGAAAGGGGTATTTGCTTGGGTGCGTGTAGGGAGCATGGTCACCGAGACGTTTGGTGCGTTTACTGACTGACTGAGAGAACCATCAGGCTTTGGGACTCACGGATTGATTGAGCAAAATAACTGGGCAGGTTAAGGTTTATGGGCTCATGTTGGCTTGGTATAAGTACTGGTCCAAGGGGTTACGAGTCCGGATTTAGCAGGTAGGCATCAACTCGTCCGAAGGGGAAGTTTTGGCAGACCCCTTGGTCGCGTCCGCAGCTTGAACGCGGTAGGAATTCCAGACTAGTCCTAGAGATGATATACCTATCCATCGGTATGATTACCGTGTTCTAAATGACCTTCCCGTATGCTCAAATACAAAAATCTTCAAACACTACAGAGACCAGACGAAGTCAACTGTTTTGACCAGAACCACGTCCAGATATGTAGACTGTCGGCCCATCCAGACGAAGCAAGTAACCTTATCGCAGGACTCTGCGACATTCCATCAGCGCAAGACAACTGATCCATGCTCTTGTATCTTATGGCTTATCAGTCTGAGGGTGATACTAAGATTAGGTAGGAAGCAGTACATTAGGAGTCTCGATGCGGATGTTGGTCTTGAAATTTACGGGTACCAGTCTCGAAGTATTGAGCGCAAGATCGAATGACACCAAGAAATTCAGGACTTTTGATTATTATGGTGTTCATGGCGCTAGAGGTGTATTCCACGTCGAACTTGGCCGATCGGGACCAATCTTCAGGCGAGCTGCCTTTCATGTAAGATACCACCACCAAAGTAAATGATCTTGTTCGAATGTATAGAACGGGTCGTCAAGTTATTCGTCACTGAAACACTACCTAGGAAGCTAGTTATCAAACGAGTTTCTACTCCGTAGAGATTGATGATCTGCAATGAGCAGCAATTCAACGTCCATGCCCCCCTTATTCGTGTGCTGGCGGCTGGCAAATTGTCTTATCAGCTGGCGGGCCGATATCGCCGACTATCGCAAACCAGGCAAGGGTCTCTCTTTAAGCTTCAGTGAATCACACACCAGCGGTGAATCAACAATTTGGTAGACTATTACCAAAGCCCACCGCCAGCAAGCCAATCGGGCGTCCGTTCATTTTTTCCGAGTTTGTACACTCAGCAGGAGATCCATATCCGGTCGAGATTTTCCCTCGTTGCCTGCGGAAGTGGTTCAGGAGACGGCGTGAATCCCGCAACGCAGAACGGGAGGAAATTGGTCACCGACAGCTGTCAGACCGAGGAGCCGTTACAGTCTTTTTTTCCAAGATGAGGTCCTCAGCTGCCCGGCTAGCGGCACAGATGAGCAGCGGTCCGCGTGGGTTTCACGGGCGGCCTCGCCATCTCATGTCGATCGCCGACCTCCAGCCGTCGGAGCTCACTCGACTGGTCCAGTATGCCTCGCTCATCAAGCAAAAGAAATCGGCGCTGTCGCACGAGCTCAGAAGTTCGCTGCTGGGTAGCACCGTGCCCATGATGTTCAGCAAGCGGAGCACCCGTACCCGCGTGTCCACCGAGGCGGCTGTGGCCATGATGGGCGGCCACCCCATGTTTCTGGGCAAGGACGACATCCAACTCGGCGTAGGTTCTCCACACGTCCTGCTGCTGCTCCTGCTACTACTCCTGAAGTTGAAATGGTTCCGAGAACTAAAAAAAAAAAACGTCGCTCTTATAGGTGAATGAATCTCTACACGATACCTCCAAGATCATCTCCTCCATGACGTCGTGCATGGTGGCCCGCGTCGGCCCGCACAGCGACGTGGTGGAGCTGGCGAGGCACTCGAGCGTGCCCGTCATCAACGCCCTGTCTGACGACTTCCACCCGCTCCAGATCATCGCCGACTTCCTCACCATCCACGAGGCGTCGTCCTCCGGGGGAGAGAATTCCCCGGCAGATCCCAACGCCCCGCCGCGACTACTACTGCTGCCGCCCGGCCTGAAGGTGGCGTGGGTCGGGGACGCCAACAACGTGCTCTTCGACCTGGCCATCGGCTGCCTCAAGCTCGGCGTCGACATCGCGGTCGCCGCGCCGCGGGGCTACGGGATCCCCGGGCCCATGGCCAAGTTCATCAGGGACCAGGCCCCCCCGGCGGCTGCGGCTGGTGGCTCCGACAACGGCGGTGGCGGCGGCGGCGGCGCGGGCACGCTCACCGAATACGAGGTCCCCGAGGAAGCCGTCAAGGACGCCGACTTCATCGTGACCGACACCTGGGTGTCCATGGGCCAGGAGGCCGAGACCCAGAAGCGGCTCCGGGACTTCGAGGGCTTCCAGGTCACCAACGAGCTGGCCGCCCGAGGGGGCGCGAAGAAGGACTGGAAGTTCATGCACTGTCTTCCGCGTCACCCCGAGGAGGTCGCGGACGAGGTCTTCTACTCACCAAGGTCACTGGTATTCCAGGAAGGCGAAAACCGCCTGTGGGCTGCCGCCGGTACGTCTTACCTCTTCTTCTCAGCTAACCGCTGATCTTTTTACTGATTATCTTCTAGCTGTCTTGAAAGCGTTTGTTGTGGATAAAGGCGACATACTGAAGCCGATGGGGGCGCGATCAAATTTCCCCTAGCTCCTGAAATATATTATAATGCGCACAGGATCATATGCATGATCTCATAATTGCTGGGACTCGCGAAACAGTCGAATGTGAGCAGTACTGCAGATTAAACTCAGGTAGTTTGCACTAGTTGCCTGTATCTACACCGACGTTTTATTGCCCGAATTCAGGAGTTAAACCACCGTGACCATCAACGCCGCCTGTTTCTAACATGAAGACTTGAATTTTTAACCCGGTGGCAGTTGGCTGGCATCGACAACTTCATCTGCATCCTTGACGAGGCTCTCTTCGTCAGGACCGTACAGCGGAGATCGAGGTAGTGCCATGAGCCCAGTGCGTGTGGATTCCAAGATACCGAAGGGTGCTATCAACTTCATGAACGAGTCTATCCTGACTGGCTTGGCAGAGCTGTGATGAGTCAGCAACAATGAATAACGTGTTTGCAGAGGGCCTCGGTGATTCTTGCACTTACACCTCGACGATACAGCTAGTAGTACTGATGTCAAGCACCTTTCCACCGAACTGATGGGCGAAGTAGGTAATGGACTTCAAGTGCTCGTGCTTATGCCGTAGAGCCTGACTCGCGACCATCTTGCTGGGGTGGAAGTCCTCGGCGAAGTCATGCAGACTCTTCTGGTCGCCGCCCTCTTCGATGCTGGCCTCGGCCGTCATCTCGCGGTGGTGCGCCAAGAGCTCTTCGAAATACTCGGGGCCCAAGATGTTGATCTTGGCCAGAAGTAGCTCTCGCTGGACCAGAGCGGCGTTTGTGTAATCCAGGACGGCCCACACAGGCACCAAGTCCTCCAATTGGCGACGGGCTTGTTCAACCACACCATCGTGGCCGGTGAGGACGATGGTCATGCGCGACAAGTCGTCCACCTCGGTGTTGCAGACAACGAGGGAGTCGATGTTGAAGCCGCGGGCAGCGAGAATGCCGGAGACGCGGGACAAGACACCGGGCTCGTTCTGGACCAAACAGTTCAGGACGTGACGTTTCGGGGGCGCGGTGGTCGGGGTAGGGGTCTCGTAGAGGATATTGGACACGGCGGCCTGGGCCGACCACGCAGAGGGGGTATCGCTGGTGGGCAAGGGGGCTTGGCGGCGACGCAGAGCCTTGTAGGCGATGGCTGACGTCGAGCTGGTGGTCGAGCTCCAGCGGGTCGAGACCTGGGGCGCGGCGGCGGCTCGGACACCAGCAGCGAGGGTTCGCCAGCCATTGGGCTGGATAAATGCGCGGGACGCCATCCTCCTGATCGTATATGAGAACCCGAGAGCTCCCTGACCAGAATTGGCAATCCTCGAAGTCTGGTTGTTGTTCAATGGGTAAAGATTTCCTCACCAACAGGCGGGCGTAAAAGATTCCTTGGGAGTGATTCAAAAAAAAAACGGTCACGGCATGTACTGTAATCCTTGCCCGGCCCCCGACCATCGGAGCTTCAGACCTGAGATACTTATCGGTGTCGGATCATACCACACGCCGATGCTTTTTCGCTGCTACATTAAAATAGACTCACATAATTAGCCTATTTGCCTTCCTATAAATATCCACCCGGGTATTTCGTATTTATTTTAACTTATTAAAGCTTTAATTTAAGATATTTTTAAATGTTTATTTAAAGAAGATAATAAGGCAGAGGAGCCTTGCATATAAGCTTTTCTGACTATTATGGTATCTTTTTATCACCCATTAGGACTATCCACCCGAGGCCCTGCATCAACTGGGTTGCCTCAGGGGTTGGGCTGTCATAATAATACCTGATAACAATCCTTTCCAAAGAGGAGACAACCTTCAACTGCGCATCGATCTGTGCTAAAGCCCCGTGAAGGGACTGTGTATGGCTGGAAGCTTCTCCAACAAGACCGAAGGCATTGTCTTTATGCACGTAAAACTCCAAGGTGTTCAGATTGATACAATAATCTTGAAGAAGCTTCAAGGTGTGCATCCCCTCCTGCTTGAGTCCTAGCGCTTCGGGTTGTCCCTGTACCGCCTCAAGTGCAGGAAAGCTGAGAGATAAGTGTGATAGCAGACGCGCATGGGCTGGCGTGAGTGAAACTAGAAAGGCTTGTAGGATCGACGTTTCGCGTCGCGTTGTGGTGTCGACAAGGTTGAAGTGATTCGAGCCGTAGAAAACCTCGTTGGTCTCTTGTTCATTGTATTCTCGACATCTCGCCAATTCCAATTCTGGCCATTGCGTTGGTTTGCCAGGCACAAAGAATTCTATCGGTCGGCTTGCTGACTCTTGGAAGACGAATATTGGACTCAAAGCGACGAGCATTTTGTTGCACCCTGCAGGGATATTAAAGGTTAGCGTGACGGATATGAACAATATGGGATAGTCGTATAATCAGCATGTGGATAATCGGATAAGGAGGAAAACGCGGATGCTGGAAACGTTTTGATTCTAGAGAATCATAGACAAGGATAACAATAACCCAACAGGGCGAGAGAGAACAATAAGGGGCGAGGCCTCCGCACAGGCCACGGCTGGGCGATTTGTGTAAGTTTGATTCTAGAGAATGGGCAAACAACGAATCAATATGGGGAAGTGAATGTTTGCTGTTTGTTCCCTTTTGTGCGCGAGGTAAGGGGTAAACCTCCCCCGCAGGCAAACAACTTGGAAATCATGACCCCTGTCGTGCTTCGCCTTATAGATACCCCTTGTCCCTTCCGGTTCGAACTGCGCTGGCAGCTCAATTTCTTTCGTCACCGCAGTGACAAGTCTAGCCCTGATACCAGTGCTATTGTATTGCAGCTAGGTTAGATCTTGATCAATCCTTTTCCTCATCTGGCAGACGAAGTGCTCTGTAACTGGAATATGCGACGCAGTCCCAGCCCTCCTTCGGACCTTGGTAGTAAGGCTCAGCAGGAGGCGGTACAGAACACCATGCTTTATGATGAGAGAAGTATGTCTTCTTATTTCCAGATGTGATTCTAGGACTTTTAGTATGCTCTTGCTAATTCAATTCAAGTCTCACAATGGTTGGGCCGCGAAAAGCTGTCTCAGCAGGGTCTCCGTCATGCCTCTTTACAGTCCTCTCGAGCTGATTTAACTTGCGAGTTTCTCCTTGAAAAGCCCGAGTTCAAAAATTGGTATCGAACGTCCGATTCTCAGCAGCTGGCCATTCTTGGAGATACAGGAAGCGGCAAGAGCGTCATGATGAGCTTTCTTATCGATCAGCTATCTCGGCGAAGACACCACCAGCTACCACGACCCCTGATTCTATATCACTACTGCCAGAATGACGAAACGGGGGGCGCGATATACATATTCTCCTCCTTGATTCTGTCACTTCTCCCGCAATGTGAGGGGTTGAAAAAACCCTTTTTTGATTGGTATACAGAAGAGCAACGCACCGGAAATTTTGAGCCTTCGACAAATGCCCACAAGTTACTTGGATTCCTCCAGAGGACTATTTAAGAGCTCGACCGGCCACTTTTCCTGGTAATCGATGGCTTGGACGAGTGCGACAGGGGATCTCGGAATTTACTTCTTGAATTACTACAAGGTTTATCACAAAAGACCTCGGGACTGAAAGTTGTGTTATCTTCTCGTCCCTGGAGTGATATACTGGATCAACTGGATGGCGTTCCAAAGATTTACATCGGTTCTGATCCTAGACGAGATAGGATTATTGCTGAGAAGATTGTCGAAACAGAACTAGCTTATTTGACTACGGATGTCAAACAGCTCGTTGTGGGGAGACTTTCTGGTTCTGCCCAAGGAAGTGCTATATGGACACAAATGGCAGTTCGAGCCATTGTCGGATCCAAATGGAGGGCACACGGCCGCATGGAGAAGTTTCTGGACAATATGCCGCAGCCACAGGACCTCTCAAAATTATACGCTGGACTGTTCATTCGATGCGCTGGGGAAAACCCGGAGGCCCAGAATATGGCAGTTACGGCGTTAGAAATTCTAGGCACAGCCCGAAGGCGGTTAAGCATTCTCGAACTCGCTTGGGCTGTGACATTGGGTACAGCTGATCCAGATGTCACGACTGTTGCTGAAGTTGCTGAACTAGTAGATGATCAGAGTGTCATGGCGGTCATTCAACCGTTCATTGCTGGCATCGATTACAGCGATCTCAAGAAACGCCAAGTCATTGTCGTTCACCAATCAGTTAAGGAATTCATATTGAATGAGTTGGCTTTCAGGCGGCCAGGGCTTCAGAGTGTGGGAGAGTTTCCTGCGGCAGGAGGTCAAACAGCGTCATCGCCTATCGCATCAAGGCTGGAGGCCAAGATTTTCAACATATGTGTCCGGTACCTGCTTCTCGAGGAAACCAATCATGCTCCTCTGTTTTCCGACGAGCAGATTGCTATACAGGAATTACCCCAAAACTTGGATCTGTTCAGCGACGATAACGATGCCGCTGCCGATACTGCCGATTGTTCGTGGGAGAATTGGGAAAAGGGGATGATCCGGTACGACCCAGCAGATCGTGGATTCGGCGAGTTCTTTGTTTATGCCTCTTGCCACTGGATAAGTCATTTCGGGTCTGTGGTAGCAGAACCTCTCCCCGATCTAAGAAGTGTTGAAAAGTTGTGCCAGGCCAACTCAACCAGGTTGCACAACTGGACCAGCCAGAACAGTCGACCGGATTGTGTAGCTAAGGCGAGATTTGAGTTCGACGGCAGCCTATACGACCCCCTGAGCATTACATCGCTCTATGGATCAGAAGTGCTGCTGCTTCAGATGCTTGAAACATCCGAATTCGAGTCTCACAAATTCTTGCCTGACACAGCTATGCGCGCTGCTGACCAGGTTCTTCAATGGGCCGATTTATGCAGACTTCGAATGTTGTTCTTTGGACGTGGAACTGGACGCTATCTTCAAAATCTTGACTTTTTCCGTCACATCATCGACTCGTGGCGCTTCTGCAACACAAATTACGGTCAGGATTGGGATGCTGCATTTGACATCATCAACGACATCCCCGATATTCTAGTCGCGGAGGGATGGGGTAACGAGCTCCTCTGTCTCGCTGCCAGTCAAGGCTGCCTGCCGGCCATCGAACGCTTGATGAAAATCGCCCAGCAGAACATTGATCTCAGGAAGGAGCTACTGCGCGGGCCTCAGCGCCAGCCACGAAGCTTGACCCACCGAGTCCACCAGTCGATTGGAGAGGCCGTCCTAGCTGGCCATGTCGGCGTGGTCGAGTACCTACTGCAGCAAGAGGGCATTGAAACACATCTTCATCATCGCAATGAGAATGGCGAAAACGTCCTACACCTTGCATCTGTGCAATGCAACCCTGCCATGTTTCGGGCTTTAGCACCTCGCTTCCATGGCGACATATCCCAAAGAGATTGCCAGGGCAGGACGGCGTTGATGCGAGTTGTGGAAAGCTCCTCCACGTCACAGAACCGCAGAGAGTCGGCACAAACACTCCTATCCCTGAGCACAACTCACCTGAGTGTACTGTCCACAAAAGATCAGCAAGAGGCGTTGCAGATAGCTAAACAAATGCATGACGAAGGGATGTGCAATCTGTTGACCGAGTACAGTCAAGTCTCATTGACCGAATGACGGTTGAACAGCTGAAGTGAGTACCTAGGGTTATTACTGGGTGGCAGGGATGATATGGTTGAATCGGTGGAATTGCTCACTTAAGCAAGTATCGTTATAGTTCCTTAACAAGTTACTCCTACAAACCAGCAGCCGAAGCTCGTCTAAACGTTGATACTTTTATTGTCCACTATAGCCCTTCGGAAATATAGCGAAAGAATGGTTAAGGAAAAAAGACTTGTCAGTGTCATCGCAAGTGGGATTAAGGAATAATGTGTATTGCACCACTCAACGGCTTGTTTGAGGTATATACCACCCATTTCAAAATCACTTGAGCTTGAATTAAGGTTTGATGAACATGACCAAAATGAAGTGATGATTGAGTCAGGCGAGGCCAAGTCCTTGGGAAAAGTGACAGGTCTGTCCGAACTAGAATCTCAGCCAAAAAAACCCGAATGAGTGGAATTGCCCTGCCGGTAATCCAGACAGCCATAGACAACCCGATACTCAGGGGCGAGATGGTCTACCAGCCAAGCGAACCAAGCCCACGAATGACCCAGTTGCGAGATTGAGAAAGAAAGTGCTTCCTGATTCTCCCAAACTTTTCAAGAATACGTGGGACTTCGCCGGCCATACCGCAGGATACACAGAAAAGCCCTATATTGATATTGATAAATCAGCATCAGGTTTCAAACAAATCTACTCCCTCATGAAAAAAGAACAATCCGACATGATGGCTAGCAACTATTACAAAAAACTCAAGTTTTCGAACTTTCTTTGGGGGGCCGTTATTTTTGGACAGAAGTTCAATCAACAATTGCAAGGTTTATATTCAAAACGACTTGCGAAGTCCGACTGTAAACGGATTAAGCCTCCCAGAGATTGTAAGCGTGTGCCAGATGATATAGTATATAACAAGTTAACAAACAAGTGCCATCGCAACATGGGATTAGGTCAAGGTTCCAGTAAGAGTTTGTGGCAAAGTGTAAAAAGAAAAAAAAAATACACAACTCTTTTCAAATTGGCTTACTTGGTATCCAACTTGTTAAAGAATATGGCTGGGGCGCCATGATAATTCCCTTGATATTACTCGAGCGGGACGAGTAAGTCATGGTAGTTATAATTACGCTGTCCAATAATACTCCAACTTAATAATATGTATGAAAGGTTCAAGCCAGTGGGTAGGAAGAAGTTCACGCCCATCTTCAAGCACATCAAGGCGAAGTACGATGAACATCAGGAGTGGAGGCAAGAGCTACGTGGTGTATCTTGAACACTTTTAACCTCAATGAGCTAAGGCATCCCAGAAGGTTTTACTTTCAAAATCCTTACGCTGCCAGAAAGGAGTTTGGATTGCATCACGAACTTCTCGCTCACTAAATGGTTTCGTTTGTCCCTACAGATTATCTTTATAATAGTCTTACATAATTATATTGCACAAAGATAATAATAACCCAACAGGGCAAGAGAGAACAATAAAAGGCAAGGCCTGCGCACAAGCCTTAGCAGCAGTAAAAACTCAATATCGGCGTGGATTTTGGGTCTATCCCAAGCCACGGCTGGGCGATTTGTGTAAGTTCATAAGGCTGAAAGACTTACTACGCTGCATGATCACATCGAATACTTTCACCTCGCTGCTTAGCCCCCTCCCGACTCCGTAAATGACGGTTATCAAAGTGGTCATTCAGGACAGTTGGACGGCAGTATGAGAAGGTCCATTCCTCAAAAGGTAGCCGTTCATTACCGATGGAGTCGGGGCATTGTGCTGCTTGCATGAGAAGGAGAAACTGATCAAAATTTGGCCCAGCACCAGATTCTGGACCAGGCGACTCGGATTTGATGACACAGTCGGCTTCAACCTGGTCAGGTTCAATCGAGTCTGAGAATCGGTCTCGTATGCGGTCGCGTTTGACTCCAGCTATTTTTCTCTTGCCGCACAAAGTGACTTTTAATTTAATGATCTCAATCCTTAACTTACCGAGTTCATCCTGGGTCAGATTGTTCTGCTGATGACAGAGAAGTTTCGCCAATCTAGCGCGTTCTGGTATAGAGAGTTTGATCGCCGGTATGACAAACTCGTCTTCTTTGTCTTCTCCCCTGGCCTGTCGCCCTATGTCCCAAGTCGGACAGTTGTAGAGGTAATCCTCACGATATTCTCTGGCAAACCTCTTTGCGCGTTGCGCAGTCTTGGTACGAATGGTGTCTGTAAGCTCCCGGATTCTCTCTTCATTCAAATGGCGTTTCCGCTCCTCGACAATAGCAACGATCCCTGGCCTTTGTGTCTTTTTTGTACAACCCAGCCACTTTTCAGCGCCACACCAGGCTGGGGTTCCACTTTTAGCTCTTTGCATGCAGAATTCCAGTCAACCACAATTTCGGCGGGTCTAACCGACTACAAGCGCACTTCTGCTTCTCTGCTCCTCTATTTTTTTTTTACTATTAGGACAAGTCACTTTGTTTACTTGACATCACTTAATAGACTGTCAAATATCTGTTCTACATCCCACCCTCTCTCGTGGCTTTACCATCCTCGATCCCCCATCATGGATGACGGAGACCGCCGCACCGCGAAACGTTCGCGCTTCGACCAGACCGAGCCCGAGCCACAGCGTCGCTCCAGATTCGATCGCAGGTCTCGTTCACCTCCCGCGCGAAAACCGGATCACGGTCGCGATCGCAGTCCCATGGGCAGAGACGCCCATAGCGCCACTCCCGATGCGAAGAAGAGTCCCATAGATGCCGCCGCTGCTGCCGGTTCGTAATGCCTGTCTAGTCCCGCACCTTCC
Organism: Xylariomycetidae sp. FL2044; assembly: GCA_022376275.1. Classification (NCBI taxonomy): domain Eukaryota; kingdom Fungi; phylum Ascomycota; class Sordariomycetes; species Xylariomycetidae sp. FL2044. The sequence goes on from JAJNOH010000019.1 coordinate 885,938, forward strand.
TGGGCTGAGCTATGTCCGGCTAACCATTCTGTCACAGCTGCCGCGGCTGCAAAGATCAATGCCCAAATCCAAGCGAAGAAGGGCATTCAACATGTTGACGTGCCGCCTATCAAGTCCAACGCCGACTCTTCAGGCCCGAATGCCTCTAGCTCCGCCCCCCTTGGTCACAACATCAATGGCGAAATTTACGTTGCCGACGGAGACTACATCAAGGATATTGAAGTGAACGATCTTCGAAACCGATATCTGCTTACTAAAGGATCTACGCAGAAGATGGTAAATAATGCCCTTGGTCAACTTCTACTGATTCACTCCAGAGTCTTGCCTCATCACCTGATGGTTCTTCTCCACTATCCACCACCGTGTGCGAACAGTCTTGCTTACAAAAAAGCGTGCCAGCTCGCACACGAATCCCCTCTGTGGCATCTGCTGACCTCCCCTGCTTGATCTAGATAAAAGATGAGACCGGTGCTGGTACGATACACCTCCCAGTTATTTTGTTGATTACTTGTTAGTAGAACGAAGGTTGACTTTTGAAGATGTCACAACACGGGGCAGTTACTATCCCGACAAGAGCATGGCCACCACCACGGTAAGTCTATTATGACCCGAGCAAGACGGAAGCCCAAAGTCTGACCTCTCGCCTAGAACCCTCCTCTGTACCTGCACGTTACGAGTACCTCTAAAGCTGGCCTCGAGGAAGCTGTCAAGAAGATCGAAGAGATGATGCAACAGGAGCTTCCGAACCTCGTGGACGAGCGAAGATTCCGCCGCCGAGAACAAGAACAAGTTGAGCGGGACGAGTTTGGAAGAGTGTGTAATCCTCTTTTTGTGTTTTCGAATTTGGTTATCAATAATCTTGGGCTGACCTGAAGCAGCGTAAATGGCCAGAGGCAAAGATACCCATCACTCTCGAACCTGTTCAGGGGTTTAACCTAAGAGCTCAAGTGGTTGGTCATGGTGGATCGTATGTCAAACACATCCAGCAAGAGACTGGCTGCCGAGTACAAATCAAGGGTCGAGGTTCTGGGTACCTCGAAGCTTCAACGAATCGTGAAAGTGACGAAGACATGTATCTTCATGTCGCGTAAGTATACGCAAAACCCTTGCTGTTTTATCTTGCTCACAATCTTTAGGGGCCCTGATCCCAAGATGGTCGAGAAGGCCAAGGAACTTTGCGAAGACTTGCTGAGCAACGTCAAAGAACAATACGAAGAGTTCAAGGCCCGCCCCCCTCGACAACATTATGGAAGTCAGGGCGGTCATGGCGGTCACGGTAGTCATGGTGGTCACGGTAGTCATGGCGGTTATGGCGACAGGTCTTACGGCGAAAGATCGTCTTATGGGGGAGGAGGTTATGGTGAGAGAAACCGTGGTGATCGTTATGGCGATCGGTCTGGGAGTGGATCAGGCTCATACGGAGGATATGGCGGTTATAATAACTCGCCTGCTCCCGGTGCGAACACTGCTTCGCCAGCACCGCCTGGTGCTGGAAGCCCACCCGGTGGCTCCAATGATTACTCTGCGCAGTATGCTCAGTACTATGGTGGTCAAGATCCGTATGCTGCCTACGGTGGCTACGCAGCGTAAGTCCTTACATTCGTATATTATTAGTAACCCCCGCTGACTTCCAGGCAGATACATGCAGTACTACCAGCAGTACTACGCGGCCGCGCAAGCCGCACAACAGGGCTCGCCTGTCCCTCCGGCTCCTGGTGCATCAGCATCACCCCCGCCTCCTCCCCCGAGTGAAGCTCCACCTCCCCCGCCACCTCCTAGTGGTGCCGCTCCTCCTCCGCCTCCGCCGCCCTCAGGATCACCTCCCGGTGGGGCTTACGGTGCAGTCCCCCCTCCCCCAGGACTATGATCCGATCTGGTAGCACGAAAGGACTGGTTATATGTACCATACGGCAGGGTGGCGTCGGGTTGATGGCATACTGGCTAAAAATGGTCGGTTTATTCGTAGATTTGCGTCTGACTGATGAGTCCTAATTAAAAAGAAAATGACGCCGTTGCTGCGATGTTAGTACCTAGGTAGATAGCCTACATGTCCAGAGTAGATTGTCAACCGAATTGTTGTTTGCAGTACTGCGGACCCCGCCATATTTCAGGGGTAGTCGGCGGTGGTGGCGGCGGCGGTCACCACCAGAGGCTTATGATTCCCATCGGCAGGTTCACGAAGAAGATCGAAAGGCATGGGAGGTCCGAGAGCGAGAGCTCCGTTTTGGGCGCGTATTTGGATATACGCATGAGTCGGTTGGATTAGACTGGGCCGAAAGAGGGCAGGGGATTAAAAGGGGGAGAGGGAGAAGGAGGATGGATGGCCTGGATACTGGTTGGCGAGGCCTAATACTTTCAATGTCTAATGTTTATTGTGTATATTTCTTTCTTTCGTTGTCATCTTTTTTTTTGAAAAGCGACTCTGAACCAACTAGACTTATGTGTATTATTATCCTCTGAAAATGATTTCAGTTTGTCCGGCTCAAGTCTGCGTCTCGTTGTAGTAGGTATTCCATCATGGCAAGTCAGAATGATCTTATCGCATGATCTCTGGCGCAACAGGCCTGTTCTCACCGGCTCAGTTCGTACTGAGGGCGACCCGGCGGCATGGGAAGGAGTCCGCTCTTGGGTTGCGGGCGCTTGGTTGGTGATTTATGGTACCAACACATTCATTGTTTGAACCCTTGCCGCCGATGGTGTGTTATCACCGTGCCTTCTCCGTCTTCTCCTTCGCCTTCTCGAGGATTTCTTGCATCATCGTTGGTAGAGTGACACATGCCGCTAATGGGTTTCACCGCCTCTGCGACTGGCGCCGAGTCTCCTTGATGTCCTCTCCTACCCTTCTGGGTCACTGATTCCCTGTCATACTGCCACTGGGTGACATCACTGATCGTCTTCGTAAGAACTCGTGCGTACTCTCGTCCAGTCCTTCGACGACGGGACGCTGACGATGAGACGCTTTGGGGGTGAATCTGTACCTCCGCGGAGCTCCCTGTGATTGACATGTGCTTCTGGATTGAATTAGACCCGAAGAGTAATCCCGATCCCGGCTCTCGCAGGGCGGCATAGCCAGCAAGCAATGGAACGGGACCCCTGTTCCACTCAGCGGTTCGCCGATGTCTGGAAGCGGCACGGACGAGCCATATCAACTCAAGACGGACTTGGCGGTCTTCTTTGGCTTATCTATCCGGCAGGCAGGAGGCGCGGACTGCACGAAGCCCGTGAAATTCGATTCTTTTCATCGATAGTTACACGGGGTTTATATTCATGTCCAATGTGTTGCTGATTGGCTTGCTCGAGCTACTCATCTTCTCAAGGGGTGAGCTTGAGTACAGGGCCGGGCAAATTCATATCTCCATTAACTACTTGTGGGTACGAATATCAAGATGCTTGCTCCATTGGTATCGAAGCTAGAGCGTAACCGTTGAAAATAAGCGAACAGGGACTTTAACTAGAAGTTACGTAGTTGAGTGTCGCCGACGGCTGGCTCGACTTCTGGAGAGCTGTAGAGCTCATGTCTATCCATTCCCATCAACGGTCAGCACATACTCAATATTCGCTACTGTCCGATATGACTGTGATGCTTGATATATCACATGAGAGCCGCCCCTTACGTATTGCTTGTTGTTTACCTGCATGTGAAACCGGAATCCGTCGAGGTCGTAGTCGACAAGAGGCACGGCGGGCCTGAAATTCCCAAGCCGCCGAGATGAGTAACGTAGTATTTCGCGCCACGAGTTGGGCGCTTCCCAATGTTCAGTCGACGTAAGTCCGATAACTACTCCGACGTTGAAATTATCTCGCATGTCTTAGATCTAAATTAATAATTGACATCGGGGACCGCATCTTGGTCGCGGCGCGGCTTGGGCGCTGAAAGAAATTAACAGTGATGACATGTAAGTATTAGTTACCTGTCTGCGTATCTAAGCTTTCCATCCCGCAATCTGACATGCGTGGTGAGAACTTTAGTATCATAAAGTGGCCGGAACACCACAACATAATACGACGTGGCTCAGTCTGACATACAACGACCTTAAGCTTCCTCTGGATGATTGCAAGTAATCTCCTTGACAAAAAGCAGGGGGAACGTCATGAATCTTGTCGATTTTTGTCATTTATCCTACTCGAATAGTATTCTTCTTCATGTCAGCACGGCTTTTAACTTCCTATAGGTAAGATTTGCCTTCTTATTTAAAGTGAATTCTCGTCTCAGTATATACAAGTGGTATCTTCACCGGGTAGAATCAATTCTTCGAGATCTACTAATCGTCCTTGAATATGGGAGCGGCGCATTTACGGGCTCCTGTATCACCCATATCTACGTGATGACAACACTCACCGAGCAGAGATATATGTTCAAATAAAACAAACATAAAAGCTGCAGATCTCCGTGCGAGTGTCCCTTGAAGAGCCTCGAGATACGCATATCATAGCCTCTTAGGTGCTTGCTGTGCAATATATTTGTGAGATCTTCCCCAAAGTGTCACATTTCGAGCGCCTTGACTATGACTACGATTCTATCGAAATTTCGAATGTACTCTCCTGCCCTCATGAGTCATTTTTTCGTTGTGCTATGCAATTGCTCAGCACCACCAGAATCAACCTCCAACAGTGCACATCCTGGCCCTAGAACCAATCGGCAGAATGAGACTGACAAATCTCAGGACCAATCCAACTACGGGCTCTTTCTGAGCGACATGGCATGATCGTCACTGACTGTTCACAATTATCGCGGGCTGGGTATCTAACGAATCGTGTGTGTTTCCGCCCACGGAGGCACACCCTGTGCCGCAGGAACGAATGGAAGTCCGGAGTGTCATATCAATGTTCTCGACACCTTTCTGGACTATGCACAGAGCTAAGTCTATTTCGTAAATTTCCAAAGAGAGATCTCTTTGAGCATGGTGTCATGACACAACAGTGGCATCTAACATCACGGGTATGTACAGAGATGACAGCCGAGCCGTGACCCGTGCGCACCGGACCGAAGTACGCAATAAAGTGGTGCCCCTCAACGCAAGCATGTCGAGCCATCAGTCAATTCCGCCTATCTTCCAATCCCGGCTTCGAATCCCGACTGTAGGAATGACATTGGTCTGAACGATCTTAGAAAGGACACAGAGCAACTCACAGTGGCTGGAGGAGCCTCCACGGAGACCCTTGCCAACGTGAGGGGACACGCCGCATCCTGTGAATGAGCGGCGTACCGGTACCACTTTTCGTCCTCCCCCCTGCCCTTCTTCAAATATCGGTTTATAATCCTACTAAAGATCTACCGTAGTAGATTGTACCATGGACCATGATGGCCCTAGTCTCTAAGTAGATGGAGATTGCCGTCGGCCCAACGTGTTCTTCGACAAATCAACACAGAGTGCTCGAGCTGATACGTTCAGTTTGGGATTGAATGGTCCTACGCTTTCTTTCCCTTCACATCTAGGCTAGTGAAGTATTTTCAATGCCACCCCCACGAACACTGCCTGCTTACATGTGGCTGGAAGGTATCCATACATGTTCTAGCCACCTTCAACTTGGGATACAGCCACGTACGTTACACAACAAGTCTCCAAAAGCTGTCGAGCCACGTGAAAGCATCTAACCTCAAACCATAACCCAGCTCTCTAAGCTGTGGCAGTGCTGAAAGTGCTTGATAGCTAATTTCGGAGCCGTTTTATTCGAGACTCTATATATTTTGGGATCATGTCATGCAAATAAATGTAACGTTGATTGGGACCTATCTACTATTTCACCTAGTCGTGTTCCTTCAATGTTGTTATAGGGCGTTCTCAACTATTTGTTTCACCTAACGGAGCATAGAGCACTACATTTGTGCTGGGATGAGCGGGGTTCCGGGTTGAACCACTATATGGGCCCGGCCGGTGAACCTAATGACGATACACAATGTGCCATACTACCTAGGTAGGTTGGGCCGTTGGAACGCGGAGTACTCCGTACGTATGAGTACTCCCTACGAAGTACCGGACATTAGGATATTATAGGACATTGAAAACCACCATTGCTGCATGGATAAGGCAATAAGAACTCGGCGGGGAGACCCAGATCCAGCGCCAAGTCCTTTGATTCGAGTGCTCCTCTGCGTTATTTTTATCACTCCTTAATTACTTCCTAGCTTGGCCGGGTACAGTGAACGGACGACCCAGATATCTGGTTAAAGTCAGCCGACGATTGGCCCTGTCTATAGCAACCCATGACGAGATGGGTTATCGACAGCCCGCGGTGACATGGCGCAGCACATATTCTTTAAATGGGATAAATGCGTTCACGGCGTAGAATATATAGTAAGGCTGATTAGCCACGCTGCTGGCCCTAAGGACTGTAGGGGTGGTAATGTGGTCTAGCAGCACGTACCGGAGGTTCGAGTTCTGAGCGGAGATGAAATTGGCAATATAAGGGGCGTCCAAGTTTTAATCGATGATAAAACCTACCTTACCAACTAAGCCCATTAATGCACCTCTGATATTAATTTAAATAAGAATTTGACTAAACCTTTTCCTCTTTCTCGTAAGCTGGCCAACTTTCGGACCAACGTCTGCTTGTCTTTTACGTGCCGATTTTACGCCCCTGCACTTTTTTGGAAGATATCCCCGAACATGATCATGCCACAAACTTCGTCTTCTCCCGGCGCAAGCTTGCCTGATGGGCCAACTACCATTGCCCTCCGACGTCTACGTACAGGCATAACCAAAGTAAGAACAGGCTGCCAAACATGTTCGTTAAGTCCAGCTTTCATATAATCCATACTTATTATCGCCTCTCTCTCGATGCTGCAAGCAGTCGAATTAAATTTCTTTAACTTTTTATATTAACCCACGCGCCTAGGCAAATAAGTAAATTATTTATATTATAACTATTATAAATATCTTTAATTAAAGGTAGAAAGCGGCATATTAAATATAATAAGGCGAAACTATTTTATTTAAATTATTTCGCTTATAATAGCTTTTGCGATAGTTATATAATTATATTAAAAAAAAAGCGGCTAAAAAGCCATAGCCGAAATTAGCTTTAAAGATTTAGCTAATTTTTGCACCCCTTAAAATATATATTTAGCCCTTTATTAACTCGATTAATTTCGAAAATAAATTAAAAGCGCTATATTTTAACGATTAATATTTTTTTGTTTAAAAACCCTTTAAAAGCCCGTATAAGCTTAAAATTTAATTTTTTTTTCTTTAAATTGCCCGTTAAAACCTAGCATTACGTAACGTTATTATTAATATCGAAGCTTTAAATAAAGCAATAATAATAAACCTTATAATTAAATTAAAAAGGTATAATAAGCATATAAACGATTTTTTTTAAAATTATTATTATAATATTATTATTATATATTATTATAAAGCCTTAAATTTTTAAGGTTTATTAGATTTTTAATAAATTAGCTTATTTAAAATAATTTTAATATCGATCTTATTTTTTATTTTCGAGCTATTAAAGCGTAACGAAAACTTAGCTATTTAGCATTTTATTTATAAATTCGTATTATTATAAAAGTTATTTAATAATAAAATTTATAGCTATATTAGCTTAGCTTTAAATTCGAAAGATTTTATATTAAAAATATTAGATATTTTTCGCAATTTAAGATTTTAAATAAAAATTATATTATTTAGTTATATAAAAGTTATATTTGCGCTAATAAGCGATCTTATAAAAATATTAAAAGATAAAAATTATATAATAAATAATATAAAAATAAGTTTTACTCGTAAAAAAAACCTGCTTTTTAGCGTAAAAATTATATTATTAATATTTTATAATTATATCGAAGCATTTTAATATTAGATAGCTATTTAATAATAAATAGCTATAAAAAAACCTTTAATAATAAACACCTTTAAAAAGTTCGATTTAATCGAAATTAAGCATATATAAAAAGTTATATAAATATTTTATTAATTAAAAGCATACCCGAAATTATTAACTTTTTTTACGATATTTTTATTTGTTATAATTAATAAAGCTAAGCATTCGAATTATTTTATTATAATATTATTAATAACGTTTTTATTAATCGAAATATTTATATTTAAATTATTAAGCTACGGATCTAATATTTTATTTTCGCCTTATTTATTTATAATTTAAAGTATATTAATTATTATATTATAAATTTATTAATTAAAGATTATTTAAAGCTTATAAACCTCGTAAAAATCTTTTTTTAAAAGCAAAATAAAATAAATTATCGTTTATTATATAATTTTAATATATATAATAAGCTAATTTAACATTTAACCTTTATCGCTATTAATTATTAAAACCTCGCCTTTTATAATAATATTATTTAAATATTAAAAATATATTTGCGCTATAATAAGCTTTAAAATACGCGCGCATTTTTAAGCATTACGTTACGTAACCGCGAGGTTAAAAAAGCGATAACCCGGATAGGGCATAATAATAACGATAATAATAACGATTTTAACGCTAGCGTATAATAATAGCAGCTTTGCGTCCGTTTATTTTTATTTAAAAACGTTAACACTTGGCTTATATATCGATATATACGCTAAATATTCGATACGAGCGATTAATAGCTAATTAAAAAGGAGGCTATATTTAATAAACTCGACCCGGAGGCCTAGCGTAATTTACGATAAAAAAAAGGCCGCTTTTAAAAAAGCTATTAATTTTATAGTTATTTTCGTTATTATCGTTATTATTATTAAGCGGCGATAATAGCTTTAAAAATTTATATAAAGTTATAAAAAGCTTTTTCGATAGTAATTAATGGGCGTTTACGTCGATTTATAGCCCTTATATAAACCCGCGGGCCGCACGCATATCGACCTTATTTATTTTTTAATAAACTATATATTTAAAAGAAAAACCGCTCACGTGGGGTTCGAATTAATAATAATAATAATAATTATTAGATAAATAAAATTAATTTTTAAATAACGTGGTTTATAAGCGAGTGAATTATTTAAGCGAATAAATTATTTTTAATAAAAACGCGACCCTTTAATTTTAACGCGTTATAAAATAATAATAAAGCTATTATAGCTTAAAATAAAAAAGCTCGAGTTTTTTTAGCTTTAAATGCTATTTATTTATTTTAAAATTTTTTAATTCGACGCGCTTTTAAAATTTACGTAATTTTATATTTTATTTTACGTAATAAAATAAGCGAATAAACCCTTTAACGTAATATTCGCGCTAATTTTTATAATTTAAATCCCATTAAAAAAATACTAATTAAATGTATTTTTAATTTAAATAAACGAAGATTTATTTTTAGCTTTTTTAATATTTATTAATATATTAATTATAAATATAAATAAAAAACACGGTCCACCTCGAATAACCCTTTATCTAATCCGGGATATAAGCTTATTTTATTAAAACTAGGAAAATTAGCTTTTTTTTTCCCTTAAAATATATATAAATATATATTAATATTTAGAACTTACGATAATTATCGTATTATATTTAATAATATTAAAAATATAGCCGACCTTTTTTTAAAATCGCGTAGCGTTAACTTTATTAATAAATATTAAACGAGAAACTTTATTAATTAATAATTATATTTTAAATAACGTTTTATACGTGTTTATAACTTTTAAAAGGCTTAATATAAGGATTTTATTATTATTAGCGCGTGATTTAAACGCTTTATAAACGTTCGAATTTAATATAATATTTAAAATGCCGATATTTAAAACTTTAATAAAATACGGTTTTATTACGAACTAATATAATTAACGGCTAATTAAAAAAGCTAGGGGCTAAAATAAAAACTTAATAAAAAAAACGATACGATACTTTAAAACGAGATAATTATATTCTAAAAATCACGTGATATAAATATATTAAGGAATATATATTTAAAAATAAGTTACGATATATAAATATATTAAATATCACGTATTTAATAGATTTATAAATATATTAAATATTATATATTTAATAAATTTAAAAATATTAGTAAAAAAAAAAAAAATATATAAAACTACCGGGTTTTTATTAAATTAGCTATAAATAGTCTTTATTTTAATAATTAATTTAAGCATTTATCTTTTTTTTAAAATAAATAGGTAATAGCTTAACGATTTAATAAATTTTTTTAAGCTTTTATTATATTATTTATTTATTATACGATTACTTACTTTTTAAATATAAATCCTAATATATTTATTTATTTTTCGAAATAGTTAATTTATTATATTTTAATTATTTTTATTTAATACTTTAGTTTTAATTAAATAATACGACGTTATAACACTTAATATTTTTAACTTTTCGAATATTACGTAAAGCCCACTATTTTAATAATAGCTATAATTTTTAAACTAAAAGATAGCTAAAATTAATAATAATTTCGAGGTTTTATAAAAGTAATACTAGAAATTAATTAGCGCTATCCGTATTTTACGCATAAAATTAGCTAACGCTTAATAAATAGCTATTATAATTATTAGTTAAATATAAAAGTTTAATAAATTACGTGCTTAAATAAATATTATATAAAAAATAGCTAATATTATTATTATTTTTATAAATAAAAAACGCTCGTAATTATAATTTAATTTTTTAACCTTATTTAATAAAATTATAAAATATTTTAAAGGATTTTTAGCCTAAATTAAAGCCTATTAAGCTTTTTATTCTAATTAATTTAATAATAAGATTTAAAAGGTTATTTACGCGGGATTTTTTTCAAAAAATAAAGCGTTAAATTAGTTTAAACCCTATTTAATAAATTTAATAAGCTATATTAATTATAATTAAAAATAAGCAAAAACTTAGGAACTTTTTATTTATTCTAATAATTTTTAATTCTTATTAGAATCTTTTTTTTAAAAGATAGATAAAAAAAAAAAGCTAAGCGAAAGATTATAAAGCTTCGATAAATTAAATTAGCTGCGTTTTATATTATAAAATATTAACGCATTTTTATTAAGCTTAATTAAATAAATAAAATTAAGATCTTATATTTTTATAATAATTTTAAAGATTTTATTAAAAACGAGATAATAATTTAAAATACCTTAGCTAAATTTTTAAAATATATAAAATTAATTATATAAATTAATATATGCTAATTTAAACGACGATAAAAAAAATAAAGGTTATAATAAAAAGTTAAATTTAACGAAAAAAAACGACGAGACTAAACTTTTATAGTGCATAATATATATTTTAAGCTAATAAATTTTAATGCGGCTAATAAAAATAAAAAAAGCTAAAACAAACGAGACTTTAAAAATATAACTTGTTATAATTATTAAAAATAAGGATATTATATTAATAAATATATTTAATTAAAGAAATTTTAATATAAGCGAGTATTAAAAATAAGATAAGCTGCTAAATTTAACAAAGACGAAAAAAAGTTAAATAAAACGAAAAAAAGCGTTTATAATAATATTTTTAAGCTTATTATTATATATATTTAATATATTATAAGATAATGCTTATTTTATTTAATTATTAAAGAATTTAATATAATAATAAAATTAAAAATAATATCGTATTATTATAATAATCTATAATAAATTAAATTTTAAGTGTGTTTTATATATTTTAATATATTAGCGTTTAAAAAAACTAATAATAAAGGTTATATTTATTACGCTTTAAATCTATTATATATTTTTTACCCTAATTATAATAATAATATTATTTCTAATATTAAGTTCGAAAAAAGAATATTATTAAATAATTTTAATTATATTAAATTATATTAATTAGCTTATATTAATAATAAATGCTAAAAATGTAATAGTGCTAAAAAAAATAATAGATAATATTTATAAGGGTCGAAATTTAGATTTATTTTTTTTAAGCGATAAATTATTAATAATAATTTAAACGAGTTTATATAAATTTTTATATTAAAAAAAATGCGTAAAATTTATATTTAAGTATTTTTAGATAATAATAATGCCTTATAAGGGTACGCGATGCTTTAACGATAAAACCTCGCAAAAAATCTATAAATAGCTATTTTAAAATTTAGGCTATAAGAAAAAAACGTTATAAAATATATTAAAATTTATTTTTATAAAAAACTTTTAATTAATAAAAACGACTATTTTTACTTTTAACCTAGCTATTAAAAATATTATATGCTATTATAAATTAATTATTATAAATATAACTATAAAATATATTTATAAAAAAAGCTAAAATATTAATGGTTTTTATAGAAATTTAAGGGCATAATTATAAAAGAGATTTATTTAAAAAAATAACTATTACCTTTTAATTTATAATTATATAATAAATTTATTATTTTATATTATATTAATTAAAATAAAAGCAATAATTTAATTATATAATTAACGCATATGCGATTTACGTATTATAAAAAACTAAAGCCTAAAAAAATTATAAATAATTTTATTAGAAAAAGTTAATATAATTATTATTATTTTTAAAAGGGAATTTAAACGATAAAATATAATATAAAATATTAACGCTTAATTTATTAGGTTTTAGCAATAGATAATAAGTTAAAATAAAATAAGCCATAAAAAAATATTGATATAAATTTGCTATATTAGATTAATCGAAAAAACTATTAATAAATTACTTATAAGTTTATCGATAAAGCTTAAAAAAAAGCAAAAGTCGCTAATATTAAAGCATTAAATAACTAATATATAAAAAACCTTATATTTATAAAATATAAAAAGATCCTTATATAAAATAAATGCAAAAAATAAAGCATATTTTTATATTAAAATATGCTATTAAAACTAGCTTATTTAAATTATAATAAATATTAGAGCTTAAAGGAATTTTATTTTATTAAAAATCGTTAATTTATTCTATTTGCTTTAAAAAAAAACGCTTTTTATTCACTTATAATTATTAATAGAAATCCTATGCATTATAATTAAAAATAGGTAAAATAAAAAATTATAAAACTTTTTTTTTACGTTTAAAACCACAAAAAAAAACTTACGCTCGATATTATAAATATATTTCGATATAATATTATTTTAAAAATATTTTAGCTATAAATAAATAATTTTAAAATTAATTAAAAAACTAGCTAATTTTAATAGGATATATTAAAAAGAGATTACGCTTTTATAAATCGCATAAAAACGATAATACGTAAATTTAAAAAGATATTAAAATTATAAATAATAGCCCAAAAATCTAAGCTAAATTATAATATTTATATATTATTTAAATATAAATAATTTAGCGATTTATTTAATAGAAAATTATATATTAAATTAAGCTTATTAAAATATAATTAATAAAATTATAAAATACCCCTAAAAAAAGGAGAATAATTAAAAAGTTTTTTTATTTATGCTTTTAACGTAAAATATACGCAAGCGTTAAAAAAGGAACTAAAAGAAAAACTAGTAGTAAATAAGATTTAATTATTTATTTTATCCGTATAATACCCGATTTTTTTATACCTAAAAAAAAAGGTAAAAATAAAAAAGTTAAATAGTAATAATATATTAATTATTAATATTTTAATAATATTATACGAAAAAATCGCTATTTATTATTATTAATATATAAATTATAAAATAAATTAGGCTAAGCTAAAATATTTATAGCTTTAAACCTATTAAATGCTTATAACCTAATATAAATTAAAAAAAATAATAAATAAAAGATTGTTTTTAAAATTAAGTTTAAATATTTCGAATACTTAATTATATTATTTAAGCTAATTAATATATTAGCATCGTTTTAAAAGATAATTTTATATATACTATAAAAATTTAATAATTTTATTATTATTTATTTAAACGATATTTTAATCTTTTTATAAAGCAAAGAAAAATATTATTAATATATAAAACTAATATTAAAAATATTTTAAAACGCAGGATTTTTAATTAACCCTAAAAAAAGCGAGTTTTATATAATAATAATAAACTTTTTCGGATTTACTATTTTATTAAAAGCTATTTATATCTAAAATTCTAAGATTTTAATAATATAAAAATAGCTTATATTAATTAGCATTATAAATATTTAATTATTTATTAGGTTTATAAATTATATATAAAATTTAATTGTAAATTTTGGGACTTACGCTAGCCTCTTTTATAAATTAATAAAAAAGGACGTTTTTTTAGATAAATTAAAAAAAAGTCGAAAGCTTTTAATATTATTTAAAATAAAATATTAAAAGAACTAATATTAATATTATTATAACTAAATAAAAAATATAAAATCGAAATTAACGCGTTAAATAGCGCGTTTAAAAGAATATTAAGCTAAATTAATAACTAAAAAATATAGCATCTAATCGCATTTTCTTTTAAATAATTATATAAATTAGAGCTCAACTATTAGATTTATAATAAAAAGCTTATAATAATTATTAAAGCTTTTAAGCAATAAAAATTATATATTAGCAAAATAATATATTTAATTAAAGTTTATATTAATTATAAAAATTTTATAATATTTATTATAATTAAGAAACTTAATAAAAAATAAATATAATAGGCCGAATTTTTATTAAAATTTAACTTTTAAATTATTTATATTAAAAGATCTAAAAATATTCGAACAAATATTTTTAGCTATTAAAGCAACGTAATTTAAAATATACTTAAAATTAATTAAACTATCTTTTATATTATAAAAAATAAACATTTTATTATTAAAGCTATAATTAAAATATAATTAAATAAAAAATAAAAATAACGATTTAAAGATTATAAAATAGCTAGAACTTTTTATAATAAAAAGATATAAATACCTGGCGAACTTTAAGAAGAATTCGTTAAATAATATTATAAATACCCATTTTATAAATATTAAAAAATCTTTAAAATATTTAAATAGATTTAATAACATTACGACTCTTTAAAATTTTTAAAAATCGTAAAATAAATTATAAAAAATTATAACTTATATAATAAGATAAAATTAATATAATATAAACCCTATAAGCTATTATAATTAATTAAAATATTAAATAAAGCTTAAAAGATAATAGCATTCGATTTTATTATAAAATTGCTATAATTTATAAAACTTATAATTAAAATACGCTATAATAGCATTTAAATTATTATAAATAAACTTATAATATATATTTATTTTATTTTATATAAAAAAGCTAATATAGCTAAGGATTTAGCTTATGCTTTTATATGCATTATAATAAGCTAGCATAATTTATTAAAGGAACTTATTTTAAATTAAAATAAGCTATTTACCTCTAAGTTTTAAATCGCACTTATAAAATAAATAAAATTAAAATAAAAACTTTTTATAATATATCACTTTTAATTAAATAAATAAATAAAACGTTTAAATTAAACTTTAAAATAATATTTACGCTATTATATTAACTATTAATAAAACGATTAGGTTAAATAGTTATTTATTATATAATTTGCTTATAATAGCTTAAATAACGAGTTAATAAATTTATTATCTTTTAAAGCAAACTATAGTTTTAACCCTAAATCGACCAAAATATCGATCGTTAAAATAAAAAACCTAAAATCTATAATCTAAATAAAAAAATTATAAAAATTATAATAAAATCTCTAATATAAACTTTAATTTCTTTAAAATAAAATAAAACATTACGCAAATAAAAAAAAGATCGAGGGATTAACCTTTAAAAAA
Source organism: Xylariomycetidae sp. FL2044 (assembly GCA_022376275.1). Taxonomy (NCBI): domain Eukaryota; kingdom Fungi; phylum Ascomycota; class Sordariomycetes; species Xylariomycetidae sp. FL2044. The sequence goes on from JAJNOH010000019.1 coordinate 901,535, forward strand.
AGGGGAATAATTTATCTATTACGATAAAATATTAAGATAAAATAACTAAGCAAAAAGCTAAACTTTAAAAAGATTAGATTATTTAAAATTAAAGAAATTATTTTAGAAATTAACTATCGATTATTATTATTATAAAAGATATAAATACACTTAATTTTTTATATTTTATTATTAAAATTAACACTATTTAACGCTAAATTAATAAAAAATATTTAAATCGAACCTAATTAAAAAATATACGATATCGAATAAATATTAAATTTCTATTAAAATAATAAAGTGTTTAAATATTTAATTAAATAAAAAGGTTACTTATATTTTAAAAACACGTGGGAATTTAAGGATTATTTAAAAGATTATTCGTAATTCGTTAAATAATTTTATCGCTAAAACCCGGATCGACCGAAATTAAAAAAGAGGGGTTAACTAATAATATATTAAATAAATAAAAACTAAGGATCGCATTTTAATTTATTAAATTAAAAACAAAGTTAAAAATAATAAGATTTAAAGCTATTTTATAATAAATAGCTTTTTCCGCTTTTTTACGTTTAATACGCTTTAATTTTTTTATATTATTAATTTTATAGCGCATCGCGCGCATTATTTTATTATATTATAACTTTTTTTGCTAATAAAAACGAAAAACCTTTGTTTTAGCCTTTTTTAATTCATTTTCTAATTTTTAATGCTAAATAATAACGTTACGCAATTTAATAGCAATTATTTTTAATACGTTATAATAAAAACGATTAATATAAACGCATTTAATATAATAAAACGAATCTTTAAAAGATATTATATAAAAAGAAAAACCTTTCCCCTTGTAATAAAAACACAAAAGCATCGTTACCACGCTAAAATTTTAAAAAATAGCTATAAAAAAAGAAAATTTTTATGCAATTTTCGGGGCTTAAGCAAATTTAAACGGATTCGCTTTCGATTTTTAAATTTTAAACGATATAATATTATTAGCAATAATATATAAAAAAAAGGAAACGAAAAAACAAAAAGAAAAATACGCTTATTATTTATGGCCTTAAAAATAAAACCCTTAAAAAAAAGGGAATAATATTACGAATTAATATAATTAACGGCTAATTAAAAGGGTTAAAGGCTAAAATAAAAACTTAACAAAAAAAAAACGATATAACATTTTAAAATAAAATAATTATATTTTAAGGATCACGTAATATAAATATATTAAAGAATATATATTTAAAAATAGGTTATAATATATAAATATATTAGATATTACGTATTTAATAAATCCGTAGATATATTAAATATCACGTATCTAATAAATCTAAAAACATTAATAAAAGAAAAAATAAATATATAAAATTACCGGGTTTTTATTAAATTAGCTATAAATAATCCTTATTTTAATAATTAATTTAAGCATTTATCTTTTTTTTAAAATAAATAGGCAATAGCTTAACGATTTAATAAACTTTTTTAAGCTTTTATTATATTATTTATTTGCTACGCGGTTATTTACCCTTTAAATATAAACCTTAATACACTCGTTTACTTTTCGAAATAATCGATTCGTTATAGGTTTATAATAAGCGTTATTTACGAGTAAATAATTATTATATACGCTAATCGCCGTAAAAAAATAAAAAATATAGCCTAATAATTAATAATAATTTACGATAATTAAATATATTAATTTTAACGATTAATATATTTTATTATATATTATTTTTAAAGGGTTTATCACTTTAAGTTATAATATTAAAATTACGATATCCTCGATAATTAAGTGTTTAATATTAGTTTTAATAAATAAATAAATAATAATATTAGCTTAAAATAGCTAAAATATTTCGATAAATATATTACGTCGCATATAATAAAAATATATCGTTTATTAATATTAAATTAATACGATAATTACATTTCGGCCGAATTTAAAATATATTATAAAAAATATAATATAATAATTATATTTATTAGGTTAATTTTTTTTAAATACAATTGCTTAAGTTTTAAAATATTAATAAGTTATATTAATAATAATAATTTAAGGTAAAAGTGGTGAAATTATAATTATTATCACTAAAATAAATAAGAGGAAATTATATATAAATTATCTCGACTTAAATTAAAAATACGTATTATATTTTTAATTAATTCACTATTTATTTATCTACGTGATCTTATTAATAATATTATTATTATCGCATTCGTTTTATTTAATTTAATTATTCGATATTAAATTATATAATATATTAAAATAATAATATAATAGCTAAATCTTTAATTTTATTAAGTTTTTATAATAAATCGATTATTTCGTAAAATAAACGAGTGTATTAAGGTTTATATTTAAAAGGTAAATAACCGCGTAAGCGAATAAATAATATTATAAAAGCTTAAAAAGGTTCATTAAATCGTTAAATTATTATTTATTTATTTTAAAAAAAAAATAAATGCTTAAATTAATTATTAAAATAAAGATTATTTATAGCTAATAAAATAAAAAACCTATAATTTTATATATTTATTCCTTTTTTTAATAAACTTTATTGTTTAATTTATTTAGTTTAAGCATTTTAAGCAACTTTTTTAATCACGTGATTTTTTTTTAATCACGTGACTCGTATTTTTATAGTTCCGTTCCGTTCGCGTTTTTTTAAGTGTTTTTTTTAAATAAAATAATATCCTTATCTTTTTTTTAAGTTTATTAACGGGCTTTTATATTATTAATTTATAATAATTTTATATTATTAATATTATTAAGTTCGAATTTTTATCGTATTTAAAGCCGTTTATATAACGACTTTTACGAAATTTAAGATTTAAAAAGGCTTTAAATAGTTAAAATTATTACCTTTTAATTTAAAAACCGTGATATTCGCGCTAAATTTATAAATTAAATCGAGAAATCGTTATTATAGCCGCCGTATTCGGCGGGTTTAATCGCCGTTTTAAATAATATTAATAATAAAAAACGATTATTTTAATAAATATTCTCTTAAATATTAAATATCTAAAAGCCTCCTTGCTTATTTACGCCTCGCTTTTGCCCTCCCCCCCCCTTTTTTTTAGCGTATAGCGCTTCACCCGGCGTAATTATAATTTTAGCTATTTAATAAAAGCCGATTTTTGCGATTTTAATTAACGTTTTATAATATATTTAAATCTAAAAAACTTATTATTTATTATCTATCGATTTTTAGCTTTATTAAGTTAATAAAGGTTAAAAATAGCGTTTTTTATAATTTATAAATCGTTTTTTAGTTTCTCGATTTTTTTTATTAAAATTAAAAGCTATTTGCTTTTTATTTAACCTTATCTTTTTTTACTTTTTTTTTTATATTATAATTTAATTATCGCATTAAATTTTATTATTTAAATTATAATATTATAAGCCGATTTTTATATTATTAAAGGCTTAATTTATTATAATAACTTTATTTAACGTTTTATTAAGCAAAATTCTTAAAAAAAAATAGCGATCGACGCTTTTAATAGCTATTTAATATAAGCGCCTTCGCAAAAAGCTAAAATAAATATAATTTTTATAATTTGCTTATATTAATTATATTAAAATTAATATTATTAATATATTAAAAAAATAAAAAAAATACTAATTTCGATTTTTTCCCTCGTTATTTTTTTTAAACGTTGCTTATTAAAAATATAAATATTATAAATTTACCGTATTCGAGCCTTAAAAAAAGGTGATAAAAAAAGCCGATCGATAAATAGTAATAGATTTTTTTTATTATATATATAATACGTATAAAATTAACTTTAAAGGCTTATTATAGAAATATTTATGCTAATTTAAATAATTTTATAATAGCGTTATTAGCTATTATATAAATATAAATAATAACAAAAAAATTCTAAAAATATAGCATTTTATTTATTTTATTTTATAAAAAGGTTTTAATATTAATATAAATATAATAGCTAATATTATAATAATAATATATAAATATCTTAATCCCCTTTTTCGATTTTTAATATTTTAATACTAATAGTAAATTTATTATTAATATTAAAGGTTAATTTATTATATTAATATATAATATAATTTATAATATTAGCATTTACCCGTAAAAGCGATAAAAAATAAAAATATTAATTATATATTTATTATTCGAATATATAAAGGGTTGCTTAGCCGAACTTATAGATAGCAAAAAAAAGCTGCTTAAAAATAGTTTTTTAAAAAAGATATTCGGGCTAAAAACAATTAATAACATCGATTTTAATGATAAAAAAACATTAAATACAAACTTTTAGCTATTAAAAGTTATATTATTATAAATAATTAAAAAGCGGGGATAATTTAAAGCATTATATTATAAAAATATTATATTAATAATTATTCGTAACCTTAAAATTAGTAAAAATATATATATAATAACGCTTAAATTTATTTATTATAAAAATAAAAATTATAAGCTAAAATTATACGTGCTTTAATTTTTTTTATCGCTTATCTTTTTTATTATAATAGAAATAAAATTAACTCGTTTTTAAGATTATCTATTTTTTTTTTCGCGATAAATATATTAATTATATATTTTATTATCGTTATTATTAGTTTTATAAATTATAATAAAATATTTAATACGCTAAGCTTAATAAACGCAAAACGTATTTTTAAAATTAAAAACGTGCCGCTTATTTAATATACCCTATTTTAATGAAAAAAAAGATATTAAAGGTCCTAATTTTCCGTCGAATAGATAATAATTTATATTAGCCCGCTAATAATAAAATAAAAAATTTAAGTGTTATAATTAAGGCTTTCCCTTATTTAATTTTAAAAGATATTTTAAAATAATAATTATTAAATGCTAGCTTTAAATAAATTTTAAAATAAAAAGCCTAATAAAAATAAATAGCTAATAAAGCAAATAATTAATTTATCTTTAAGTTTATTAAATAATAAATTAATAAATTATAGTTTTTTTAAATAAGGCATTTAATATTATTTATAATTAAATTATATATTATAATTTATAGTAAATAATATTTTATAGCGCGTATTTAAATTAAATAATAGAATTTAATATTTAAAATACGTTATTAAACGTTAAAACCCGGGATTAATTTATTAAAAAGTTTATTTATATTAGCTTAATGCGTAATTTACGCGCTAAAAAAATATAGTTCTTAAAAAAGTTTAAAAAAATATGCTATTTAACTTAAAGATCGTAAAATTAAAATATTAATAAGCTAATTTTAAAAACGGCAACTATTAAATTAAAAATAACGATAATAAAAATAAAATTCGAAAAATCGGAGCGCAAATTAAGTAAAAGCGCTCGAAATAAATTAAAGTTATCGAAAATTAATATTATAAATATTATTTTTATAATTATTTAACGTAAAATATCGAAACTTAAGCAAAAAAAAGGGATTAAAAAAAGTATATTACGCTAATTATATATTTTTATATTTTAAAACGTGCTTAATTAGCTAAAATCCTTTATAAATAGCTAATTAATTTAAGCAATAAAAATATTTTTAAATTGCGTATTTGCGCTATAAATCTTATAATAGCGCTATATAAAAAATAAAAAATAGCGAAAAGCATTTGTTTTTAGCGTGTTAAAGCCGATATTTTAATAAAATAAAAATCGCTTATATTTAACCTTTTTTTATTTGTTATAAAAAATATATAATATCTTAATTATATTAATAATAAAAAGCTTATTTTTAAAAAGAAAATATTTTTATATTATTAATTTATTATAATAAACGATTATTTTAATAGCTAATATTTAGCGGCTAAAAAAAACGCTAAATAGCGTAATTAGCTTTAAATATATTTATATTTAATATATTAAAGAATAAATTTTAAGAACTTAAATTATTTTAAGAATTATATTATTATAATTTATAGCGTTTTATTATAAACGAAAAAATAAGTCGAGCGTAAATAGGTAAATAAAATAAAGAGACGGTTGCGATATTAATAACTTTATTTTAAGGAATGCTTAAAATTAACGGGTTAATATATTAATAAATATATAATAATAAATAAAAATATAAGTGGCCTTAGCTTTATTTATTATTATAATTATTTTTATATAGTTTTATTATTATTTATAACTTTATTTTAGCATTAAATAAATTATAGTTGTTTTAAAGCTTGCGCATTTTGCTAAATAAAAGGTTTAAAAAATTTAGCTCTAATAAATTATTTTTATAAATTAATCGCTAATAAATTATTTTTATAAATTAATCGCTAATGCCCCTTTAAATCGACCCTTATAAAACTTTTATAATAAATTAAAAAACCCCACGTTTAAAAAAAATATATAAATATAGCTATTAAATAATTATTTAAAAACCTGCTATAATAATATAGCTTTAATAAAAGCTAATTTCTCCCCTTTTTTTTTAAGCTAGCCTTATTATTTAAAGCTTATAGCCCGAATTATTAAATTAAACATTCGATTTAATTATTATAATAAAAAGTTAAAAAAGTGTATAGCGTAAATTAAATCGAGCAAAAAAATAATGGAGGCTAATTAAAATTAAAATAAGCTCTAACTTTTTTCCCTTATAAAATTTTCGTCACCTCGGGCTATATTAAATTTATTAGCGCCGGCCGGCTATATAGCGCCCTTAAAAACCATTTTTATAATAGATAAATTATCGAAAGCGGCCGCAAATTTAAAACTTAAATTATTTTAAGAATTATATTATTATAATTTATAGCGTTTTATTTTAAACGCAAAAATTTAATTATTATTATCGCAAATTTAACACCTTAAATAATTAGTTATAAAAGCGATAATTATAGCTATTTTTTAAACGTAGTTTTTTTATTAAGTAGCCTTTTTTAATAATATAGCTTTTATTTAATAACGTGCGTGGCTATGTTACTTAAAAATTATTTTAATAAATGTTTATTATAAAATATAATAATATAAAAATAATTATATAGCCTAAAATTCAAATTTGCGCCCGAATAAATATTAATAGCGGCCTTAAAATTAATAATAAAAAATATTAATTAAAAAGAATTTTATATAATTAGCGATAAAAAAAGATATTTACGCTCGCCCCTTATATTTTAATAGATATATACTTTTTTTTGCCGTTTATTATTATATTTTAATAAATATATACTTTTTTTCTATCGTTTACCCTTATATTTTAATATATACGTACTTTTTTTTGCCGGCTATAAAAAATTATCATTTATAATACGTTATTATTATTATATTAACTTAATTAACCGTTTTATTAACCGTTATTTAAGCTTAACTAATATTTATTTTTATAATAAATTCTTTTATATAACACTAAAAATAAAAAAGCCTACTATTTTTTTAATAAAATAATTTAAAAAGCCGATTTATATACCTATTTTTTAATTATTTAATCCGATTATTATTAGTTTTAAATATTTTATTATATAATTTATAATAAATAGCGTTTAGCGTTCCTCGCGGCATATACCCCGCGTATAAAAATAATGCGATTATATATTTTATTAACTATTCGCGATATTTTATCTTATATTTATAAATAAATAAAATAATAATAATAATCGCGACCCTTTATAAATATATTATATAAAACCTAATAATTATTAAAGCTTTTATAAGCTAATTAAATCTTTTATAATTTTTAAAGCTTTTATAAGCTAATTAAATCTTTTATAATTTTTAAATTATTTTAACCTTTTTATATTTCGATCTAAATAACGCAAATTTAAAATTAATAGCTATAATTTATTTTTATGCTCTTTTTTAAATTAAAAAGAAATTATATAGTTTTAAATTATTATGCACCACCTTTAAGTTTTTAAGCTTAAAATATAAAACTTTTAAACAAGTTTTTAACGTGAATCGCATTTAAATTCGCCTAAAATAAAATATATAAGCTATTATTTATATTTTAAAAAAATCGCTTTCGTTTTTTTTATAATCTTTTAATCTTTTTATAATAGCACTATTTTCCCTTATTTTATAAATATATAAATATTATAAATATATCACCTTAAATTTCTTTATTATTATAAATAGCTTTAATTTAATAGTTTATAAATTTAAAAAATTGCAAATATTTAATAGGTTTTTAAATTAGTAACCTAATAAATACCTTTATTAAAGGCTGCTTTAAATATTCCCACTTTATTTAAAACCTTAAATTAAGATACGCTATTTTATTATTAAGCATCTTTATTTTTTCGGCTAAAAAACCCTTAATTTTTTAAATTTTTTATAAATCCCTTTTTATAGTTTCGCATTTATTTTTATTAACCTAACTTTTAATATAACCACCTTTAAAATCGATAACTTAAATATTATTAACCTTATTAATTATATAAATAATTTAATAATAAACGGGCCATAAAAAGCTTAATATTTATAAAAAACCTTTTTTAAGCTTAATCGAATATTACGCTTTAAAATAATAAAAAGGGCTATTTATATTTAATTAAATAAATAAATGTTCGTTATTTATTTTTTAAGCTTTAATTTTATTTAATATATTTTTTAAAAGATA